>JBBCBC010000011.1:21166256-21580514 GCA_037126765.1 Stenogyne calaminthoides | reverse complement strand
AATATTAAATGTATAGTGTTACAACTTGTTTTGAATATTATGTTTGATTGTTTTGCATTTGTTCTTAAGCTGTGTTCCCGCGAATCACCTCATCATTGAGATTGTGAGAATTGGATGACAGGCATGATTCTCAAATAGCCCCAATCAAGGATCATCAGAATGAGATATTGATGATCTGATTGAGATGTTAATGCAATCTGCGTCATACTCTTAGAGTGTAGTAAGATCTCACTTACTATGAGATACTAGGTATGTCATGATGGATGCACATATACCTTAGAGGATTGATATACCCATCCAAAAAGCCGTTTAATGTAGTTCCATATATGTGTATGGGCATCTCGGTTAGTGGGAAGCGATGTGATACTCTTTCGCTTTGACTTGAAGTCGTACACATGACATGTGTGGAAGTGATGAACTTTGACCATGACCAGCGCTTGCACCCTTCCATGGGTAGATATAACTTGGATTGGGTTAATCATCCGAAGTGCATGTATGTAGTAGTTGAGCGAGAATATGATTCATTTCTCAAAGTGGATTTAGAATACTCTTCTACCATCATAATTGGATCAAGTCTCATTGACGATGCAGCGTCAACGGACTTTGTGGCCGAGTGTGACATAAGTGATCAATTAATTAAAATATAATTAAGTTATTTGAATAGACGCTTCATCATGTTCAATACTAATCGGTATTAAATGAATGAAAGGAAGATATTGCGATAGCCCGTATTATGAATTCTGGTAGTTGCGTTTCTCGCTGATACCTCATATATTGAGAATGTGATTTATTGTCTAGGGTTCAATTAAGGCAGTTAGTTTGACTAATCTCGTTAGATATATGAGGCTATGGGTCCTGTGACAAGTAATTCCCTTTACGGATTATAGTTGGTTGATTAAGTATTAAAGCGGGTTTAGTATTTAATTTATGGAGAATTAATGAATAATATTAATTTGGAATTAATTATTATTACTTGTTTAATTAAATTAGATTTAATTAAATAGGAATCTGAAAATAATATATAAATATTATTGTAGGAAAATATATTTAGGAAATCATATCTAAGATATGATTTCTGCGAATTAGAAATATCTTATAATAAAGATTGCTTAATCTTTAAAATTTGGACATCATAGGGATTCATTAATCCTTGCAAAAAAACCTATTTTCTCTATAAAAAATCTAGAGTAGGAATTTTTCTAGCAATTACATCCTCCCGATTCAAAAATTTGTGTGAAATAATATGCGAATCCCGTCTGAGGGATTACGTGAATCTAGTAGTAGAGAAACTACATACAAATTATTGTAAGATTCCTGGGTATAATTATTAGTACTCGTTTATGCAATTAGCTTGTTAGATTTGTTGGTGAACTATTAATTTAAGTTCTTGGCGTATATTACATTTTTACGTGCTTAGTATAATCGACAAACTTTATACTCACCGAAGCGAACCATCGAGCGTTAACATGGTAAATATCGTAGATCTTATTACATTAACATCGGGAGGATGGGGCACCAACTCCGTCTTATTAGCAATAGGCATTATATTAATCATCTATAGCCATTTTTCGATTAGGGTCCATAAATGGAACCTGAGTTTCTGCGAGAGGGATTTTTGGACGAAAGTATGAAGATTAAACAATTGCTTAGGTCGAAAAATTCCCACGTTGACTCACACACGTTTCTTGAATTGATTTGTGGAATTGGAGGATTGGTTTGGTTGGACCAGCTGTAAGAGGTAGTGAGTTTGGAGCGACATTTGGGTGTGGGGAGATTTGATGGTATATCACCTAAGGAATTTATTAGATGATTCATCACGTAAGGGGAATGATCATCATCCAAAAATCATCGATCGAGGTGGTAGGTCGAGAAATATGGGCAAAGGGAAATTTTGTCTCATCAAAAATCACATAACTAATAATGATTTTCTTTGAAGATAAATCATAACATTTATAACCCGCGATGATTAGAGGGTAACCCAAAAACACACGATGTGGAGGCGAGGTTGGAGTTTGGGTATAGTAGTAGAGGAAAGAGGATAACATAAACATTCAAAACTAGAAGATGAGAATATGAAGGATCCCTATGATAAAAAATTTTGAGAGGGAGATGTATGGTATTGTTTATGTGGGAGAATGTTAAAATAAATCGTGCCGTTTTGGAGGGCATGATGCAAAATGATGAGATTAAAGGGCGTGGGTAAGTAATGTATGAACAATGTTATTAATGGTACAAATTTTTCCGCTCGGCCTTCCATTTGAGATGAGGTATGAGGACAAGAGCGAAAAGTCATACCATTAGTCTTCTGAAATTCCCAACGACCCGTTATCAAATTCCTTCCCGTTACCACATTGAAATGTTTTAATACCCGCAATTGAGTTCGAATATATGCATGAAAAAGGATAGAAAAAGTAGAATAAGCGTGAGATTTATTAACAATGAAATGTCTTAAAAAATTTGTGTAATCATTGATAACAACATATATGATAACGGTGGCCGTGTGTTGGAATTTAGAGACACGTAAACCACGTAATACATGCGACGGAGATTAAGCGTTCTGACAAGCGAACATATAATTGCATAATTAAATTGTGGGTAAACATAAATTAACTTACAATAATTAGATCAGTTCCTCCACTATAGTATCCACGTAACAATCGTTTACCAATCCTTGGACCCGATTCACCGATGTTGAATCGAGATGAATTTATAGGAAAATTCTAACGAGATTTTATAAGAAATAAATTTCTTGTGTTAATAAAGAATTCCCAAGGACTACCGTATATATAGGAGAAGTTCGAACTTAAATCTTAAATTATCTTTATTAGGAAATAAATCCTAATCTTGTAAATCAAATCCCATAGATTTGATTTCCCTATATATAAAATCCTACGGATATCATTTCCATATATATCAAATCCTCGATAATATTCCATATATTATTATTGGGAATCTATTTAATTAAATAATAATAATAATAATTAATTCTAAATATAATTATTATTATATTCTTCATAAATTAAATATTAATATCGATATAATATTTAATCAACCAACTATAATGGATAAACAATTGTTACTTGTTGTGTGACCCATAGGCCCTTGTATATAGAGAGTGATTAGTCAAACTAACGGTCTTAATTGAACCTCTAGACAATAAATCGAGGCATTCTCAATATCACAGGTAATGCTATGAATTTCGCAACTATGAATACATTGAGCTATTGTGATATCTTCCCTTCAATTACCGAATACTGATTAAGTCTTTAACATGACGAATGAATTCAAATAACTTAATCATATTATCTCTAATCACTAATTGATCACGTGTCACACTTGGCCACAAAGTCCAACCCGGCGTGCATCGGAATTACATCGATAATGATGAAGATTATTCTCTCTGATGAGGAACGAATCCTATTCTTGATACCATTTAAGGTTTATGATGAACATCCGTATCTACCAATGGAAGGGTCAAGCGTTGGTCATGGTCAAAGTTCATCCTCCACACATAAGTGAGATCTTCAAAGGAGTATCACATCGCTCCACTCATCCGTGAGAACCGCATTGTGGAATTACATCAAATCCGGTTTCTGGATGGGTATTGATACCATTTAAGGTATATGTCCATCATGATATACTGGTATCTCGTAGTAAGTGAGATCTTACTACACTCTTGAAAATATTAGAATTACGGGTTCGAGTACCGTAATAAATTTAAAATTCCCATAGAATTCCCCAATGGATCGTTCATGCCATAAGGAAGAAGAAAAAGTTATGAACATCTTCTAAATGGTAATGGGATAAAGCTGGCATAAAATCCTTAATGAAAACCCAAACGGATCAAATTCCACAATAACCATGTTATCGGTTGTAAACTTTCTAATGAAACCAAGTTTTGATAATATGAGGGAGCATGAAGGACGTGCTTTTAAAACAAAAGGGTGGTTGTGGAAGATAAATGTGTATGCTCATAACCATTAATTGGGAATAGGATTTAAATCGATTTGGTCCCATAACTTTGGACCTTTATTGAAATGGTCCCGTATGTATCTCATGTTTCAATTTAGTCCAGTATGTTTTCAATTTGTCTGCCAATTTAGTCCCAAGCAGAAGACAAGTCAAAAAGCGCACTAAAAAAGCGGCGTGTTTTAGGGGCGTGTATCACTGCGCCCCACAATTCTGGCGAAAATCTTGACTTGCATCGAATTGGACCGTGTACGACACATGTGTATTTTACCTATTAAAAATGAAAAAATAAAATTACACATCATTTATTACAAATAAAAATAAATCAAATCTAAATTAAATAAACATATATATATTAAAAATAGAATACAATAAAATAAAACAAAAAAAATTAAATAAAAAAAAATTAAATAAAAAAACAAAAGCAATGAAATAGAACCCACCCCCCCAAAAATTAAAATTAAATTTACCGTCACAAAAGTAAAAAATCGGAAGAACCCCATCACACTCTAACACCCCAAATTGAAGAACCACTAGTCCTCCATACACTATCGGTTAGTTCCAAAAATCAAACCCCTACACCGTGGACGCGACCATGGTGTATGTAATGCCCAAAGGGCAATGATGTACCACACCGGATTATGGTAAGTTTTTTTTAGATTAAGTAAAAAATTCGGGTTTAAAGAGAGCATATTTAGTGGGTGGGTGGGGTTTGTGTTTATTGTGTCGGGGTTTTTGTTTGGAAACTATAACTTTGGTATGTGTTTTTAATGCTTGTGGTAAAACCCAGTTGGTGGGTGTGTTTACATTCCGGATGCTTGGGTTTGTATTTTAATGCTTGTGTCCTGTTTTGAGATGAGTAAAGAGAACATATTTTGTTGTTGGTGGGTATATTTAATCGTGTATTTGTTTTGAGATGTGGCGGAGATAGTTATTGTGTTGAGATGAAACAATAGTGGTCCATATTTTTTGCAATATAGTATACTTTTTTGGGCGTATTAGTCATACTTTATGTTTATTGTTAAAAAAAAATCTTATTGTGTTTTTGCTTTTTGTAATTTTTTTCAGGCCCAAACACCAAATACCTCACTTTGACCTTATATTTTTTAGGGGAAATGGAAAATTCAAAATTTGAAACCTCAATAATGTGCCACTTCCATGAGTATGTTGGGGGTGGAGTCTCTTGTGTTTGATTGGGTTGAAGTTTGTAGTGCGAGTATGAGTGAGTTGGGTGAATATTGTAAGATGGCTAATGTTTACGGTGAGGGGGGAAAGGTTGTTTGAGGGTTGAATGACAATAATTTTAAGTTGATAATTGATGATGGTGATATTACAAGTTGGGCATATAGTATCGACCTCAGACGATTCTTAGCATATATGTTGAGCATATAAGTAAAAGCAATGGTGAAATAGATTACGATTGTAGTGAAGATGATTTGGGTTATGGTCATTTGAGGATCCTTTTTTGTGATAGGGAATGAATATCTTAGTGATGATAGATTATATGAGAAACATGTGGACAAACATGTTGAGGAGAATGTGGAAGCACTTGATCCATCGATCGATTAATAACATCAAATTTGTTCCTATTTACTTGGGAGGTGAGTCTAGTGAATAAATCCATGAAGCATATATGGTGGTGGGCCATCCGTTGAACAAGTGAATCGGGGGTGATTGAGACTCAAGTGACTCGATGATAGTGAAAGATGATGTGGATAATCATTGTGACTTTGATGAAGTATATCGATGAGGATAATGAGGAAGAGAGTTACCCCATGTATAACCGAAACCTCTTTCAACCCTACATTTGTGATAGGACAAGTCTATGGAACAAAAAAAAGTTCAGGGTTGCGATCGATCTCATGTTATCATTGCTAGAAAAACATTAGATTCACAAAGAATGATAGTAGAAAAGAATTTATGCCAAATGTGTTTCTCCCAAATGTCGGTTGGCACGTTCATTTTGCTTGAAGATGGCATATGAGCAATCTGTCAAATCGAACAATGGTTGATAAGCATAAGTGTTTCCCACTCAAAAGGTGAAGAATGTGACTTCTACATGGTTGGTGAGAAGTTTACCACGGAGGTTCTATTCGACGATGAGCAAGTCCACGTCCGTATGGTTTTTGTTGATGCCTCTCATGATATCGATTAGTGTAATGTAAGTAGAAGCCAAGTGTATAAAGAAATTTAAAGATAAAGGTAATGCCAAAAGATAGAGGGTGTGATGATGCTCAATACTCTAACTTATGGTCATCTATTTGAAGAGCTTAGGAAAACTAACCCCGGTTCTACTATTATCCTTGCCACCAAGTTGATAATGGGGTTCTGGGTTTAGCGTAATGTATATTTGTTGGAATGCCTTAAGAAGGGTTTTACGGAAGGCTGAGACCAATTTAGGGGAGTAGATGGGTGTTGGTTAAAGGGGAAACATGGGGGTAATCTCTTGGGGTTGTGGGTGTTGATGGGAACAACAACACATTTCACATGAAACATCTTTGTAGTTGACAAGGAGGCCCCGGGGATTTGGGAATGGTTTCTAACCATTCTTAAGAGAGATCTGTCAATTAAATGGACAAGTTCACCTTCATATCGATAAACATAAAGGGATTAATTCGACCTTCGGGCCGGTTTTCCTGATGCGGATCATAGATTTTGTGTTAGGCATATGCATAACAATTTGAAAAATATCGGGTTTAGGAAATCATTCAAAAGGATAAAATGTGGAAAAGTTGCTTAGCCTTTACACAAGGTGAGTTCGGGAGAGTATGAATGAGCTCGGGGAGTTAAGTGAGGGAGCTTGGGAATGGTTTCTACAAAAGCCTCTAATCGAGTGGTCCAAGGCATACTTCAGTGACAAAAGCAAGTGTGACATGTTGTTGAACAATGTTTGTGAGTCTTTCAACTCAATATCACACTTTCTTAGAAACAAGGCCATAATAACAATGTTGAATGGATTAGGAGCATTTAGTGCGAGGGCTTCAAAAAAATAGAGATGAAATTAAGAAATGGAAAAGAAGAGTGTGTCCTAAATTAATGTGATATTGGACGAATGGGAACAAAAAGTGGCTGATTGTATTTCAGATTAAGAGCATTAATATTCATTACCAAGTGAGACATATATATGGGGGACCGGTCTGCACATGACTTGGAGAAGTGGACATGTACTTGCAATGCATGGCGACTAAGTGGGATTCCTTGCACACATGCCAAATGTGCAATACTTGGTGAAAATCTTGAACACGAAGACTTTGTTCATAACTACTACCTTGTGGAAGTACAATGAGGCATCAAGTATCCAATCTTTGGGATAAGCTATGATAAAGCGGGAAACTCTGTCATTCCACCATTGCCGCAACTTTGGGACGGATCAAGGAAAGAGCGAGAAAAAAAAAAAGAAGAAATGAAGAAGGTGAAGGACATCAAACACAAAAGGGCGGAAGTTGAAAAAGACAACAAAAAGGCAGGTCACTGCAAGAAGTGTGGTCAAAAGGGACATAATAAAAGAAGTTGTTCAAAACATCAACAGGTATTTTTCAATTATTTTGTCTAGTGATTTAGTCTTAATTGTGTGTGCATTTAATTGAGTTACATTTTGTTTATTGAGCGTAGGGAGGACAATCATCAACACCTTCAACCACACCTCCAAAGGTCGCCAGAAGGAAGAGAGTGGGTAGCGTGAAGTGGGCCATCAACACCCGTCCACAACTTTCGGCCATCCAAAAGTTGAGCTTGCTTCTTTCGGAAAAAGCATAATGACAAAGAAAAGGTACATATATACTTGCACCAAATGTACCAAGTTCAAAAGAAAAGATTTGGAAAGAACAAGAACAAGGTTAGATTTTGACTTATAATTATGATTCCTAAAAATTTAAGAAAGACACATTCAACTTTAAATTCTTGAGTAGTTTGTTAAATTTTTAGGAGCATGGAATTGGAAAAAATACACAAAATAGTGAGAGTGCATCAACAATTATTGATGATCGAGAATGACACCATTGAAGAAGTCTCTATATTAATTACGGTACCATACATGAATAAATAAATTGGCACTAATGAAATTTTATTACTTACGGAGTTGCACCTCCAAAGTTTAGTGAGTGGTGTACATGAGTCCGAAATCTTGAGGATGAAAGGCCCTTGCGATATTTCTAGAAGCCTGGATAACAAGCGTGAAATGGTATGCACCTTCCAAACCTCTGCTTTGCAAGGGCCTACACCCCATGAACAATTGCAAATGGGACAAGTTGAATGGATGGGTCAAATAGGAATCAAGGGCTTCACCCAATCAACCTCCACCATCGCGTCCAAGGGTTCAATTTCGCGACCTCCACCCTATTGATTCCCATTTTACCAATAGATGCTTGGACTTTGAGCTCATCTACTTTGAAGAAGATAATTGTGGATGAAGGTGGGAAGAAGTTTATGGATTTGTCTAGTCGGGAAAGTAGTAATGACAAGATGGCAAAAAAAGAAGAAAGTTTAGCTTTCTTTTGATGGTTTTCTTTTGGGCTTTTTGTGATTTCAATTGATCAAGCTTGTGATGGAACTTTTGCGTTTTGTGAGCACAATGTCATATTTAGCTCATCATCGGACTACGCTTTAGGTTTTTATGCTTATGTCCATCTTTTTTGTGAGCACAATGTATTATTTCGACTCATCATCCTTTACTATCCTATTTTGGTATGTTGAAACAGAGCACAATGTTATTTTGGCACATATGTGCGAATCTTGATCAATGAAATCATTATGAAAGTTAATGCATTGAGTTCTTATAATTTGTCTTGATTTTTGCCTTGTTATGTGTTTCATCAAATTAAATTATAATTTGTCTTGATTTGGTACCAATCTTTTGACCTTATTTTTTTGCTGATTTGATACTAACATCTGGATACAACAACATTTTTGGATTAATTTTGGTCAAATTTGATACTAACATCGATACAAAAATACTCATACATTTGCATAAAGTATGATACTAAAATCTACACAAAATATAGAGAATAAGTACTAGGGATTATAATTACTCCCATACATTATGAGTTCTACACTAGGGATTATAACTACTCATACCACCTTCACTCCCTCCAACATCATGGTTCCATTGTTCTTACGCACACCTTCACCAAATAAAAGCACCCACCTTTGCCAATGCAAAGCAGAGACATAACACAACTAGCATCTTTAGCCACAACCCATGATGTTCAACCTCCACTTTTTTGTCAACCTTGGACCTTCGTTTTCTTTTCTCCAATCTCCCATTCACACGTTCCAAAAGCAAGAACCATTTCCTCAAGCTTTTCAATAATCTTTTGAGCATTTTCTAGCTCATCTCTCGATAATTCATCTTCCTCAACAAATCCAGGAATAATTTCTCTAGCTCTCTCACATAGTTGGGGTGTCAATCCATTGGAAAATTTGCAATACCCCAACCTCTAAATTTCAAAGATAAATTAACCACATATTAGTCCACAATATCAAATTCACTAATAGCATTCAACACATTACAATCCTCAACATATTAGTCCACATATTAGTAGATTACACAATATAAGATTCACAAATAATCAACAAAATGATTAATTCCAAAATTCTTGAAGCACAAAACAACATATTCTCCTAAAACCAGACCACAATAATGGTCAACAATTAGAACCACATTCAAGCACAATAATCGAGATAATATCGAGCTCAATAATCGACCACGAGAATAGACAAAAAAATCGACCACGAGCTCAATGTTGGGTTTGAGATACTTCTGGATACTTTTGGCGAAAAAATCGGCCTTGACGTTCATTCCTTCAACTTGTGGACGACAATGGCATCCCTATTGCATTGGCAATGGACCAAACCTTGCTTCCACAAGAATCGGTCATCTTCATGATTTGGGTGGGTCGCGATTTTCGATTAGGGTCTTGTCGATTTGGTGGAGAATTTGTGTAACTCTAGGATTCATCGATTTGGGTCCTTAATTGATTAGGGAGATTTGGTGGAGGATTAGGGTTCTTCAATTTGGGGGGTGTTAGAGTTCTCGATTTTTTTTTTCTAATGGATTAGGGTTCTTCAATTTGGGGGTGTATTGATTTAATTAAATCTCTTTAGGGTGGGGAAGTTTCCTAAAACTTCCTATATTCATTTTTTTTTGTATTATGATATTTTAATATATATATTTATTTAATTTAGATTTGATTTATTTTATTTGTAATAAATGATGTGTAATTTTATTTTCATTTTTCATTTTTTTTTTTAGGTAAAATACACACATGTCGTACCACGTGTCCAATTCGATGCAAATCAACATTTTTCGGCCCGAAATTAGGTGGTATGATACACGCCCCTAAAAACGACGTTGTTTTAGTGCGATTTGACCGGTCTTTGGCGTCTTGGGACTAAATTGGCACAAATTGAAAACATCTGAGGACTAAATTTAAACATGAGATACATCTGACCATTTCAATAAAGGTCAAAAGCTATGGGACCAAATCGATTTAAATCCCACGGAATAGAATGACCATTTCCAACAAGTATACCACAATTAGTGCTCATATTGAAATAAGGCAATGAGTACCTTATGAGAAGTCATATGAGGCGTGGCCCCGTATCCATGTACCAATTTGCATTCGGATGAGTAAGCCCGAGGTGTACACAAGCCTTCAATATCGAAAAGATGGAAAAGCTTAGACGAGTATGCTTGAGGTTGTGGGCCAAATCCCGTTTTGTGGGCGATGGTGGGGAAAGATGCAGGTTGTCTAAAGCCCGTGGAGGGATGGGATAGGGACAGGCAAAGACCAAGCCCGTTGCCACGACCATTGTGGAGATGCACCGACCACGCTGTTAATTTCTCTTTGTTGTTGGCTGGAGTCGTGAACCACCTTCCGACGACTACAGTACATTGCCACCGCCTTTCGATATTATTCCCTTTGCCATTTATTCGCTTCATATTTTTCTTACCACCTGATTTTTGTTGGAGAATCTGAAGTGAAGAGGCAATGACCACCATTCTTGAACCTCAGCAACCTTCTTCCAGAAAATCGGCCTCTCCGAGAACAAGCATCAAAGCGAGCTTGATAAAATGGAGAAGAGGGACGCTTTATGCGAGTGCGCACCAACACTGTTATGCGCCTCGATGAATCTGCAACTAACGAAGAACAAGGCGATCATTAGAGGCAGGGCACCCACATTCTTTAATTGATCGGCAAACTTTGAGATCTTTGACAAATATCGCGAAGCATTGGAAAAATCGCCATGTGAGTATGAGAAAACTCTTGTTCAAGCATGGCGGACGCGAGAACCCTTGTTGTCTTGAAAAATATCACGCTAATCGATTCACGCCTCCATTGTTGTAGAGTCGGATTTAGAGAATCGTGTCGATGAATCGTCGAAATTGGGCATAGATCCATTAGAGGGCCAGTTTCATCAAGAGTAGACCATAATTCCTTTTTGCCACCCGTGAGATTGCTTGGATCCCGTAGCCTTTTTCGATAAATAATATGATTGATTACACGGTGTGACGAGCATGGATCTTAAATAGTTACGCCCCAAGTTACATAATGGACATTCTCCATTTTAGAATAATCAAATATGATTCTTGATATTGGTGGTGGCAGGGCCGGATGGAAGGAAGATTTGGAACTTAAGCGTATGATCGAAGAGAAACACTGAGAAATGCTAGGGCGCAGCGGAAAGAGGAGATTAGAAATAAAAGACATAATGAGTTAAAAGTTGATCATGTTAACATAAATGAGAGACCGAAATGCAAGTCATTATGGCCACTAGAATTGCAAATGAGGAATCTGTATACAAAGGAAAAAAATTTGTGCTTCCAAAAGGAAATTGACGGAAGTAATGCATATCGCATTGATCTTGAGACTAATTGTCATGAGAATGAGATTTACATTATTAGAAGGGTTCATAAAGAAGATGAGTCTCAGCATCGACGTCTTATATATGATAAGCAATTGGATCACATTTCATGCAGTTGTAAGATGTTTGAGTTTTAAGGAATACCATGTCAGCATATACTTCAATACTTTAGAGTCAAACAAGTATTTGAGTTATCTGATAAGTACATCCTGCATAGGTGGACAAAGAGTGCAAAGGTGGGAGTGGTAACTGATAAAAATCAATCACGTATCAGTGAAAATGAAGATGTGCCCTTGATTGCTCTCCATGAAAAATTGTCTCATGTAGCCGCATTATTGGTAGATGACGCATCCTTAACTGATGCTAGTACTTCGGTTGTATTAAATGCTCTTGAAGACTTACATAAAAAAATGAGAGAAATAAATAGTGGACAAGAATTAGATGGAATCTTCTAAGTATCGTTGTCTCATGTATTTGCATTATTGGTAGTGACGATCCTTAATCGATGTTAGTACTTGGTTGTATTAAATGCTCTTGAAGACATAAAAAAAAATGAGAGAAATAAATAGTGGACAAAATTAGATGGAGATCTTTTAAGTATCGTTGTCTCATGTAGCTGCATTATTGGTGAATGGCGCATCCTTAATCGATGCTATTAGGTTTGTATTAAATGCTCTTGAAGACTTACATAAAAAAAGTGAGAGAAATAAATAGTGGACAAGAATTAGATGGAGATCTTCTAAGTATCGTTGATCCTTCAAAAGTGAGGGCAAAATGATGTGGAAGTAGATTAAAATCGTCAAAGGAAAAAATATCTCCAAGAAAAGACTATGCCATGGATGTGGACTTCGGTATTGCAAACACAATTGTCCAAAAATTGGGTGGAAGGTATTCTTTAATTTTATTAACTTTATTATTTCGTGAAATTTTATCAAAATAACTTTTTCTTTTTTTTCTTTGCATATTATGTGTAGATCTACTATGAGTGACAAGCAAAGTAGTTCAGATGGTGATGATACAAATTAATGATTATGTTCAGGTTGCAGGTAACATTTCTTTTATCAAAATTAATTTCTATAACAATAAATGTCCATACTAATGAATTTCTAACAATATATAGCAGGTTTTAACAAAATTGTTTAGCAATGCTGAGTGTTCTGGTTGAACGAGAGAATCAGTCAAGTCGGGCTTATACAGAGAATACGTGTTTACATAATGTAATTTCAATTAAAGAGACTTGTAGCACATGAGTGCTGAGTTTTCTTTGTTACATGCATTTTGTTCAACTTTTTCTTATTTCTTCGTCTAGGAGTATATGAGCGTCTTTCTCATGATGCAAATTTTAAATACATTTTATTTAGTTTTTTTTTTTAATTCTTTACCATATGATTTGTTGTGATAATGTACACGTGATAGTTTGACTCAATCTGCAAATTCGATATATTACTTTCTTAATCTCCAAGAATATATCTTTTTGACTCAATTTTGTAATTTGGCGGGTGCAAATTTTAAATGCATTTTATTTAGTTTTTCTTTTTTCCTGTCTTTGCCATATAATTTGAACTAATACTTTTCTGCTTTTCAAGTAATACTGTTGCTGTTGTTGATTCTATTCCATTGTTGAGTCTCTGGGATTGAATTCACAACATAGCCAATTATCGAGCCAAAACCCAACTTTCGACTTACTAGTACACACCCATGTAGAGGAATTCTTAATTATTGATGTGTTTTTGAAACAATCTTGAATAGCTCTAACATTTTCTCTTGTTGATGCCAGAAAAATCATGACATGAAAGAATAATACAAATATGCGTTAGTGATTTATCCTTCCCTTACATAGGAGTCGGTCAGAGCATCCTCCGCAATACAAAACAAGGGAAAACCCCCTTTAGGCACCCCATGTTAGATGCTAACCGATGGATTTAGCACTGCAATGATAATTTTAACGAACCAAAGACTGAAATGATAGTATCACATGCCTTTCCAAATATCTATCCTTAATGCCTAATTTCCTGTATTTCTATCCCAATCCAAGTCCAACCTGTTGAAACATTAGTGCAATAAAATTAGGATCTTTTACCTGGAAAGAAAAAAGGCGTGTGACCAGCTGAGCAACCACAACAAGTTCCCCCATCACAATGGGCCTAAAGTCCTCAATTATCACCTCCCTGTATCTTTACATGACAAAGTAATACTGAAAACCAAATTATGTCCCATGCGTGTTGAACGATAAAACCATCTTGTCCAGGCGAGCATTCAAACGACAAACTCCTGCTTAATCTCATCTAATTAAGAGATTCTGAACATAGGAAACCAAAATAAAATTCACAAGTTAACAACTTATGTCAACAACAGAAAATCTGGACTCTTGTTGAAATAAGACTATAAACATGCAAACCAATTGTCAGTAATTACACTACATTTTACACATGCTCTGGTAGGAAATCTTGGATACAAAACACACTTTTCTTAGGCATTATATCAAACAAGCAGTAATTAGCATAAACTTCATTCTGTTTATATATTTTACTTGTTAAACTTAAAAGCAAATCCTCACGTATACATGCATCTGTAAAATTCAAAGTTTGAGCGACGCATATACTATATACACAGATTACTTCCAATTTATATTTAATATACATATCAGTTGCAATAGTTTGTCAGAAGAGCAGAAAAGGGGGAGTTGTAAGAGGGTAAGCAATTGCATACAGGTTGATAGATGAACAGAAAAGGAAGATAAGTAGAACCTCATAGACAAATCTGATGCCACTAATTTCAACACCTCCACTATTTGAGGCATCATTGGTCTATGTTCCGGGGCTGTGCTCACGCAATCCAATGTTGTCTGAAAAACATGTTTCATTGCCTCCTTGGTGTCATACAAAACACACTTTACATTAATTATATATACCTCAAACTGCTCAAACCTCTAAATCTCAAGCAGCAAGAGAACTGGATTATGTCCATCTAACATCTGTAGCAACATTTTATTTCTTTTACAAACGTGAGCCCTCTGTGAACTTACTTGTATAACTGAACATCCATTTCATAAATAAAAAGCCTCAACATTGGTTCCAAAAGCAATTCTTCAAACATTTGGTAATCAGTTAACAAGGAAAAAATCAGAAATCAGTTAATAAATTTGATGAAGTAGCACTTCGAAGCTCAACCTTAACCACTAACTGATTTCAAAAAATGAAGTCAAAATCTGACCACCTCTGAATTAATCACATTCAAACCTTCACTATCCTCAACTCCTAATTTGTAACGAGTATTTAAAGGTGAAGAGTGACTGTCAGAGGTTAGCTCTTCTCTTTTTGTCATTGATAACAGGTGCTAATGAAGGATGTATTGATGAACATTGTCCATTACCAAAATCTACTTATGAGAATGAATAGACTACTAATCCACATCCTACTCTGATTGTTTCTCACAAATTTTTCAGAGCAGAAAATCTTGCAAAAGGTCAGACGTTATCCCTATAAAATGAAACTCTCCCAAGAACTAGTATTTTAACACCTAATGAATTACAACACACATTCTTGCAGGAAGTTTTAGACAAGATACAAACTTTTCTTGGGCATTATATCAAACACTTTTACGAGAACAATTGCACAACTCATTCATCATATCTACTTCTCTTAGCATGGCATCAAACAAGCAATAATTAGCGTAAAGTTCATTCTATTATAATTAGCATACATATAAGAAACTGCCAATCAGTTGTGACTTGTGATATGAAAATATCATGTGCTACTGAGATCAAAATTGTGTCCTATACAATACTTGTTAAACTTAAAAGTAAGTCCTCACTTATACTTATTTCTGTAAAATTCAAAGTCTGAGTGACGCATATAATATTAAGATAGATTACTTTCAATGTAGATACATGTTCTTATTTATATTTAATATACATATCATGTACAATAGTTTGTTGGAAGAGCAAGGAAAAGGGGAATTGTGAGGTAAGCAATTACAGGCAGGTTGATATATGAGTGAAGATAAATAGAAACTCATACACTAATGTGAAGTGGGTGTACTAGTTATGATGTAAGCTAGGAAATAGATATTCCAACTTTGAATCGAAAGGTAATTGTTCCCAATCCCACGAGTCATGTTCCGACTTGATGGCGATGCCACTAATTTCCTCCAACACCTCCACTACTTGAGTCATTATTGGTCTTTGTTCGGGGGCATTGCTCACACAATCCATTGCTATCTGAAATACATGTTTCATTGCCTCCTCTGTCTCATAACTCAGACACTTTACATCAAATATTCGACTAATCCCAAAATTGTCAATAACTGCAGCTTGCACCCACTTATAACTAGTTTAGTCCCAAAACCATCATTTGCATGGCCTTCCACCTACGAGTTCAAGAACACTACACCAAAGCTGTACACATCACAAGCATGGGTCACTGTCATTGTGGCTTTGATTTGGGGCCAGGTAGCCCCCTGGATAACACCCTTTGCAAAACTCATAGGGTCTATTAATTTAGTCAGCCCAGCATCGGAGACAATGCCGTAGGGTTTGTCTGTTGAGGAAAATGTTTTACATTTCCATGCACAATCTTCTGGCCATCTTTCCCGTGGATGTGAGCAATCACCCTTGCAGCCCCTACTGCAATTTCCAGCCTGGCCCCCCAATCTAAATTCGCACCTAATTCCCCTGCAAAAGTTGGAAAAGAGATCATCCAAGTGTAATAGCATATAGTCATTAATGATCATGATTCAAACACTCTGGTCATATATAAACTAGCTTTATGCATCAAGCTTATACTGAGAACAGGTCATATATGAAATTGCATCCCAGATTACACAATCATACACCAAAACCTTCTCTTGGTGAATATCCAACACACAGAAAACAAGGCAGACTATTTTGAATATCGTACCATGTACCATAGCAGATAAGGTGC
The DNA here is from genome assembly GCA_037126765.1 of Stenogyne calaminthoides. Classification (NCBI taxonomy): domain Eukaryota; kingdom Viridiplantae; phylum Streptophyta; class Magnoliopsida; order Lamiales; family Lamiaceae; genus Stenogyne; species Stenogyne calaminthoides. The sequence continues at coordinate 21,563,760 of JBBCBC010000011.1, read as the reverse complement.
TCCGATAGTAATAATCATACAGCAAAAACTTTTCATCTTTTGAATAGTAATAGGCCCGCAATTTAACAACATTTTCATGCCCCAATCTTCCCAATGCCTCCATCAACTGTTGAAAAACCTTAAATGAAACAATCACATCCTTTAGTCTCTTCACATAACTGTGTTTCCATTTTGTAATCTCACCAAGTAACAAGTTCCGAATGTTCCTTTCCCTAGCACCTCAGCAGATGCTGTTAACAGACCCTCAAGGTCAAATGTGGGATTAGCATCCTCAACAAATACAAGTCTATTTCTCTCCTGACTTACTGGGTTCGAAGTAATAATATCCTGTAACACCTTCACCACTTCAAACATTTTAGGTCTCTTTTTTATTGATTTTGCTACACATTGGATTCCTATTTTCAACACTTTACCATCTGTTCGTTTATGATGGGATCCTTCAGGAGATCGGCATCAAAAACCTTAGCAGCCCTCTCTTTGCTTTTAACGAATTGACTAGCTTGACTAGGTCAACAGCTGCAGGACCACCAGAAACATCGACACTGGACTTTCTAGTGAGTAGTTCGAAAGTAGAATTCTAAAGCCATACACATCTGATGCATGGGATATATTTTGAGAATACTTCACTTCTGGAGCATGGCATGGTGCAGATGAATCAAATGCTGTTTTGATCATGCTTGCCAGGTCAAGATCCGATACACAACCATATGAATCCTGATTAAGAAAGACATTTGATGCTTTTATATTTCCATGGACAAGCATCCCACCTACTTCTCTGTGTACCGCAGCAATACCCCTAGCTGCACCGATTGCAATTTTTAAGTTTGGTTTCCCAGTCCACATGCAACCGATTTTCATGTCTCTGGCCTATAACATGTGAGAGCATAAGATTATTTGTATTACTTTTCAACAGCTGAAGCAAGAATGTGATTACCACGACTGGACTAGTGATATCTCTCTTGCACAAGGCATTGGACAAAAGCATTAACAATCTAAAACCCATTTTGAATGATTATATTATCACGGTGACCATAAAAATTAATACATGGTTACAACGACTAATATGATAACGATCACGTATCGAAGCATGGGACACAAACCCTGTAAATACATAGTCATCATTGAATTGCACCGATACTTACAAAATATATCCATAATCAAACAACACAATGTCATACCAATCATTGCAGCCTCAAAATTTCCAGTAAATACATCGTATAAACAGTGAATCTGTATAGTATTTTTTTTTATAAACAAGCGGGGAAGTAGAAATTGAAGTAGCGAAGTTTGAACATTACATACCATGTAATAATGAATACACGTTTCCTTTGGCGTAATAATCATAGATCATGAGGCTTTGATCTTGTGAAGAATAGTAAGCCCTTAACTCCACCACATTCTCGTGCCTTCAGTGGCGGACCCAGGATTTTAAAACTGGAGGTACAATTTACAAAAACTCGTATAAAACGGTCTCGTATATAAAATAGAGTATAAACTAACACAAATTAAAATACACATGTTTCAAAGTGTTAAAAGTGTAAATCATTCGAGTTATCTTACGTCTCCGTAAAGAAAATTGTCAAAAAATCGTTTTTTTATAATTTAAAAATATTTATACATAAATATTGCTTTATATATAGAATGCATATATAATTCACAAAGATCAAATAAAATTATAACTATAAATTACAATGAGTCTGAAGAGTATCATTTTTTTTTGAAGATTTTTTTTTTTTTTTGGAAGAGCTATTAAGAAAAAATATAACAAAAAATTAATAAAAAAAACAAAAATGCAAAACAAAGCTTTCCCTAATGGATGATGTGATGAGAAATGAAGAAAGAAGGGGGCGTCTTGTATATTAGTGTATCACAAATGAAATAAATAAGGGTCCGTTTGATTGGGGGTAATGGAAGTAGGTAATGAGAATTATTTCTATTGATGTTGTTTGATAGGTTTGATACATTGATAATGGAAATAAGAAATGAATTGATTCGCGCTCAACTTACTCAACTCACCTCATATAATACCCATTGTTGATATTATAACAAAGCAATAATAATGCAATCAATAACCCTTAGTGATTGACTACCGATATACCACATTGTTGATGTTATAACCAATCGATAATAATCTGTCAATAACCCAAGTGATTAACTCCCAACGATCTTCATTATCATTCACTGTAGTTATCTCAAAACGGTTGCTAAATGTAATTGTAATGGCATACTTGTAATTTATGTTTCAAAATTCTTCAATACATTACTATACACTGAAAAAAAAAAAAGAACAAGTCCGCCACTGCGTGCCTTACATCTCCAACAATCTCCATGTACCACTTGAAATCCACCTCAGAAACACTCCCTGATTTGAGCCTCTTCACCAGAATTCGGGTGCCATCACCAATTGAAGCTATATACGCACTTCCGAAGGTTCCCCTGCCAATTATCACACAAGAATCCTAGATACATCCTTAACATCAAATCGAGGACTAAAATCGGACACCAGAACCAGATTGGGATGCGATTTCTATCATTTTGTTGAACTTGAAAATTCAGAGCCTAGATCACTCTAATTGAAGCTACTAGCACTCAAATCGGATGCTTCGGAAAGGATGCTCCTGGACTGCTGATGAAAAAAAGTTCCCCAGAGCTGTTGTTTCTTCAAAACAGCTGCGACTAATCTCTCCAGCTATCATATGTTGCTGACATATTCTATCGATCACCTCCTCCTACTCTCAATACTTTGATAATTTAACTTCTAATAAATCACCATTTGCAGAATTTAGTTATCGCAACTTCATCGTGGCATCCTAAATTTTCATATTTTTTTTCTTTTTGGCTCGTTGACATTGTCTCCTCCCTACATCTCTTTTGTTTCTTTCTGTTACCAAAGAAAAAGAAAAAGTACTTGTTTCTTTCTGTGAAACTTCTTCCTGGCGTTGCTATTGTGAAACTCTCTTTTTTTCTCTTGAAATTTTTTTATTGAGGCTCCGGACTCTATATCGATTTGTGATCTTACGATTTTTAGATTTTTTTTTTCTTTTATATATCTTCCATATGGGACAGGAATACAATATATGTTTGATTTTCTTGTATAGAAAAGATAAAAAAATACAATATATGTTTAATTTTCTTATATAGAAAAGTTATCTAACAAGTGAATTCAAGATCTCTTCCTGATGAGAAACTATCAACAGAACTATAATAAATCAAAAAGAAGCTCTTCTTTTTTTTTAACGTCAATGAAGTCAATCACTGCACCCTGTATGCTTTAAATAGGAAAGTCAGTTAACTACATGACATGATCAAAAATAGGAATCTATGTTGGGATATTTTAGTTTTGATGAATTATGTAAACATTATCAACTTGAGTTATTTAAGTTAATCTATAGATATGATGTTGAAGGGGAGAAAACAAGTTAAGGAAATTCATGAAATCGACGAAGATGATCGAGATCGATTTGCATCAATGGAGTTCCATATAAAGTGATGAAGCGAGAACAAGAAGAAGCATCTTGATTTGTTGATGCGGTTTTTTTGATCAAAGATCTTGATCGATTTGTTGATCTTGATCTTGATGTAGTGTTGATGCAAGGTCACGAAACCGGAAGAAAGACCCCAAATCTGCGGATCAAATTTACGCGGTCAGTTGAGGCAATCCAGAAATCAGCAGAGATGAACAGGTGAAATCGGAAGAGATGAATGCTGAAATCGGTAGAGATGAAACGATTAAATCGGCAAAGATGAGCGATTGAAATCGGCGAACCAAATCGGTAAATGATCGGATCCGTTAGACACACAAAAAAGCGGCCAATGAGAAGATGACAACACATATATAGATGTGACGTAAAAAAGCTCGCAAACAAAAGTGTAAAAGAATGAAGAAAAAATTGGATGATTATTAGTATGAATTTGAATTTACTCTCCAAATCGGTAATATTCAAATCCACACTATAAATACATTGCACTATCTTCAAAAGAAGAAAATGGAGGATCTTTGCAAAGTGAAGATTAAAGTCAAATATTCAAGCATCTCCATTCGAGAACCGCGAAAGTTAAATATCCAAATTTACCCAAAGTGTTCTTCATCATATCTAAGCATAAATGTCATATCGTAAGAGCAGAGATTTTTTTCAACCTACCAAAAGGCTAAAACAATGTAAGGAAAAATCTCACCCCTGGTTGGAAATAACATCAAAACCAAACCTTTCTTGAGAGAATTAGTGGTTAAGTAAGGTAGTTAAGTAGGCAATCCCGTAAGGTCCCAAGAGTGAGAACTCATTAAACATCTATAAGCGATCCCGGAGAGGAAGATAAGTCTCGTTGAGTGAGAGCTCCATAAATATCTGTTGGTTTAGTTGGTGTCCCATGAAGGGAAGAGTGAATGTAGGAGTTAGACTCGAACCACTATAAAAAATACATATGTTCTTATTTGCTTTCGTATTAAATTATGGCATCATCTTTTAAAGAAATTTGCATGACACATTTCAGGAAAAATTTAAAATCACCTCCCATTGAGATTTTTGGATTTTAACTTTCGTATTTTTCGGACCAACAATCTAAATGATTTTGTAGTTTCCATGTTACTCTCAACTCAACCGTACTTCAGAACCAACCTAAAGAATCACAACTTCCGACTAAAAATGTGTCATTTGTCAATGAATTTGATTAAACAAGAGACTCAGCAAAATTGAAGACCACCAGAAAGGTAACTATGAGTTATAAAAATACATCCACAACTCAGCTTATATTCATGTTTAAGGAGAAAACTGAAGTCCAAATTAACATATTTAAACTGCCATAACTTACCTGTGAACCATATTTTTCCTCACGGAGCTATGAGAAATAAAGCTCCCAACAGTAAGCATATACCATTACCGTAAAAGAAATGGAAATGTAATAATGGTATAAACTGAAGGATTTGCCTCCTGATATGCCAATGTAAAGTTTTCATCAGTAACTTACCATTTCACAGCTGCGACAGATAAAGCTTAACATCATGACACGTAAAGCATTTACTCAAAAAATTACAAGTAACAAATTAATATCTTCAATCTACGAGCAATGACAAATATCAAGTCAAAATAGTATCAACATCTAAACTATTAACCAAGAAGCTGAGACACTATTTATACAGCAACACTAGAGGAGCATCCACTAGATCTCTCCTCAACTCCTAGTATATCAACAGCCACATAGACTTAGGAAAATGCTTAAACAATAGTGCTATACTTAAACCAATATTGCAAAATCACATAAAACAAAATGACACTGCTCATCCTAATTAAAAACAATAATGCCAGTTAAAATCAACAATTAGTACACCATATCAGAGATGGTTCTTTATATCGGGCAGTGTGTGGTGGCATCCATACAAGCTATCAAACTTAAAAAGTAAATTCTCACTTATACATAGATTACTTCCAATTTAGATACATGCTCCCATTTACATATGATATACAAATCATTAACAAGAGTTTGTTGAAAAAGAGCAGAAAAAGGGGGAGTTGTGAGAGGGTAAGCAATTAAATACAGGTAGATGGAACCTCATACATGAATCTGATTTATGATGTAAGCGTAGGCAATAGATCCTCCGATACATATTCCAACTTTGTATCGAAAGATAATTCTTCCCAATCCCGACTCTTGTTCGACTTGATGCCACTAATTTCCTCCAACACTTCCACTACTTGAGGCATCGTTGGTCTAAGTTAGGGAGCAGTCCTCACACAATCCACTGCTATCTGAAATACATGTTTCATTGCCTCCTCGGTGTCATACCTAAGACACTTTACATCAAATATTCGATGAATCCCTAAATTTTCATTAACTGCAGCTTGCACCCACTTAACCAGTGTCGTCACAACACCGTCATCTGTGGTGTGTTGGGATGGCCTTCCACACACGAGTTCAAGCAACACTACGCCAAAGCTGTACATCACAAGCTTGGGACACTTTCCATTTGGCTTTGATTTGGGGCCCGGTAGCCTCGAGATAACACCTTTGGAAAATTTATAATTTAGCCAATCCAGTATCGGAAATAATTCCGTGAGTTTTGTCCATTGAGAAAAATGTTTGATGACTTTACGTTTCGTGCACAATCTTCTGACCATCTTTCCTGTGGATGTGAGCAATCCCCTGGCGGTCCCTACTGCAATTTCCACTCTAAATGCGTACCTGATTCCCCTGCAAATGTAATAGCATATAGTTATTAAAAGATGGTTAGTTGGTGATGTTAAACACACAGTAAAACAAGGCACACCATTTTAGCTCTACGTACCAATGTACCATGTAGCATAGCAGATATGCTGCCCTGATAGTAATAATCATACACCAAAAGTTGTTCCTCTCTTGAAAAGTAATAGGCCTGCAATTTAACAACATTTTTGTGCGTCATACTTCCCAATACCTCCATCTGCTGTTGAAAATCCGTAAGTGAGATAGTTAGCATCCTTTAGTCTCTTCACTACAACTGTGTTTCCGGTTTCTAATCTCGCCAAATAACATGTCCCAAATGATCCTTTCCCAAGCATCTCAGCCCGATGCCCTTAACAGATCCTCAAGGTCAAATGTGGGATTAACGTCCCAAACAAATACAAGTCTGGTTTTCAAGGAATCTGACTTACGGTTTAAAAGTAACAATATCCTCCAACATCCTCACCACTTCAAACATTTTAGGTCTCTTTTTTATTGATTTTGCTACACATTTCATTCCTATTTTCAACACTTTTACCATCTGTTCATTTATGCTGGGATGCTTCAGTAGATCTGCATCAAAAACCTTAGCAGCCCTCTCCTTGCTTTTAACCGAATTAACTAGCTTTACTAGGTCAGCGGCACTTGGGGCCACCAGGGATATCGACACTAGACTTTCTAGTGAGTAATTCAAGTAGCAGAATTCCAAAGCCATACACATCTGATGCATGGGAGACATTGAGTATTCTTCACTTCTGGAGCATGGCACCGTGCAGCTGAATCAAATGTTGTTTTGACCATGCTTGCTAAGCCAAGATCTGATACACAGCCATATGATTCCAGATTGAGAAACTCGTTTGATGCTTTTATATTTCCGTGGACAAGCATCCCACCTAATTCTCCATGTATCGCAGCAATACCCCTAGCTGCACCAATTGCAATTTTAAGTCTGGTCTCCCAGTCTACATGCACCCGATTTTCATCTCTCTGCCCTGTAAAATGTGAGAAGATTATTTGTATCACTTTTCAACAGCTGAAGCAAGAACGCGACTACGCACAAACTGAACTACGGATATCTTTACAGAGTGTCTCCTGCACAAGGCATTAGACTGATCTATTTTATCATGGTGGTCATAAACATCAGTATGTGGTTAAAATACGACTAGTACGATGATAATCAAGAATCGGAGCAAGGGGACACAAACCCTGTAAAATACTAATCATCACCCAACAAAGTTGATGTACTGGATATGGTAATTCAAATACTTGCAAAATATATCCATAACCATAATCATAACCATAACCAAAAACCGCAATGTCATATCAATCTTTACAGTAAATAAATAATGTAGTCACGGCCCATGATCAAAGGATTCATTGCAGTCATAAAATCTCAGGAAATAAATCGCATAGAGGAAGTACCAATTGAAGTGATGAAGTTTGAACATACCATATAATAATGAATGCACGCTTCCTTTGGCGTAATAATCATATATCATGAGGCGTTGATCTTCAGAAGAATAGTAAGCCCTTAACCCCACAACATTCTCGTGCCTTACATCTCCAACAATCTCCATGTACCGCTTGAAATCCCGCTCAGAAACAGTCGCTGATTTGAGCCTCTTCACCTAATCCAGGCGCCGTCATCAATTGTAGCTGTATCCGCGCTTCCGAAGGTTCCCTGCCAATTAACACACAAGAAGCCCTAGATACATCTTTAACATCAAATTGGGGACTAAAATCCGACACCAGAACCAGACTGGGATGCGGTTTCTGCCATTTTGATGAACTTGAAAATTCGAGCCCAAATCACTCAAATTGAAGCTTGTAGAACTCAAATCGGATGCTTCGGAACGGATGCTGGGACTCGGCGGCTGGTGGAAAAGTTCCCAAAGCTGCTGTTTCTTCAAAACCGCAGCTACTAACCGCTCCCAGTTATCATAAATCGCTGACATCTTCTAAACATCACCTCCAACACTGAATATGTTGATATTTGTTCTTAATTGATCCAAGTCTTCATCTAATAATTAATAAAATCACCACTTGCAGATTTAATTATCGCAACTACGACGGGCATCTCAATTTTTTTTTGCTATTATTTTTGCCTCGTTGACGTTGAATCGGCCTATCTTTGTTCATTCTCTAAATCTAAATCAAAGAAAAAAGGTAGGGAAATTGTTTCTCTGAAATTTCCCCGCGCTCCTATTGTGAAAAGTGAAAACTACTGAAAAGTATTCAAATGTTGTTTTATGTATTGTTGTGTTGTGGGATGGTGGTACTGGGCCTACTGGTTCACCATCATATTGCTATTTATTGCAAGGGGCCGTTGATAGCACATAAAGGCCCCATATACATACTCATTTTATGTAGTTTGGTAGGCAATAAATATTATGCCGTTGGTTATAAATTTTTCAATGAAAATTGGATTAAAATTTAGTGTAAGGGATTCAAAATAATTTTTATATTATTAATTTTATATTAAATATTTAATTAGTTTGATTAACTCAAAATTATAGACATATTTTTTTATATTATAATATTGTATATCGTATCTTGGTTCATTTCTTATTTTTACATTCTTCATTCCATTAAAATTATTTTACATTACTTCATTTCTTATTTTACATTACTTTCTTATTTATTCGAGTCTTATATATTATTTACATAATGACAAAAATTTGTATCTTGATATTGCATCTTAATGTTATGTCTTGATTGTAATTTAATTGAGTTTTTTTTATTTTTTTCGTCGACGGGGCCAAGATTAAGGCAAAAAAGCAGTTAGCCGGTCTTATTGTCCTTCTTCCTCATCGTCCTTTACCAATGCACCAAATTTATTCTTCTTCCTTCCATCGTTAGTCTGCCTAATTTCTTGTCGATTTAATTTTTCTTTGATTAGATTACGATCATTGGATGAAACCAAGGTCATTCAATTTGGATTTCATGTGGATTCTCACGAGAATAAGAGAATATGTGTGTGGTGTTTGGATTACCCCTCAACACAAAGTGTGTGATGAAATTGAGATCATACGCACTCTTTTTTCACTTGTCACAATAAATCTGTAATTACGGATTTGAAGATTTTTTTTAGCGTCTGTCTTGGTTTTTGTTAGTGTAGTAACACTCTTTTGCTTTCGTATAGTAACATTTCTTTTTGTTCATGTAGTAACACATCAAATTGTTCTTTAAATCGTAATTTTGAATTTGAATTTCTTTTTCACGCTTGTATTGGTTTTATTTATGTGGTAACATTCTTTTGCTCATATGGTAACACCATTTTTGTTCATGTAGTAACACATCAAATTGTTCTTTAAATCTGTAATTTTGGATTGGGGATTTCTTTTCACGCTTGTACTGGTATTATTTATGTGGTAACACGTTTTTCTTCATATGGTAACACTTTTTGTTCATGTAGTAACACATGTTTTTTAGTAATATGTAACATTGTTCATATATCGCCATAATACTATGTGAATACTTATGTGTTACCATATGAACAATAATGTTTACCATGTACTTTAATGTTACGTTATGAATATTTATTTGTTACGATATGTTTAATTACGTGTTACGTAAAATATAAAAATTTTCAATATAACAATGTAGTAACACTTATACATAGATGTAGTAACACACAAAAATTTGACCAAAAATAAAATAAAAAAATTATGTGTTCAGTAGGAATCGAACCTGCAACCAAATACATTAACAACAAACCTGAACCACTAGGCTACATCACATATTTGATAAACATATTCTTCTATAAATACATATGTATTTGCGTAACCCTAAAGCCCCGCCCACCCCACCCCCTTGCCCCAATTCGGCAGCCCACCCGGACCCATGAATTTTGAAGTATTTTTTACCTTGTTTATATTGTATTACGCATAACATTAGTGTCGATATTTCACACAAGATTTCTCTTAGATAATACATGTTGTTTTGACATTTTCACCTCTTATTATCTCATATATTCCCCTAATGATTACTTTTCATGGTCATTTAAATTATTAATTTTTCTAAAAATTTATTGTATGAATAATTTTCCCAGCCAATAATAATTATCGTTAAAAATATTTAATTATCATAAATTAAGGTTAATGTTGGCATAAGAAAATTTAAATGACCATGAAAATTAATTAATGAATATTATATTATATATATATATATATATATATATATATGAGATAATGTGGGGAGAAATGTTAGAACAACATTTATTATAAAATATTTTAAAAGACTAAAAAGACATTTAAAAAAGAATGGGAGGGTAATTTAGAATAATAAATTAATAAAAATATGCACATATAATATTAGAAAATAAAAATTACGATATAATTAAATTAATTAAACTAGTTAAATATTTAAAGTAATTAATTTAAAATTAATAATATAAAAATTATTTTTAATTTTTGTCATGAGGTTACATCTTTAGTGACATTTAAAAAAATAGAAAGAGTATGAATTAATAAATTATGGGTGTAGTTAAATATATAATTTAATGGCTAGGTCTTGTATGCACTTTGGAGTGCCAAGATCATTCATAATACATTTTAAAGCGTGCAACTTCTTATATTGAAAAGTGCAACTTATTTACACTGAAACGTGTGACTATTTTTCCATATTAATAGTTGCACGCTTCAGTGTAAATAAGTTGCACTTTTCAGTATAAGAAGTCACACGTTTCTAAAATGCACTTGGGTGTACATGAGACCCACTCTAATTTAATATATATGTTTTGAAGATGAAGTATTATACTATAAATAACTCTTCACATAAATCAAAACATTAATAACTAATAATAATACCATAAATAATATCTCACAAAATTTGGAGATTTGAAATAAAGTTACCAGGTGGTTCACCTTTAGATGATAAGGGATTGATGTGCAAAACAAGTTGTCTAAGAGATGACCTGGAATTCAATGAGGGTTCATATGTTGAATCCTGAAGAACTTCGAGCTTTGACCGTGGAAAATCTTACAACTCCACGCCGGGGGGTTTGGGGGGGGTTATCACTCAAAACTCATATCAAAGTAAGATCAAATAGCTCGAATTCAAGTGTATTAGTAAAGCATGTGCTTGTGTGTGTTTAGTGATACCTAGATGGGATATTTAAATCCCTCCAGCCGGAGGTTTCTCTTCTTCCTCCATTCAAACCACGTTCAGGTCGTGTGTTGTTCCTCCATGGGACCATTGCTCATTAATCCCGCTAAGGCATCTCTCGAACCAAGGTCCACGGTCTTGGGGCCGACTTCCCTGGGCCCAATCTTCTTAAATTTATCAGCCCAGTTCGGCCCAACTCCTTGAATCCTTAATCTCTAGGGCCCAGGTTATCCTCTTGGGCCCATCTTTTCAGCTCGTTTCACTCCATTGCGCCTCGCTTTCCTCCAAGCCCCTTAGCTAGGGGCTTCTCCGATCTACTCGAATATCAGGGTCATGGGCTTCTCAGTCAAGCCCAATTCATTTCTTCATCGGTTTGACTCATGTGATTACTCTTTAATCTCTAATATGTGGTCAAGTCTCCACGTCTTTTTTTTCGTTAGACGATAAATATTCCCCCATCGGGGATGATGGTTCTTGAGAACAAAATCATTAATCCCCCTTCCAAATAAGATAATCATTATCAATTCCTCCTACCATCATTCTCCTACTCCATACCCAATAATTATAAATTATCCGCAATTCTTTGTTATCAAGATTTTAATAACATAGGCCTAAAATCAAATCAAAAAAGGGATATTAAGCTTGCGATGTGGTGGAGCGATGTATAGAAAATTAGTACTAAAGGGTGCTGCAAGTGAATATATGATGAAGATAGTTTGTAAAGTTATATTAAAGTAGGTTAGTGATTACATAATTTGTCTTATTAGTAGAATAATCAATGATTTGACTCATCGTTTTGTTAAGGCGTGCGGGTCATTCGGCTTCATGTTTTGACTTGGAGAGCAATATATATCTTCCCTTTTCGATAAAAAAAAAAAAAAAAATATGGTCCCTTAAATCGCTATTATTAGATTGGCTCCATTATTATCGTGATCTTCTTGATATTTATTGTGCTTACATTTAAATTATAAGAGTTATTGTTTTTTTTTAAACTATAAATTATCCACTTTTATTCCAAAATTAGGGTATAACACTAGCAATGCAATCATCATTGAGACATATCATTTTCATTACAGGGACATATATGCAAAATAATTTTTCTTTGCCATCATTATTATTGAAAATTTTGAACTAAACGCCCCCTAAATACTTCGATCTGACGTCATATTCACTGTAGCTCTTTGTAAACTACATCACTCTACGCTCCTTCTCCGATGCAATTTCACGTTTCAATAGTACCTCTTAAGGGCTTTCACGGTGCGATTTTATGATTTTTATACAAATTTTAAATTGTATTATTATATATGGTTCGATTAATTGTTAAACTTCAAATCTCGATTTATCAAGTAAAACTGGTCATGCGGTTGTAAACGATTTTGATTGGTTTTTGAAAGTTTTGTGGTTTCAATAAAATTAAACAATAATATAACAATAGTAAATAAGTTCAAACCCAAAAAAAAAAACAGTAGTAAATAAGTAAAGGGATAATTTCAAGGGGTACAAGATTTTCATCCACAAATCCACTTACATCTATTTCCCAATCTTTTCTTTCTTACGTGGCACCTCTTCTTTTCTTCCAATTCAAATTTCTATTTTTCTCATAATTTATAATTTTTTATTCTAATTAAATTTGATCTTATCTTAACTACCTCAAATTTCTAACTTACTCATTATTTTAAAATTTTAAATTATATTTTCCATATCCAATACTAACAACCCTAAAATTTATTGTCACTTTTTTAACAGTTTTCTATCTTTCTGCATTTTTATTCTCAATACATTTTTAATTAAGATTTTTAATTTAATATTTTTTTATTTAAGATACCCAAATATTTATTTTTTCGTATTAGATAGTTACTCTAAAATAAAAATACATAATTTTATCTTTAAAGAATATATATTTTGTGAATACACCTAAATTAAATTGATTATATTGATTAAATTAAACTTAAAATAATTGATATAAAATTAATAATTAAAAAAATACCCGCGTATTACTCGGGACTATACACTAGTCAATCTAATATAATTAAAATTCTTTATATCCACTAGATACAATTCCCTGCCCAAAAAATCGAAATTGCCCTTGCCTTTGATTTTCTCATATTTGTACCTCTAATTATTAAAATAAAAAAATAAAAAAACCAGGTTTGAGGTCGCCCTTTCATCATCCCAATCTCTCTCTCTCTTTTCCCACATCCATTTTTTAAAATTCACCCTCTCTCTAAATCCCCATTTTCTCTCTCTAAAATTTATGTGTGCATCCTCTTTGGGCTTCCAAAATCACGGCTTCGAGCGTCGCCGCCGTGCCATATCCACCGCCTCTTTGTGGTTTCACTCAAAGTGATTTGTGCAATTTTTTTTTTATTTTGTGCAAATATTTGTTTTTCGTTTGTGCAAATTTACTTCTTCCCATTCTATAATTAGTAAAATGTCCTGTGTTTGTGCAAATATAATTCTGCATTGTGCAAAAATGAATATGATAAATAAAAAATGTGTAATTTTTTTTTTTGCATTGGGGTTGAAAAAAATCTGAGCAACAGTACATACGATTTCCGGTGACTCTGCAACCGAAACCGGCCTCGCCGTCGCCGTGCAAAAAGATTCAAAATTTTTAGTTTCTGATTTCTTTGGTCGAAATAGGGAGAAGGGTTTTGGTGTTTTTTGTTACAAATGTTCTATGTTTGTTCAAATTCTCCTTTGTATCAGATGAATTATTGGAGGTGAGAGCAAAAAGTTTTTGCAGGTTGTCATCGGGAACCGCAATGCGTAAATGTCTTTTTTTTTTAAAATCGTTTTTAGTTTTTTTTTATGCATAAGGGTAGTATTGTCTTAAGGTTTACTTGATTGTAGTTAATTGAAATAAAGGGAATAGATTGTATCCAAGTGATATATTTTCTACCATAATACTCCCCCATATAAATAACAACATGACTGTGAATGGTAAAACTAACGAGCCAACTATATATCATCTTTATAAGAATATCCAAAGTTACTATTACGCCCGCTACTTATCTATTCTACTATAGCGAACAATAAATATTATGGTTGCAGAAATCGCGCCTAGGCGCTAGCGCCGGCCGCCCCGATTTCATTAAAATCGGTCAGTAAAATTGCCAGGGGAGTGAGGCGCCGCTTAGGCGGCCAAGTCGGCAAGGCGGCGCTGCCAACTTAGTCGATTTTTTACGTTTTTTTATAGGATCAGGCGAGGGCTCGGTTGGAACTGAAAATTGAAAATTTCCAAACCCTAAATTGGTAAATACGCCGCGCCCCTGCGCCCGCCGCCCACCTGCAAATCCGCCGCCGCTCGCATCTGTCCTCGCCGCCGCTCGGTGGATTAAAGGGGTGGGGACATGGGATTTGAAGTGATTCAACCAAGATCGTTTGAGATTCTCAGTAATTGGAATGGGGAGTTGGTTGTTTTGAATTTAGAAAATGGAGAAGAAAGAAGAACGAGTCTTTCACGGGATTAAGAATATGGAGAAGAAACAGGGATATGGAGTTGAATATTCTTTGACCCACTAATGGCGCTGCTTACCTTATACGCTACCTTTATTCTTTATTTCATTATGTTTATATTAAATAATTTCTATTATTATTAATATATAAGCGATTTTCGATTTCTCGTAAAATAATAATAAATGTAGAATTCTAAAAAAATTCAAAAAAAAATTCAAGTTGTGGTTAAATGACTCATATATATATAGAAGTAGTTTTCTTATATATATATATATATATATATATATATATATATATATATATATATATATATATGATACTTTATATCATCAAGTCTTGTTGTATAATTTAATTGCATTTTTAAACGTCTTGATTTATTTTCTCGAAACATTCAACTTGTTTTTAGTTCGGCCCGAAGAAATCGTTGCTTTAGTAGAAGAATTCAAAAAGCGCTTTCGACAAATCGAACATGCGGATAAACCTCAATGGGTTTCCAATGTGGTACTCGTGAAGAAGGCAAATAACTCATGACGCTATACATCGACTTCACCGATTTCAATGACGCTTACCCGAAAGACTACTTCTCAATTCCGCACATCGACCATTTGATTGATAGCATGGTGGGGCATGAAATGATGTTGTTTATGTTGTGTACTTGTGTCCATATTAATCTAGGCTTAAGTCCAATTAACATTTTGGTTTTAAGCCCAACTTTGTGAAGTGAAGAGCTGAAAGTCCACCTCGGCCTACCCAGGAATTTCCTTCGGTCTTGAAGTTCACCTCAGAACGAGCTCTTCAACTCATGACGAGCTCGCCAGATAACGGTACCTTGAGAGGCGAGCTCAACCTTCAAGCTATAGGTAAACAACCAAGCTAGAGATGAGGTCGCCTGTAAAGGACATCAAGAAGCAAATGTAATGGGACATGTTGCAGAGTTCCAGAGCAGAATATCTCCCTAAAACGGCTACGATATTAACACAAAGTGACGATAAGACAGTTTTAGATACCTATTTTCAGAAAGGATCAGAGAAATACAGCGGAGATCACGAGATTTGCCCAGATGTCACCAAATGGCGGGTGGGTGGGCCAACTTCCCTTTAAAGACCTCGATGTCAAGAGATCTTCAAAGATAAATGGAGTTGCAGACATTTAATGGTCATTGAGTAGCTAGATAGCGAGTGAGATCCATTCTCTAAAATTGTATTATAAATAGAGGCGTTTAAGCCATTAAAGAGGATCCAAATTTAGGCAAAAACTTGTATAGACTTGGTTCATGCTATGAACCTTATTTTTAATTCATGGCATGTGATCCTACCCAAGATATAATACGAGTCAAGTTTAGTGAGAAAAATGTGTTGGAAATAAGTGAAATGGAATCAAATAATCGAAGTTCATAAAGATAGGCACAGTTTATGGGGAGACAAACTCCCTAATTTATTACAAAGGCAACCACATTAATACTCACACTTCTCAAAGATTATATTTTCATATTTAATGCTCTAGAACACATTTATTGTTCATCTATAAAACATTTATTGTTTGATTAGCTAAATACTAAGGTCACAAACCAATCTTATTACCAGTTTAATTTAACTATCAACAATTGAGGCCCAAGGGTCTTTCTTTTAAGAAATCAAACTAAGATTTTTTAGTGTCTTATTGGAGTATTCTTCACGAATCTTAAAAATTTTATCTTCAAACCTTCAAACTTTCATATTCAGAAATTCCCAGAAACAAGCATGTCTCAAACAAGTCTCATTTCCAAGGGAAAAGCCAAATCAAGTGACTAGGGAGTCGACAGTTAGGGGACCGGTGGACCTAGGCACGTTAATTCAACAGAGTGATTATTTTTCTTTCATCACGACTATGTATACCTGGACAATGACTTTATATACGCAAATCTCTCTAACTCCCCATCTGTTTTTAGTTTAGAGATTACTTAATACATAGATTATACTTGGGGATATAATTGTATCGAGACGCACGGCGAAATAATCAAACTTCGACTTGATAATAAAAAAAAAAAAAAAAAAGAATCTTATATTATAAAAAGTAGAGTGTATCTCCCAAATCTTTGTCAAATGTCATATGTAAAATGATGGCACGTGTAATTTTATATTTTAATGCTATTTTTTTTTATATTATAAAAATAGAGTGTATCTCACAAAATGCTGCCAACTGTCATATCTAAAATGCTTCACGTGTAATTTTATATTTTAATGCTATTCTTTTTTTTTATTGAAAAAATATATTTTGATATTACCAATTATTAAGAAATGAATTGTCTTGGACCTATGGCATAGATCAACCTGTTCGTATGGAAGAAACGCAAAAAAAGGTATTTTTTTTCCTCTTTGAGTTCCAAAAATGTCTTCCTGAATCTCCCCATCAATGTGTCAAAATTTCCAAACGGTCATCATTGGGGATGATGGACGCTCAAGGAGAATCAACATCAAAATTCAGGGAAAAACTAAGAACGGAGGCCATTGATTTTTGAAATTGACGAACACATTCAGGCGATACGCAATGATTCATGGCATGAGAGATGGCTGGGATTAAAGCTGGCAGATTTAGGGTTTAAGAATCCATCTTCAGAGCGCAGCCAGCATCAGATTTAGGCGGAATTTCAGGACCAGATTGGTCAAGCTTTCCACCAGTTTGCGCGTGAATTTGAGCGACAAAAATGGAATTCCCATCAGAAGAGTGGAATCGGACGGTTCTAATTAGATGAAGTTCGACGATTGAGAGAAGTTTCTCGCTTCTTTCTTTATTCTTTAAATCCCATTATAATCGCTACTACATTTTCTCATGTAAAAAACCGTCCTTTCATTTTTCAGAATACACACTTTAAATTTACATCGATGCTTATTCATTTCCCCGATTTCAGGTAAATCCAGATCTCTCTAATCTTATTAACGAATTTTCACTTTCACGTAGGCGTGTATGTTTATGGATGAATTCTTTAGATATTTTAAGACCATAGACGAAATGAAGAGCCTTTTATTTCAAGATATGGATTTTGTTGTTTTAATTTACTGGTTGTTATTTGATGGGTTCTTTTCTTTTCCACTAGATTTTGTTAGAAAAAGATGTTGTATTTTTTCTGTAACTTTGCTTAGAATAATTTATTAATGAGGCATGATTGTTGTAAGTTGGAGTGAGATGAGTGAAATCCTCTAATGTTGTTGGTAAATAGGAAACACAACAAGAAATGCTTAGAGCATAATCTGGAGAATTGAAATTACATAAAAAAAAAAAAATTCATTGGAGTTGTGGACATGCGTTGTTAATTGTGATTTGCGTTGTATTAAGTTGTTCTAAGTTTCAGCCGATTGGTTGACTTCTTGAGAATTGGAATGCTTAACAAACTTTAATCCTGTGATTTGCATAATGCAGATCTACATAGGTCTATAGATATTGCATGGACTTGGGTATTGTTTGTTGCGCAGATTCACCTGGTTATATGTGAAATTTTGCATAGATAATTTTGGGACTTAGGCAATAGAGAATAGGCATTGGAGACAGGGAAGTGTGTTGTCTCCCTTCTCTTATTAAATATATTTTGATTGAGATGCCATTTTTTCCCCTTCATTCTCTAATATGGGCAGTACACGTTTTATGCAATGTACAATGATTTTTATCGTGTAAAGGCAATCCCTCTTGGATCTCTAATGTCGGAACATAGAGAAGTGTTGATTTATTAGTTTGTATGTCTTTCCCCGTTGGCCATCTTTGTTCTTGGTGTGAAAACCCCCTAATCGCACATTTTGATGAGGAAAGAAACTCTGAATCCCAGTAGCAATGGGTTAGAGAGTGAGCCCATGAGTCTTTGTGTTGAAACTGATGATTGATTTGTTCCTCTATCAAATGGAGTTCAGATGGCTGCTCATAAGGATCGAAATCCTGGCAGCTGCTCATAAGGATCGAAGACACTTGGGCGATCCTTTGAGTTTGGGATTTTACAATATGCCGAAAAATCTTACATAACACCGATGGTGGAAAGAAATCGGTGTGGGATGGCTTCTTCACCCCTCTGAGGATCATAGTCCGTCTTCCCTTTGCCGCCATCAATTGCTTAAAGGTAAGTCAATCTTTTTTGTTATTGTTCTTCTTTTTTTTTTTTAATTCCCTATATTGTGTTATCGCTTTATTTAAAAAACAAATTTTGCATGGTTGTTTCATTTAATCTAAAATATTTGATGACTATTTCATTGTCATGTTTATTTCTGAATTTGATTTCAGAGATTTTCATCTATGGTTTATTTTGGAAATCAGGTCCCCTGGCGTCTCTCAAACCCCGTTGCTACTGTTTTCGGCAAAGAAAAGAAAGTTCCAGGCAACTTCATCTCTGCGCTCGATCTGTTTACAGGTACCATTCTTGAGTCGACAATGATAATTTTTGTGTCTTGCCATTTCCAAATTCGATCAGATGTTTTGTTGTTTTGTGCTTTTGCAAGGTTATAGCATCCCATTGTTGTTTGATATTTTTGCTCAAAGGATTTATGAAGTGTGTTTAATCCTTTATCTGATTTTAAATGGTGTTTTTTTTTTCTTGTTAATCTAACACACCTCAAGCGTTTTCATCAACCACTCTAATAAAAAAAATTCATCAATACCTTGCTCATTACAACTGTAAAAAAATTCGAACTTGAGGAACCATACATTAGAGTGGTTGATGAATACAATGATGAGTGGTTCAACACTACTTTTTCCTACTATTACAATATCATTTGTCTGATGTTTCCTGTAAAAAATTATCTCGGATGTCTAACTTGATGCAGGAAGTTTCAAATTAATATTCTCATAAGAAACCTGATGCAAAGCAATCAATTGGACATAAGGCCGTATAAAATCTAAATTTTATTTCCCAACACATTAGGATATCATTATCGGCTAAGAAGAGGTAGTTCTTAAGATTTTAAAGTGTGTTCTTTGTAGCGATTAAAATGCTACTTTTTTCCCCTGTGAATAGAATTTCATGCGCTACTCTAAAATAGGTGCATCGTTTTCTTGGAAAAAATCACGATGAAAAAAATGAGGCACAATTAGTATGAGACGGTCTCACGATGAGATGCGAAGTATAATTTGGGCATGTGACGCTTTCATTTTGGGAGGAGTGAGTCTTGATTTGTGTTAGAATGTGCCCGTCTCATCATGTATGAGACCGTCTCAATCTGAGGTTTTGTCATGAAAAAATTAATCCACACCAATATGTTATAAACTGCGACGATAAGCTTGATGTGATGATGCATGAGATAATATTTTTTATCTAAATTCCTTTGTAATATTTTTTTTTTTTTCATAGGCTTTTATTGTTTATAAGTTATTTATTGGTTCCAGATCCAGAAAGTACGTGATGATGAAATTCAGCGATGCATTCAAGTTTTATCTAGCACGACAAAACAACCCTGTGATAATTGGGGAACCTGGAGTTGGGAAAACTGCAATATCCAGAGACAGGGATCGGGTAAACTTGAAATATTTTAAGGCACTTAATGCCAGTCACTTCAAAACCCACTCTGATGGAACACAAAAATAACATGTAATTATAATAACCTTAATTAGCTGGAGACTAGGGAAAATCAAGCATCCTTTACATTTAAACTGCCATGAATTATAATAATAATAATTAATTTTGAGAATTTATACCTCAACAAATCATGTGCAGATCCATAAAAAGAATAGAGAAACACTCATATTACCATAAATCTTCTTATGAGAATGGGTTTATTCATAACTGATCCACATCCTGTTTCTCACGAATCATTCCGATTTGAAAATCTTGCAAACTTGTATTTTCCTTGAACATTATATATCAACATCTAATGAATTACAACAGACATATTCTTGCAGGAAATTTTTAGACAACTAGCAAGCTTTTATTAGACATTATATCAAACACTTTAAGGAGCACAATTGTAGACTCCGTATCAAACAAGCAATAATTAGCACGAATTCAAATTGATTCTATATATATAGAATGTGAAGTGTGCGTACTAGTTATGATGTAAGCTTAGGCAATAGATCCTCCAATACATACTCCAATTTGGTATTGAAAGATCATTGTTCCCAATCCCACGACTCTTGTACCGTCTTGATACCACTGATTTGTTCCAACAGTTGCACCACTTGGGGCATCGTCGGTCTATGTTGGGGGGCAGTTCTCACACATCCCATTGCTATCTGAAATACTTGTTTCATTGACTCCTCCGTCTCAAATCTAAGACACTTCAAATCAAATATTCGACTAATCCCAAAAATGTCAATAACACCAGCTTGCACCCACTTAACTAGTGACATCACACCACCATCATCAGTGGTGTGTTGGGATGGCCTTCCGCACACGAGTTCAAGCAACACTACACCAAAGCTGTATACATCAGATGCTTGGGAAACTTTTCCGGTAGCCCCGAGATAACACCCTTGGAAAACTTCATAGGTCGGCCAGTTAGTTAAATATCCAAAGATCGGAGACAACCGCATAGGTTTGTTCGTTGCTGAAAATATTTGAGGATTTACATTTCCATGCACAATCTTCTGACCATCTTTCCTGTGGATGTGAGCGATCCCCCTTGCGGCCCCCACTGCAATTTCCAATCTGGCCCCCCACTCTAAATGCGTACCTGATTCCCCTGCAAAGTTGGAGAATAATTAATCCAACTGTATAATAGCATATAGTCATTCAAAAAAAAAAACATTTGTTGGTGAATATCTAGCCCATGTAAAAGTAAAATGATTGTTTTTAAATTTTACGTGCCATGTAAAGATAGTATATAAAAGCCCTCGATCGTAATAATCATACACCAAAATCTTTTCAAATGTTGAAAAGTAATAGGCCCATAATTTAACAACATTTTCATGCCTCATTCTTCCTAATACCTCCATCTCAAATTGAAAAACGTTACGAAATAATCACATCCTTTAGTCTCTTAACCACAACCGTGTTTCCGTTTTGTAATGTGGCCAAGTAAAAAGTCCCGAATGTTCCTTTCCCGAGAACCTCAGCAGATGCCGTTAACAGATGCTCAAGGTCATATATAGGATTAGCCTCCTCAACAAATACAAGTCTGTTTCTCTTAAGAGATGCAAGTCTGTCTCTCTCTTGACTTATTGGGTTCAAAGTAATAATATCCTCTAACATCTTCACCACTTCAAACATTTTAGGTCTCTTTTTTATTGATTTTGCAACACACTTTATTCCTATTTGCAACACTAATACCATCTGTTTGTTTGTGCTGGGATACTTCAGTAGATCTGCATCAAAAACCTTAGCAACTCTCTCCTTGCTTTTAACCGAATTAACTAACTTGACTAGGTCAACAGAAGCAGGTCCACCAGGGACATGAACACTAGATTTTCTGGTGAGTAGTTCGAGTAGCAGAATCCCAAAGCCATACACATCAACAATCACACACTCAAACTACCTAATCAATAGGGTTTGAGTTTGGTTGGGTTCCAACAAAGGTGAGATATCCTTTTATAATAAGAACATATTCAAAAGGCTAGGATATCTCTTACTAAGCTTTGGATACTTAACAGATTCTAGGCTTAGTAAATGAGCTCTCTTCAAGGTGAAACACTTGGGAAATCTTAGGTTTTTCGAGTGCTTCAAATGCAAGAATACGAATGAGCTCTGGAGTTGCTTGATTTCCCGTAACCTTGCAATGGTGAAGGTCACTGGTATTTATAGACAACTCACTAAGGTCACTCTTGAAAAACTATCCGTCGGAAGAGATAACATCAAGGGTTTCCTTATTTGGTTAGTGATAAACGACTATTTTAGGGTTTGAACAAGCCCTTGCATGGTTTGGGTAACAATTAACCAATGCAGCCAATCACTAAGTTTTTTGCGATCTGGAACTTCGAGACATCCGACATCCTCGATTGCCACGCTTCGTTACGTCAAATAAGTGCGGTTTGTCTATCTCTAATTGGTTCTTGACTTTAGTGAATAGAGACAAACAAAACGGCTCTTTTAGGTCAATCTCTCTGAGTGAGACAACCTTAAAAGGTATTTAGTTTTAGTTCCTTTTGTCTGCAATCAATTTGGTCAACATTTATATTTCAATAAATGTCCAGGACTTAAAATTGGTCCAGATGTCCTCAGTGAGACAGTCTTCAGGTTATCAGAGTCTTCAGGGTCTTCTGAGTCTTCAGGTTATCTGAGTCTTCAGGTTTTCCGAGTCTTCAGATTCTTCTGAGTCTTCAGAGTCTTCTTTTAATGTATTTATCCTATACTAATCCTGAGTGATATCTGCTGACTATACAAGGTCTTGAGATATTTCTGAACCATTTAAATCAAACACCGTCTTACTGACTATCAAGATTATTACGAACATATAAATATACTCGGGGTTTTGGGATCTAATCAAAATCTTATTAAATTCATCTCCCAATTTCCCCTTTTTGATGATGCCAAAACCATCTTGTTACACTTTAAGAAAACCTAACCTATACTTAGGTTTCAGTTATCTATTACATTAGATGGCATAACAAATAAGTATGAAATGCAAATAAAAAGATAATGAGATATTATCTTTGTTGATCACCACAAAAAGTATGTTTTCATTGATGTAGGATAGAGAATTACATTTTACAATGAAAGTCTTTCAACAAAAAAACTAAAAAAAAATCGAATCTGATCTTGGTCTTCTTCAATTTCATTATCGGGGACTTGATATTGAACATCCTATAGTACATTTTCTTGATTCATCCCTCTCGTTTGATGATTTCAGGGTGACTTCCTATCGGACCCATTTGAAAGCGACATTATCGGCAACTTATTTGGATATAACGAACTTCATTGATGAATCCAATCTTGAACCTTGGGCGGAATACTTATCTTGGCCAGTGCCTTGATGAGACATTATTTTCATCAAATTCATCCATTTACGCAAGTATTGCGGATAGAAGGTCAATAAGTACTCGAAAGGTTTCATTTCTATCTCGAGCTTCCTCATCTCCATTCTCTCGTAATGTCGTGATTGAACGAAAGGTTCTTTTGACCTCTTCGGGCATCGTTGATCCGGATAGACATCCATTTTAATCAATGTCGCGCCATTTCACATACTCGGAAGTACCCCATCTTACCTTTCATAAACCTCTTAAAAGCTTCTCTTCTTTTACGCTCTTCTTCTCTTTTCTTTACTTTCGGCTCGGCTCACGACCGCAGATGCATATGCAAGGCTTTGAGCTTGTTGTGCCAGTCAAAGTCTGATGTCTGAGAACTTGTGTCATATACACCAAATCCTTCTCTGAAGAGTTCCTCCAGTTGACCTCTGGATCTTTCTGACTTCATTTCCTCGGGTTTAGAAAAATCAATAATCGAGTTTTTCTCTGTTGGTTTGACATAAATTTTCTTTTTCTTCTTCTCAGGTTCTAGGAAAGCTAATGATTTTCTTTTCTCAGCTATATTTGGATCAACTTTCTCAATTGCAGTATGTGCCTCAGCAGTCAGACTTGTTTCAGCTTTTCTCCTTTCTGATCTTCTCAAAATCATGGTCTCTTAAGGCTGTTTATGCATGCATGCGAATAAACTTCGTGTCTTACGGCTCAATGACTTCAACTTCTCGGATTCTTCAATCTCTTTGCGAGTTTTTAAACATCTTTGGGCTTTTAGTTCTCTTTGGGCTTTCCCCTCTCGAGGTTTTCTTCAAGTGTGTATCTAATTCACTCCTTGCTGAATGAGATGTCATTTCCCCCTTTTTGGCATCATACAATGGAAAGATCTGGGAAAGTGTAGCATCCATGTGAAATTGCTCTTTTCCAATTGCCCTTATTTCTCCAGCTAGAACATCTTACTCATCTTCCATGCGTCTTAGGACATTTTTGCTAACGGATACTTCTTCTGAAAGTGGGGCAAACTGTGCTGAGAATGCTTCATGTATCATTTCTGTCATCTTGGTCATGAGCAGAGTACTCATTTCCTCAACAGCTGATTTGATCATCTGTTCATTCTTCCCAGTCAGCTTGGCCTCTAGATAAGTAGTTCTATCCTGATATTTCTTCTCCAAGTTCTCAGCCAGCTCTCTTCCAACTCCATCAATTTTCACATCGAGAGTAGCAATTTTATTAGAAAGTCCAGTCTGGACTTGAAGTACATTATCAGATGAACTCAGGCTTTCCATCTTTTTAGATTGATCAACCAATACTATCTCCATCTAAGTCATCTTAGCCACCATTGGCTCAACTTTCTTCAGCTCATCCAGAATTGGACTTAAATCAATCTATGCAGCATATGAGGTTTGTCCTGACTGAACCTCAGTCTGCATACCAATATCAGCAAACTTAATGATAGATTCTTCAGTAATTTTGGCATAATTAATAGTAGTGCCAAAAGGTACCTGAAGGGTTCTATCTTCAGTCTGAGGATTTTGAGTATCAGCATCAGGGATGATCTTTTCAGCATCTTCCCTTTCCTTTTCAGGTTCTTTCTCTTGATCTCCACTACCCCCTCCATCTTTGTCCTTTTCTTTTTCAGCACCACTGGTCTCACCAGTCTCAGTTGGCTTCTTCTCATCAATTTTTCTTTTCACCAGCTCATCAAACTCTGAAACCTTTATCCTGAGTTTGGTCTTTCTGAATCCTGAGAACTCAGTGAGTAATGCTGTTTCCTCATTCCACCACTCTTCCCCCCCGAATGAAGCAATATTTAGCATATCAAGAAGAGTTTGATTCAAGATATAGACTGTAGTTCTCAATCTGATGAATAAGTCCTGAAGATCAGGATATTCTCGAGCTCGGAGTATCTCATCCATCACAAATCGTTCCCCTTTTCGCCGTTTCCAATTCCTCAGCTTCTCCCTTTTTCAGAGTTCGTGGGCTAAATTTTTCAGGAGAAGGTTCATTAGTTGTTTGAACTATTTGTAGGTCTAATGGGTTAAGAAAAGGTGCAGCTAGGAAAGCATCAAGATTCGGGAATTCTTGAGATTCATTTGGCTCTGAGGGTTCTGGTGGTGGGATCTGAGTTTGACTATCTTTAACAGGTTGTTGAGAACCTGTAAAGATTTCTTGGGAGATTTTATTAGTTCTTGATAGAGTCTCCATTACCTCGGAAAATAAGTTTTCCTCAATCGATTGTTTCTTTTTCTCCAATGGTTTTCACCACTGAAGCTAGACTTTGCGATGGTGACTTCAAACCAACTGAGCCTCGATCAGGAGCTTATCTTGCTTTCGGCTTCATCGGTTTCTTTCTCAATGGCAGCCATCAATCTCAACTTTTGTTTGCTAATTTGTTCCAAGTTTGCCCGGACCCACTCATAAGGCATTTGGACACAATATCAAGCAGCACATTATACTTCTTTTACAAAAACTTTTTATTGAGAGTAACTTCAAACTTAATAGGCTTCTCTGCAATTTTGTTCAAATACTCCTGCTCTTTCCCAATCATATAAAGAGTAGGATCTTCCCCAACAACATTTAACTTTCGAAGACCTCATTCAAGTTTTTAGGAATAATATAAAAATCCCTAATAACTTTAATATATTCCGAGCTATCTGTGAGTTGAGTAACAGTGATACTCGAATGCATGCACCTATCATCATCGACTACAAGATTTGAAATAAATTCAAGTACCTCTTGATTCCATTCCGCCTCTAGTTTATTTCCAACCAAATATGTAAGATACGTGAAGATTTTATCATATCTGAGAGCTTCCTCTTCATGAGCTTAGTTTATTGTTCCGTTCGCCGAAAGATACAACATTTTAAGTAGAAAGATATGTTGGAAATGGCTAGCTTCGCGAAAATTGAAGGTGAAGTCATTTTAGATTGTGAGGGAAGGAATGTTTTGCAGAATATTTGTAGGAGAAATATTTGCAGGGAGTTTTGAAGACGAAGAAGTTTGTATGCAAGATGAAATCAGTTTCAAATAAAAATTGGGTTTTATAAGAAGTTTGAAAATGGGCCGGTTGCGATTATTATCGAAAAAAGCGACTATTAAGATTGAAAGTAAATTTTGTCATTAAGCATAATAGGGATAATGTCTGGTTTCATTTGCCTGTCTCATAAGACAATTACCCAAAATGGTGATTAAGCCTGAGTTTTCAAGAAAGTCATTTATGATTTTGTTGACTTTCCCGAATCAAACGTCCCGCCTAAAAATTGGGCATTATGTATTTATTTCAAATGATTCTTGAGTAATCTCTTAGTGAAATAAATCTTTCGGAATTAAATCGTGAGTTAATATTGCTTGAGCTTAGTTTTTTTCAAATTTTTCTCAATATTATTTTGACAACTTTCGGTGAGTTTACCTCGGTGACCCAACGTCCTGAATTCTTCAAGACCCAATCAAAGATCGGTTATCTGAGTTCTCGATGTCATGAAAACTTTCATCTTCAAAACCTTCAATTTTTCGATTAATTCATTCTCCGGATCCAACATTCCCAATTCAATCGATAGTTCACGAAATCTTGACTCGGCCCAAAGGTTTTGTCAAAATATCGCCTCTTTGTTTATCGGATGAATCTTCCCATTCGATATCCTTCTTTTCAACATGATCTCCTGTGAAGTGATGTCCGATATCAACATGCTTGCATCCGGTGTGCAATACAGTTTTTGTGTAATAGCACCGATTGCCTTATTATTATCACAAAATATAGGTACTTCATTGGCTATTACCTTATAATCCCTCAATTGTTATGCGAGCAAAGAATCAGTACTGCTTGACTTCTTTGCGACCATGTATTCAAACTTCGATGAAGATTGGTTTAACTCTTGAGGTCCATTTTTTGAAAACCATGATATCGGTTTACTTCCAAGAAATTGACAAGTTCTGTAGTAGACTTCGAATCGATTCTGACCACCACCATAATCGACATCTGAATAACCGCTTAACTTTCGAGGTTATCATCGTTTGGATACCATAATCCTCTATTTGTTTGTGCCTTTAAGATATCTCGAAATTTTTTTTGCGAACTTCCATGTGACTAAATTTAGGATTAGCTTGGTATCTTGAACATATCCCAACAACAAAAGTAATATCAGGCCTACTTGTTGTGAGATATAACAATGATCCAATGATCCCTCTATAATCAGTATGATTAACTGATTTACCTTCGGGATCAGGATCCATCTTGTAGTTAGTATTCATAGGAATTCTAACCCATTGCAATCTGTACACCATACTTAAGAATCGGATCTCCGGTGTACTTTGCACGATTGATGAATATACCTTCTTTTGGATTGCTTAACTTGAAGACTGAAAGAAATTCATCTCCCCCATCATTGACATTTCAAACTTTCCTTTCATCAGGGCATAAAATTTCTCACACATCTGATGATTAAGAGATCCAAATATGATGTCATCCACATAGATCTGAACTAGTAAAATATCCTTCCCATCTTCTATCCTGAACAAGGTTCTATCAACAGTTCATTTGATAAAACCATGGTCAGTAAGAAATTGAGAAAGTGTATCATACCATGCTCTGAGTGCTTGCTTCAGACCATACAAGACTTTTTTGAGCCTGTAAACTTGGTCATTCTGACGAAAGCCAGGAGATTGTTCCACATAAACCTCTTCTTTAAGCACACCATTCAGAAATGCACTTTTCATATCCATTTGATAGACTGTGAATTTCATGTAGGCGATATCTGCAAAGAAACAATCGATGGCTTCTAGTCTTGCAAAACAGTGCAAATGTTTCATCATAATCCAAGCCTTCTTCTTCGAATATCCTCCTCGAACTAACCTTGCCTTGTTTCTTACAATGTTGTTGTTTTCATCTCTCTTGTTCTTGAACACCCACTTAGTTTCAATCACATTGTGCCTCAAAGGTCTGTCCACTAGCTCCCAAACTTCATTTCTTGTAAACTGATTCAGCTCTTCTTGCATAATAGTAATCCAAAAAGAATCTTGAAGAACTTCTTCAATTTCAGTAGGTTCTTTTTCAGATAGGAAGCAACAAAATAAAGCACTTTCACCATGGAACCTTCTTGTTTTAACACCTTCTGATAGATTATCCACAATCTGACTTGAGGGATGACTATCTAACCACTTTCTCCTGGGTGTTCCCCCTTCATTAGTATCCTCAACATCAGAAATGTTAAGTTCAGGTAGTTCATTAAATTTGGGGAACAACAAAAAATGAGAGAGTGAATCATCTTCCTTAGGGGAAATCCTATTCAGAACATTGTTAGTGACATTTGTTCCCCTTTGGTTGATAGATTCAGAGTTTGCCTCAGCTGTGACCACATTTTCATCGGCATTACATACCCGAAGTCCTAATCGGGGTTTGTTCGGATTGGTCAACTTTAGTGTGTTGGCTTTCCTTCAGTGGAGAACTATCATTCTGAGTTTCACCAGACTGAGTATTTCCATCCTGAGTTTCTTCTTGTTCAGAATCAGACACTCCATTCATAAAATGTAACTGACTTCTTCTTTTCAGGCTCAGATGATGGTTTAGCATTCTTCTTCATTCTAAGTCTGGTGATTCTTTTTGTTAGGTCTCATGAGTCATGTTCCTGTTTCTTTTGAACACAAAGTAGATTCATAAAAAACAACATGAGGTGTTTCTTCCAAAATAAAGGGTCCTACAAATTGAAACTCACGAGGCTTTACCGATTTGAGAATATCCTAAAAATATTCCTTTATCAGCTTTGCTATCAAAAGTCTTTAACTGATCTTTACCATTATTATGTATGAAACACTTACAACCAAACACACGAAAGAAAGAAACAATAGGCTTTCTTTCATTCCACAGTTCATAAGGTGTTTTTCCTTGATTCTTTGTCAGCATGGATCTGTTACGGTAGTAGCGTTTCGGTTTGATAACCCGACCTAAAATCTCTTAGGAATGTCGGCTTCAACAATCATTGTCCTTGCAGAACTTTTTTTTCGGTGTCCTATTTCTTCTTTTCAAAGAACACCATTACATTGTGGGGTCCTTGCGGTGATGTTTCATGAGCTATTCCATTTCTTTGCACAATAATCAGATATAATATTGTTGATAAACTCAGTGCCTTTATCTGATCTGATTTTGACCACACTAAGATTCTTTTTTTCAATCTTGAAGTCTTTTCAATAATTCAGACGGTTTTGTGCGAGTCTCCTTCTTCTTGAAAAGAATATGACCCATGTATATCTAGAGTAGTCATCAACTATTACAAGTGTATATTTCCTGCCATTAGTGCTCATAGGTGTTACTGGACCAAAAAGATCCATATGCAACAATTGATGTATTCTATTAGTAGATACTTCTACTTTGCTTTTGAATGATGCTCTGATTTATTTTTTCCTTTCTGACAAGCATCACATACATGATCTTTCTTGAACACTTCATTTGGTAACCCCTTACAAGTCTTAATCTTGCAAGTTTATTCAGGGTTTTGAAGTTCAAGTGATTCAACCTTTTGTGCCATAACCAACTGGTGTCAGTAGAGCAAGATACACATTTCCTTTTCTAGTACCAGTCAGTAGTACTTGTTGTGAAGCATTGTCTTTCACATAACATAAGTTCTTTGAGAACTCAACACCTAATCCTTTATCACGAAATTGGATCGATAGAAAGCAAGTTATGCTTTAAACCAGAAACATATGACACACCATGGATATGAACAAAATCAACTTCAAGAGTTTCATATCCTTCAGTCTGTCCTTTGGAATTATCTCAAAAAGTAATCCGATGGCCTTTTTGCTCAACATAGTCAGTGAGTAATTGTTTGTATCCTGTCATGTGCCTTGAACATCCACGGCCCGGATACCATCTGGCGGGAACCATTTCACTTTCACTCATCAGGGCTATGTTGTCTTCATTCAACTCAGTGCCATTTTTCTTCACCTGAAAAATAGATCAGGCCTTAGGTACCCATTTGGTGTAGGGTCCTACCAGGTTAACTGTACCTTTTGGAACCCAAATCTGCCTCACAACTCTAATTACTTTAGAGTGGCTGATTTGTCTTCCATAAACATCTACATACACATTCACCACCAATTCTAGTGCCTTGGCGATATCCTGTGTGTATGAGTGTCACCTTAGCATGAACATGAGCCTTAGAGTTCTTCTTGGGTTCGATCCTCTTGTTCAATGCTTTGGCCTTGGTGCTTGTTGATACATGTCTCTGCTGACTTGGGTTCAGGAAACCTTTACCCTTAGGCAAGTGGGGTTTAGGTTGCCTGTACTGAAATTGTGGTCTTTCAGTAATCTGTGGACTTGGTCTCCTCAGTTGAGAATATCTCGGCTGAGTGTTTCTCATCTGAAGATTCCTCTGATGGTTCAGTGCAGATTTCTTCAGGTTGGTATTCTTAGCCTGAGACTTCAAGCAATCTTGGCTTTGAGGATTTCCCTCTTGAGTGTTCAGGTTTTCTAGCCTTTACCTGATGTTTGGGCTTTCCTTCCTGAACCTTCAGGTTCTCTGAAACCATAGGTCCTTTACCCTTGTCTAAAACATGGGGTTGTTCTTCAATAAGAAGATTAGTACAAACCACCGGTTTAACAAAGACAATCTTAGTGCCACTAGAAGAAGCATCATTCAGATGACCTTGTGAGGTTCCCTCTGGATTATATCCCAATCCAAATTTTTTTATAGTTCTTGGTCTTTGATAACTCAATTTCATCTATTGCTTTAGATCTTGAAATTCAATAAAGCTACATTTCTCATAAGCTATCCTCGTTTTTCGTTAGAGTTTCATGTTTCTCAAAGAGGTCATTGAATTCAGTCCTGATAAGCTGATTTTCCTCAGTGAATTTCTCTAATTTTCCTTTCAGAACCTAGCTCTATCACCTTTTTTTTCTCTCGAGAGCTATACTTTCGAAACATCCGGTTCATCAATAGCTCCCATTAATTGAAAGAGTTTTTTCCACTTTAGATTCTCGTGATCGGTTCCTCATTCTCGCTCTTGAGTTTCAATGAACAGTTCTTGTAACCTGTAGTAGTCCTTCATAAGATTCTCAAAAAGAATCCATCGGTCAAATTCTTCGTTCTTGATGAACTTGATAACTTCAGTGCTTGTGTAGGGCGAGAACAGAGATAGAAGAATTTACCTCCTCAATGGCAACAAAAGACGGACATCATCACTATCACTATCGAGAGAACATTTCTTCCAAGAAATTTGGATCTTTATTCAGTATGTTCTTCTTCAGCAACCATAGTCTTTTTGCTTGAGTTCTTCTTGTCTCTTTTGGCTTGCCTTTCCTTTTTTTCCTTGGGACTTAGCTCAGGACAGTCATACTGGAAGTGACCTTTCTTTTTGCAGTTGTAGCATCTGTTGGTATCATCATCCTGATCACTTTCCTCATTGGTCTTGGAGTCCTTCTTTTTGGATGAAGATCCTTCAGCTTTGTGGTCCTTCCTCTTTGCAGTGGACTTGTCCTCAGCTTCTGAGTTATTCCTGTTCCTGTATCTGTTATTCTTGTAGTACTTTTTGTACTTTTCATATCTGCTATTGAGTCTTTCAAACCTCCTTGCCAATAATACTAGTTTATCCTCTTGCTCATCCTGATTTTTGGCAGGTGAGTTATCAGACTCTTTAGCTTTACAAGATTTTTCTTTAGCTTTGAAAGCTACATTCTTACTAGATGAGGATTCATCTTTGCTATCAGATTTCTTTGTTTTCTTATCAATCACAAATTCATAAGCTTTCAGTTCTGAGAAAACTTGTTGATATGACATAGAATCAATGTTTTTGGTGTTTTCAATCACCACAACATGAATGTCTCATTTCTTAGTGAGACCTCTCAAAATTTTCAGTGTCACTTCTCTTTTTGGGTATCTTTTCCCAAGAGTATTCGAGATCATTCATGATCTTAGTGAATCGACTTCGGTTTTATCAATAAATTCACCATCTTCCATTTCAAAAGTCATCAAACGTTGCAATGACAACATATAGTTTGTTTTCTTTGATATGATCCGTGCTTGACACATGATAAAGAAATGTATCCCATATTTCTTTAGCGGTTTCACGGTGAGAAATCATCCCCATAACACCATCATCAATAGTGTTATATAGAGTATCTTTAGCAATATAGTCTAAGTTGACTAGCTTTCTCTCCTCAGGAGTGAGTTGGTCATCAGACTTAGGAAGTTCATCTCTGGGATCATCTCTCTCAGCATCAGTAATTCTAGGATTCACAACAGTGTACTCAAATGGTCCTTGGGACACAACTCTCCACATTTTTTCATGTTTAGAATACAGATGTGTCTGCATTCTCAATCTCCATAAGTCATAGTTCTCAACGGAGAAGAAAGGTAGTTTCTTAGAAGGCATGATGAATGAGCCTTGTAAGATATCAACAGTAAGATCTATTCAGTAGACCACCAAAGTCTCTCAGTAAACAAGACTATGGCTACCAAAGCAAGTGGTCAAAATGAACTACTACTCTGATACCACTTGTTGGTCCCGGTGTAAACAAGTCTTACACGTGTATGGGGGGGGGGGGAAATACATGTGTTAGGTGATTTTTCAAACTTTTTACAAAACTGAAATCAACACTTCAAAATTTGAATTCTTTGACTGATGATCGGTGAACATTGCCGCCGATTTATTCAGTTGATGGGAAAGACGTCCTTTTTCGTGAGAGAGAGTAGAGCTATGAGAGAGAAAAACCGAAATTGGTGTATTGATTAATCAGGGTCAGTTTAGTCTTTTAGGTGCTCATTTTGTACTTAAATGTAATTGGAAAAAGCATCTTATAACTATCTAATAGTAAAATCTTATGCTATTTTTAGAAACTTTGGTTGGCAGCCCAAAAATCTAATTACTAAATCTGTTAACTTAAACAACCCTTCTCTAGGGAGAAATTATTTCTTTTCTTCTTCTCCATATTCTAACGCTTAGAAACGGCCACTATCTCAAGTCTCTCTGATTCCCCCAGACTGTCCCCATGGTTTGAAGAGATAATTTCACAAACATCCCCTCCCAACTCTGAATCGCCGTATATACCATCGCCGCTCCTCCTCCCATCCTGTCACCATCGATGTTAAGCCCGACTCCGACTTCGTACCCTTCGTTGCCAATAAGAACGAACCCAACCTCATTGCGGCCCTGCTCCTCCTCACGTTCACAATGGCATGCCCTTCGTGGCCCTGCACCGTCGCTTGCCTGGGCTCTTGCTATTAAGGTTTTTCTTTTTCAATTTGGGCGTAGCTGTGTATTTTTAATTCCTTGCAATTTGGGCACAGTTGTTTTATTTAAGTGTTTTAATTTGGGTAACTTTGCAAATATATAATCTTCAAATGATCTGCATTTTCTTTTGGTTCTTCAATTTTCTGCTTTTTATTGATGTGTGATCTCTTATTGGGGATTTTTGTTTATTCACTTGCTTTTGGTAGAGTGGGGATGGTAGTGAGTTGGATTTGAATTTAGATGGATTTTCATTTCGAAATCTTCTAATCTGGATAACAGCTCAATGTTTTTTTTATAGAGGCAAGTCTTCTTCATCAAGACTCTGTTCGGATCAATTTCATTGAGTTTATTGATATGTGACTTCTATTCCAGTTGAAGGTTGCTAACAAAATTCAGTTTTTGGTGCTCACGTTATTAGCTTCAAGATGATGAAGCGAGATTTAAATGGATTCATGTCATGTTTTCACAGGATTGTTAAATGGATGTAATTGAAGAGGAAGGGGAGCTCAATGAGCAGGATATTATTGGGATAGTTACTGAAGGTTTACCTAATATAATAAACTTTATAAGTGTGTTGTATATATTTGCTTGAAGGAATCTATTATTTATGACTCTTCTTTAGGTATTTTGCTATGATTGCTGGCCGTGCAGATTTCTTGAAAGTAGAGGAGTGCAAGATTTATTTAGGCAAACATGGATTGAGATTAAGTGGCAGTTGAAAGACTAATTCAGCGAATTAAGGAGCATAACAAGTAATCTTCTATTCAAAGTTAGTCTTTAAGTTTTTATATAAAGAACCTAATCTTTATTTTAATTCGTATGTTCACGACTATGATTGTATTTTCAGTATTATCAATGGTGTTGGAGAGAAAAAAGTATCCAATATCAAGTTTTGTGTTAAACTGCAAAGGTAATTTTATGTTATTTCCATAATTTGTGCTTCATGAAACTAATTTTGTGGGGTTCTTAGTATATTCTATCAATGATTGTGTTGGGAAATTTAGAGTTTTGATGAAAGTTCTAAAACACATGTAATAGGACCAGTCAGACCTGTTAGCTGACTGATGTTTATATTACCGTTTATAGAATACCAGTTGATAATTATTGTATAGAACAACTGATGTAATAGATAGGTCACATATTGAGGGGGAACCTCAATATGTATAGGTCGAATCAAGATATGAAGAACAACCGATATCCGAAACCGAATGCAAGAGAAGAAAAGAAGAAGGCCGGATCGATCGATCCAAGTCGATATCTCACCAAGTCACGAAGCTCAAACTTCGAGAATACTTGAAGATCGGATGACTTCCGGAAGATCGGACGGAAGACCTACATCGGTAAATTGCGCTAGTTGAAGCTAAGTCAACCCAAGCACCGAAGACTTCAATCGGAGTAGATCGATCGTTCATTGATCAAAGTCGTCCACCCGGTGTGAAAATCGATGTTTCACCAAATCATCGTCGATGATCGAATAAGAAGAATGTCAACCTTAGTTGGAAGAACAACACCGGTGAAAAGTGTCGCTCATAACCAATAAGGGCGAGACATATGATCGGAGCCGGCAATTCACGAGATTTGATCTTTGCTTTCTCCAACGGCTATAAAGACACTATTCACGCTTTTACCATGCCGCTCAACAAGACGTCCACATCAATCCTGCAAACTTACCAAATATAGCACGAAATTCAAATTGCTCTCCAACGGCTCTTTGATTTCGAGGTCTATAAATATGGGATCACACTTCGGTGAAAACACGGAAACCCCAAAAGCGATCAAGAAGCTCAATCTATAATCGATTTTCGCATACGAAGAACACGAACAAGAAGATTATTTTATTAAGTGTTCATCCCATAAGTTCTTAGCATAGAAATCTTTTCATCTAAATTCGATAAATTATCGTAAACACTAGAAAAGATTTCATAGTTGGAACCAAAACAATCTTATCCAAACCCAAAGTTAGGTTAAGTTGTTTAGCAAGATTCGTACTAGGGTTTCTAGTTACGATTTACGGGATCGGTTGAGTGAGAACTCTTTAAATATCTGTCGATTGTCTTTGTGTTGGACTAACACAAAAAATCTAAGTCCATTCTTTTAGTTGGTGCCCCCTTGTGATAGGGAAGAGTGGACGTGGGATCGGTTTGTCCGAACCACTATAAATCTTGTGTGCCTTTTACCGCTTTTGATTAATCATTTACCTGATCGCACACAACTATTAAAAGCGGCAGATACATATTCTAAGTTAAGATCATTTAGCGCCAAACTTCGATCGATCAAGTTTGACACTTTAGTCAACTGTTAAAAAGATCCGACTTTGGAATCGATTTATCAAACCGGTTTTTCACACGGGTAAAACTTAGCTTCCCAGACATCGATTAAACTGATAGTTCTGCGAACCGGATCTGCCTTTCAGCGATTAGTAAGTTGGTTATTAGTCAAACCGATTCACTCGCTTTCGATCGAAATTAATCGCTCTCACACCCGATCTGCGACAAAAGTTTTTGTCTATTCACCCCTCCCCTCTGAACTTACGCTCTCAAAACTTCGTTCGGGACCTACAAGTGGTATCGGGCGCAAAGGTTCTACGACCAATCGGGTTTGAGCATCATCGATTCTTGAGAAGAATCTTTGTGGTCATTTGAACAGATCTTGAAAAACCGTTTTAAAAACTCATTCGTTTTTCCAAAATCACTCAGCATGGATAATACCTCCGGTATGTATCATGATCTGCCGAAGTTCTCAATTGATGAGTATGCAGATTGGGCCATTTATATGTGCAACCATCTAGGTTCGATTAGTGGCAGAATGATGGAAGTCATCGAAAGAGGACCCATCATCATATATCACGACAACCTGCGGTTGGAGGAGATCCGAACTTTTGCCGGGAAGTGTTATGCGAAAAAAGCCCGGCTTTTGATGGATCGCAGAGGAAAGGAAATCGATACTCTGGATACAATCGCCCAGCATATTATCATGAAAACGATGGATAAGGTCACCAAGGAAAAAGATTAAATATCTCAAAACCTGCGAAAAGATGTGGGATACTCTAAACCAGATATGCGAGGAAATGATCGGATCAAAGACGGTAGTCTACAAAGCGAACCGGTGAAGTTCGAAAAAGCTCAAGATCTTTGCTTTCAACGAGACCATCAACGAACTCGATGGAAGGATTACTATGTCAGTGAATAAGCTACGAGAACTTGGTAGAGAGATGTCAGACAAGGACATCAACTACAAGATCTTAAGATCTCTTACCAAGAAATGGGATATGAAAGTCACGGTAATCAAGGATTGCCAAGACATTTCAAAGATGAAACCAAGTAGCTTGTTCTTAAGCCTTAAAGCTCATGAGTTCGATTTAATTGAAAGAGGACAAGCAAATGAAGATGAGGTGCTCTTTTGAAGCCTCAACTTCCAAATCGATTTTAAGGCAACCAAACAGCAGATCAAAGCCCGATGAACTCGTTGGAAACATCATAAGTCGGTGAATGGATCGCTCGCTTCTTAGGAAACTAGAAAAATCAAATATTTAACTTGGTAAGTATCGAAGATTCTATAAAGATTATCAACATAAGCGAGGAAGAGATAGGAGATCGGCCAACGGATCTCCGAGAAGAAGAACCAGATCCGATGATCGAAGAGATCCTGAAGAGAAGAAAAAGAAAAGAGATAATCTAAATAATGAGAGAAGAGATAATCGATCCGAAAGAAGGAGCTCGGACTACTATCGAAGGGAAGTCACACGATAGATCATACGAGCACGGAATGATTCACGGAAGAAAAGGTTACGTGGATCAAGGAGCGTGCTTAACCAATCGTGAGGCGCGAGTCACTTCAAAATATGACGCCCGGACTGACCTTGAAAGAAAGAGAAGAAAAGAGGAACAAAAGAGAACAACGTTCTGAGGATGTAAAAGCCGTGGTTCTTTACACATCCGGAATTGATGATTCTATCGCCCTCGAGGATTCTGGATACTCCTCCCCAGAAGTTTTTTTTTCGATAAGCGATCTTTGTTGACTTCTATGAGGATGAAGATCGATATTCTCTTCGGATGATGATGAGATCTGCTCGATGACCAAGGAGGACCAATCTGAGGTAACCTCCAAACTCGCTTTGTTCGCTTACACCGCCATCATTAGCACACCTTTCTTTGGAGATTGACTGCAAAATCTACTCTGAGCAATTGCTGATGATCTCTCCAATGCAAGAGACACTTATGCTATAGTGGAAGTTTTGAAAATGACAAGCTAAGGATCGAAATAATCGGCTTGTTAAAGAGAACGATCCCATAAAACTCTTTGACCGAAATCTGGCCAAACCGCTCGGAAAATGCAACCGAGGAACTTAACATTCTCGAAAGTTAAGTCTTACGATCGGGAGAAGCGATCAAAGATCGATAGCAATTAACAAAACAAACAAGGATGACTTCCAAAATCCTTCAAAGCTAAATTTGATGAGCTATTCGATTGCATGAGAGTCTAAAATCTTCTCGAGGATAATTTGCAAAGAAAATAGAGGTTTTCACAAAATCTTCTAAAACTGTTCAAGATATGAACACCTATTTTCGAACAACGATTAACAAGAAGGGACTTGGATATGAGAACCCTTCCACATCCTCAAAAGCCCCGGTTGATTCACCTAAAAAAGGTGTAATCAGACGAGTTTCTGGCAAAGATACACCAAAAGCCAAACTTGTATCTAATAAGGGAAAAAAACCGGTTGAAAGGGTAAAATAAAGTGCTTTAACGGTAGGGAACATAAATGGACCCCAACCGGTAAAAACATCACCGAGGAATCAACAAAAGAACCCGGTTCTTACGAAGAGACCTCAACTCGATCAATGATCGTATCGAAAAAACAACCCGTAAAAAATGAAGTCTAATCGGAGACCCAATCAAGGTCAACAATAATAAGCCGCTTATAGGTAAACCGCAAAAAACCACATATGCCAAAAAAGATACAAATCTTTTGATGGTAGCAATCGTACCTACCCCTATAATCGAAAATCTAGGTCACGACTTTTTGAGCCACAATCGAAGAAAAAGAAGACAAACAGAAAAAGATAAATCCCAAGTCTTCTAAGTCACCCAAAGGCTCACACTAATAATCATACCAATCGAAAAGATATAAAGAGACGTATGATTATGTTGATAGGTATGGGAGACAAATCGGGCCTTGATCTAACCGATCACAATAGAAGTGCTGCTTTTTGTATGGATCCCCAAAACCAAACCTAACCCCTCGGGACCCAATCCAAAAGGGGTACCTAAAACCCGATTTTATTGCGAGTTCGCGTGGGTCCGCCAACAAAGGAGGTGTGCGAGCAACTATCCGGTACATCGATAGTGGATGCTCAAGGCACATGACCGAAGCAAACACCTCCTCCGGCTCTTACATAGAAATGAAAAGGCCAGCGTGTACTCTTTTCTTGATGATAACTTTGGTTATACCAAAGGATTCGTAACCTTAGAGAATGATGATGTACAAGTAACCTGAGTCTCGTATGTCGAAGGTCTAAAGCACAACCTATTATCGGTTTCCACAATTACGCGACAACGATTCAAGGTTGAGTTCTCGACCGATCAATGCACTATCAAGAATCGAGCCACTCAACCGATTTTGCTAACTGGTTCAAGGAAAGGGACGATCTACACAGCAGATTGGAACAGTTGCCCAAGAAATACATGCCTAATTGTTAAGAGTTCCAAAAGTAGCGCTTGGCTCGCACAAAAAGAATGAGTCATCCCGAACTTTAAAACTCTTAATAAGATAAAGAAGGATGTCTCTAGTGGAAGGTCTTCCGAATGAAGTATTTTCAAAGGATCAGACATGTGTTGCATGTCAGAAGGGAAAACAGGTCAAAGCTTCATTCAAAAGAATTCCTGGACCGGCATCCAACAGAGTATTGCAGCTGTTTCATATGGATCTATTTGGACCCGCACACCAAATCGATCTCGTGACGAAATATACTCGTAATCGTGGATGATTATTCCAAGTTTACAGGGTTATATTCTTACATAAGAAGAATGAGGAGACAACAAAGATACCCGAAACCGCTTAAAAGATTACAAAATGAGAAGGGTGTCGGTGTAGTAAAAATCGACGATAAAAAATCTGAATTTCTAGAACTCTTCTATAACCGATTTTTTGCTCTAAGTTTGGTATACAACATGAGACATCACCGCAAGAACGCCACAAATGTAAATGGAGTAGCGAACGGAGAAACAAAACACTCAAAGAAGTTCGCCAAGACGATGTTAGGTGAACATGCAATACCAAGTCGCTTTTAAGGCGTAAGCAATCAACACCGCATGTCATACTCGAACGGATGTCTTCCGACTAAAAGCTCACTACAAAACACCCTATGAACCGTGGAAGGCGTAAAAACCTCGTGTCTCTTTACTTCCATATTTTTGGGTGTAAGTGTTTTATACACAACAATGGGAAGAGTCGGGTTGAAGACTTTTGAGGCCAAGTCGGATGAGGGTATATTCTTAGGATATTCCTCATCGAGCAAGGCTTTTCGGGGTTTACAACAGACGAACCCTAGTTGTGGAAGAAACACCCCATGTAGTCTTTGATGAAGCATCTTCCAAGAAGAGAAATGCGCCGAGAACAAGATGTACTGATCAACTAGTACCGATGCTCGTTAAAATGGATCAACTAACGATCAAGGAAAAAAGGATCGAAAATCGTAATAAAGATACATCCCGATCTAGGCGATTCACCGGATCAATCGATCCTAAGGTACTAAAAAATCGTCGATGAAGAAGTTCTGCATACCGAGACAAGATCAATCGAACCATCCGGTTCGGGGAACACCGAAGTTCCCACTTAACGTACATCAACACATGATGAGTCCAACATCACCAAACATGTTCTTATCAAGTGGATCATAACCGCACCACTCCCGTCGCTAGTAATGAACCTTTATCGAAAATGGATGATGTTCTCCAAACCGACGCAAATCGTAATGTAAGGACTGGATAACCAAATATCCAACCGACCGATACTTCTGAGACCCATCCGATAGAGTTAAAACTAGACATCGACAGTGAAAGTGCCATGTATTCTTTGTTATTTGTCTATGAAGGAACCAACAACAAAGAGATAAGCTTCTACAAGACGCAAGTCGGATTCTAGCTATGCGAGGGAGAGCCGAACAGTTTTGAGAGAAATCAAGTTTGGGAACCGTGGGCGCACCAAATCATCAAGACGTAATTGGCACGACGAGTGGGTATTCAAGAACAAGAGAGATGAGAAAAATGTCATCACGAAAATAAAGCAAGACTTGTTGCTAAAGATATTCACAATCGGAAGGAATTGATTATGATGAGACCTTTGCACCGGTCGCCGCTTTAGAAGCCATTCGGGTGTTTTCGCATATCTTTCCCACGAGAGGGTTCACTGTATCGGATGGACGTAAAGAGTGCATTTTTAAGCGGGGTACTAGCGAGAGGAAGTTTATGTCGAACAACCTCCGTGCTTTGAAAAGGGCAACCAAGTGTACCGCTTTTTAGAAAAGCTCTTTATGGCTGAAAACAAGCTCCTCGAGCTTGGTATGATACACTCTCTCGGTTCTTGATAGGCGATGGGTTCACTAAAGGAACATTGACGTAACCATATTCGAATAGAAGATGGAGAAGATATTCGATGGTTGAGATTCGTGACTACATCATCTTCGGATCTCCCAACAAGAGTCTATGTGAAAGATTCAGCAAACTGATGCAAGGGAAGTTCGAGATGTCCATGATGGGTCAGATGAATTATTTTCTGGGTCTACAGGTGAAGCAAAGTACAGAAGGAATATTCATCTGCCAAGCAAAGTACACTAGGAATTTATTGGCTAAGTTTGGAATTCAAAACTGTAAGGAAGCCAAAATTCCTATGATGACTGGATTTAAGATGGATCCAGATGAGGACGGTCAGAAAACAAATCAGAAAGAGTATAGGGCTCTCATTGGATCCTTACTATACCTGACTGCCAGCAGACCAGATATCACTTTTGCAGTAGGTGTATGTGCCAAATTTCAGGCAAATCCAATGCAAAGCCACCTAGAAGCAGCTAAGCGGATTCTTAAGTATC
This sequence comes from Stenogyne calaminthoides, assembly GCA_037126765.1. Lineage (NCBI taxonomy): Eukaryota > Viridiplantae > Streptophyta > Magnoliopsida > Lamiales > Lamiaceae > Stenogyne > Stenogyne calaminthoides. Next base: position 21,521,851 of record JBBCBC010000011.1, on the reverse strand, counting down.
TGAAGGGGACAGTAAACCTTGGTATATTTTACCCATCAGATGATAATCTAGAGCTTAGTGGGTATTCTCGATTACGATTATGGAGGTTGCAAGATCGACGTAAAAATCAACCTCGGGAACATGTCGGTTTTAGGAAGTAAAAACCGATCTCGTGGTTTTCAAAAGCGGAGACATCGATTGGACATCTACTACCAAGGAAATATATGGTCAGCAGAAATTTTGCCCTAACCGCTTCCGCTTAGTCGGCGGTGAGGATTATAACATTGTAGCTAAGAATGTACCTATATTCTCATGATGAAGAATAATAGTCTTATTGCAATCACTCAGAATCTGTTCTACATACAAGATGCAAGCATGTGGATGTCAGACACCATTTTATAAGAGATCATGTTGAAAAGAAGAATATCAGAATGGAAAAGATTCATACTGATATACAGAAAGCTGATATTCTAACCAAGCCACTAAATTTGAGATCGATTCGGAAGAATTATGCAACGAGCTAGGGCTTCGGATATTGGAGAAAAAGCACCTAAAATGCTTGATGGGATGATCTCGAGAACCAAAAAAAAAAAGAGACTAACCAAAGTTAAAAGAGTCATTGAGTTTGGTATCTCAATCGATCGGAAGATCGATCAAGGAACCGATATAAGAAGGTCTTGATCGATTTAAGGTTTATCGATTAAAGGAACCGATCATCTTAAGGAATTATCGATTAAACAAGTTTGGTTATTTCTCTTTATAAGTCGATTAAGTTGACATTCAACAAGCAAGATTCACAAGATTAAAGCTTACATCGCATAAGAAAACAGGTAATTTACACAACAATGGAATAATAGAAATTTTCATTGATAAAGACCAAGGTCGATTACATTACAAGTTACAAGTACAAGAGGACCCGGAGGTCGATTAGACATAAGTCATAACCGAAAACCCTAAACTCAGAATCCTAAAACCTCATCCTAACCCTAGAAGAGGGAGAGAGAGATTTTAAGATCTCATGCTCCCATTTTCCCCCACTTAACAAGGGGTGAGAAGGCTTTTGAAATAATCCTAAAGCCTCTCATTTGGCTAAAACCAATGGAGCGAGAGAGGCCTTGATAGGATTTCTAAGCCGAGAGCCCTAAACCCAAGTCAATGGGCTCTCCCAATTTTTAAATGGAGCACATGTGCCAAGAAAGTGGTTCAAAGACCTTATGGGCACATGTGTCGATGAAAAAATAGAGTTGATATACGAAGATCAGCTGTTGTCTGATCCAGACCGTATATCAAACTCATGTTTTATGTCAGACTGAGTCTGTTGATGCTAGTTCCGTCATCTCGATAGACACACAAGGTGCATACGGTTAGGAGAAGTGTCTTCTCCGATTCCAGGCGATGCCAGATCCGCCGCCTTTGTGGTAAAAAAGCTTGGCAACAATTGTATGTGAAATCTTTGATGACGCATTTAAAAACAAAGATAAGGGACACACAGGTTGATTTGAGAAGTCAAATCATTGAAAAAGGGGTAAAGGTGTTTCTTAGGAAGTCTCACCGGAAATAAGGGTTCACCAGGATACATGATTCTACAAAGAAGATAAGTATGGTGAATGGGTTATGTTGTGTAAAACATTGGTCCAATTTATAGAGGCCAAGTAAGGGTGCAAATGCAAATTTGATTTCAAAAAGCCTTTTAGAGAAATTTGCATCACAAGGACAAATGTAGGAATCACGTGGATCGATAATTGGATAAATTTACTACGGATTGACATATCGAAATATTCGACTATAATTACGCATGTCAAATCGTACAACTTAGGGAGTAGAGACTACTATTCTAGACTAAGTTTTGGGGAACACGATCCCAAGAATTGGCTTGATCCGGAGAAGAATCGATTAGGTCAATCAAAATCGATTATATACAAAACCGATCCGATGAGGAAAATCGGTTAAACTTTGATACAACAAATCGATATATATATATATCGGTATATGAAAAAAGCGAAATATCGGTTGAAGGGAACTTCAACCGATCAAGAAGAGGATCGAAAAAGGAAAATCGACGCAAAGTGAAGCGGATCGGTTAAAAAAGAACGGTTTGGGAAATTATAAGGATTAGGCGTAAAAACTAAGATCAACAAGTGGAATCAACAACTACAAGTGGTATTGGTGACATAATATCGACCAACCGACACGCTTTTCTCATTTCCTTGTTTATTGCTTACTTATTTGATCTTATCTGATATTATTTGCCTTACTGTACACATTACCTTTGTGACGTATTCCCTGCAAAACATTTAATGCGGACGTGGGGTACTTGTATTAATTGCTACAAAATGTGCTTTTAAATCCAAAAGGTATTCGTACGTGCTTTTCCTGACCATACGATCAAAACCGCATAATCTGGATCGTTTAATCTTTTCAAACGGTTGATCTTCCAATCTCGTATTTCCCTCCTCCTCCTTATAAGTTTTATCAAAACCCTACCAGAGTTTTCTTATTCTCAAAATTCTTGCGATTTATTCTCTGAAAACTCAAATTACCTTTCTGTGATTCAAGCGTTTTTCCTGCGATTCAAACTCATTTTTCTGAAAAACTGAATCTGGTAATTTCTGGTCATTTGATGGTTTTATTTTTTTCAAAATCCATTGATCATATAGATTATGTCTATATTTGTGATCCTGCGATATGCCTTATCTTTTCTTGGTATCTGTATGTGTTTATCGATTACTAGGCCTGTGAATAGGTCTGATAATCTATACTTGATATTTTTATGTATATGCACAATTTTAATCGAGTCTATCTTGTTGTAGATGGCCACTCACGGAATGGGAAAGATAATGTGCAACTATGCTGAACTGGCAACAAAAGTTGTTGATGACAAATTTGTCAAGTTTGGTGTTACGACGGATCCAGAGTCAATGGAAGTGGAGCAAATTCTGAAGAAAGGAGGCCTTGAGAAATCTTGTCTTTAAACCGCAATCCAAAGATGCAATATGAAGCACTTCGAATTCCTAAGGAATTTGAAGGTGGATCTGAACACTCCACGAAGATGAACCGATCTCTTGATTATCGGAGAGGAGATCGGTATCGCCAAATCGGACATAACACGCCTGTTCACTTTTGCCCAAAGGAAGAATCTACGCTGCGACTCTGAGGAGAATGAAGATGAGCCGATCGAAAAGAACTTTTTCAGTGAAGCCGACAAACATCGATCCCTTGAGTTTTTTGTCGAAGCCGATGCTAAAAAGGAAATACCGATTGTTGTTTGACATATTGTCAAAAACAATCATGGGTATTTCATTCAAATTGAATCTTTCTAACATCCGTCAAACTATACAAAGATGGTTTGCAAATAATTGATGGCCAAGAACATCAATTGGCATGGCTTCACGAAGGCCATTCTACTCGAAGAACATGAAAAATTTGGAGTTAATGAATGGAGGCAGTCTATCTGAAGAGGATCCGCAATCTCAACAAGGTTGCGCTTATCTTGAAAGACAAACCGCCAAATGCCGAATGGGGCTGAATGGATTTGAAGTCCTACAAGGCCTTCCTCACAACAACTTTCAATTATATTTTGGGCCACCCGATGATGATATCGCGCCCACTCCTCCAAAAGGTGAAGAAAGGAAAAACCGAGGCGACCTCGTTTACACCCGGATGCTCCCGAAGAAGAAAAGAAAAGCGGTGAAGGCTCGGGAAAAGGCCTAGAAGGTAAAAAGCGAGCCTCCATGACTCTGTTTGGAAGATGGTCGGATAGCGAAGGCGCCAGATCAACTTTGATCTGGCCTGAGAGATCGGGAGAAAAATCGAACAGGCCGGGCTTCTCAAAATTTGAGAGCTTCGCCCGAACATTCTAGGAAGGAGAAAAGACGAAACGATCTCCTTCTCCTCAAACTCTGGTGATTCACCGCTCGGACTTAAGCTCTTGAGCATGTTTCTCATTCTCTTCCACTGTCGCGAACACGAAACTACATCGGTTCGCGAACGAAAAAACCATTGTAGAACGAGGCTTTGTGTCTCTAATGAAACCTCTCTTGGTCGAACCAATCGACCAACTTCCTTTACTCAAGCACCACGGAACCCTCTACATCTCATCAGCGGAATCACGGTGATCTGAACAAATAATTCTGAGTCCGGATCATCAAGACCATCAAGGAAAATGGTCGGGAATGCAAATTGAACGAGAAATTGATGAGATGTATCCAGAACTGGTCGCCTTCCTCAAGTTATCGAGAGAGGAAGTTATGGAGATCCTCACACGGAAAGATCTCCTAAGAAAGAGCTTCTCGACTTTATGATGATTATAGAACAGATAGGAGGTCTTGATGAATTTGCAGATTTTGATTTCGATATGAAGAAATCGCTCAAGTAGATCACCAACAGCCGATAATCGCCGAATCAATTAAAGCTCGATCCACGTAAAGTTGGGTTGATTGAACAAAAGGCTAACCAGGAGATCAACCAAGAAGCTCAAACAGATGCTCCTATGAAGGATGCGGGAGGCTGATGATAGTGGAACCGGTGTCTGCAGCTCATGACCAACCACCGGAGGCAAAACAACTGAAAAAAGATCGGGTGACACAAGAAATTCCTACAACTCACATCATCACGCCGATCAACTTCGTGGAGATCGATCATGTCTCAAAGATCTCCGAAAGAAGAAGTTGAGGGAGTGATAGTCGATCGAGGCGATTGGCCTCAAAGAAATAACAGATCAAAGGGAATTGACTATTTCCCATTGAGGCAATCAAAGATCGTTCTCCCAAATCGTGACCACCGCCTCTCTGCCGAACTTATAAAATCGATTGATGACAAACTAATTCGGTGGATCAACAACAAGTTTCTTTTCGATGCTCACTTTGCTAGAATTAGAATTGAAGAGAAACTTGACAAACCGATTCTTACACTCTCTATCGCCATGGAATCTGCCAAGACCGAGCCGATCTCGAAGGTTCAAAATCTAACCGCTTTCAAGCTCAAGGTTTATCTGTTGCGGATCTCAACAGGCGATATCGGGCGACTTTTGGTTCTCGACCTCCCACCTCACCGCTTTTTTTTTGATCAAACCAAAAAGGGGAAGGACATGAGTGAGAAACCAACTGACACGATCGTAACAACGAAGACCCGATTCGCATCATTGAATCTTATGGACAAAGACTAGACCATCTGGATCTTTTTTGCTAACGAAATCTCCGAAAAGATGGAAAAGTCAAAGGCAAGAAAGGTCACTCTGGTCTTTCTTCATTTGGGTCTTTGACATCACAACTTGTACCCGATCCTCTCGGTAAGAAAAATCACAAGAAGCACAAATAGCCAAATTCAAAGCCGATAAGAAACCGGCCGAGAAATTGTCCAAAGAACAGATTGCGGAAGAAACCCGAATAAGTGAAGAAGAGAGAAGGGCGGATAAATTAGCGCAGTGTGTAAGATCTCAAGAGGAAATTCGGATCGAGGGCGAAGAAAGGAAAGGCCGAAAATCAGATGCGAAACCTCACCGCCAAAGAAGAGTTGATGAGATCATTCAAAAATCCGCCGCACATGCTAAGAGGTTTGAGGAATGGAATAAGATCGAAAGTGAATGACTTCGGATGCCTTTGTTCTTGATCTTGTTCCACGAGAAGAATCTCCGGATGATGAATTCCTCAACCGGTTGGAAAACAAATATCCATTTTTTCAAGATATCCGGAAAATGAGGCCAAAATAATCAATGTAAAAATATCTCGCCAAAAGTATGATCTGTTGGATTACTCGAAGAAGGCAGATGACTCATTTGACAGACTGGCATTTCAGAGATTCTATTTTGACATCCTGAGCAAAACGCACATAACTGATCCTCAGCAGACCAATGATGTCAAATGGAAACTTTATCGATTTTCAACGTCACTCAAGATCAAAGAGAGATGCCGGAAGGATACAAGCCCAAAGAGTGAAGAATCGAAGACTTCTCGGATCAATTTGTTTTAAATTCAAACTTTTCTGATGTAACATGTAATCGACATATCTAATGAGAAAAGTTTATTTTTCTGATCCTAAGACAAAATCTCATTGTCTTCTGATTATGTGCTCTTTACTGTTCTATATTTATCAACTATGATTGGTTTCTCAAAGTGTTTTGGTTTCATCAAAAAGGGGGAAATTGTTGGGAAATTTAGAGTTTTGATGAAAGTTCTAAAACACATGTAATAGGATCGGTCGGACAATTGGTATCGATGTTTATATTACCGTTTATAGAATACCGAGTTGATAATTATTGTATAGAACAACCGATGTAATAGATAGGTCACATATTGAGGGGAACCTCAATATGTATAGGTCGAATCCAAGATATGAAGAACAAAGAGATATCCGCAGCGAATCAAGAGAAGAACGAAGATCGACGATCCGATCAAGTCGATATCTCGGTGACGTCATGAAGCTCAAACTTCGAAATACTTGAAGATCGATGACTTCCGGAAGATCGGACGGAAGACCTACATCACCGAAGTCCGCTAGTTGAAGCTAAGTCAACAGCACCGAAGACTTCAATCGTGGATCGATCGATTCCGACCGATCGGTCACCACCGTGAAAATGGCGATGTTTCACCAAATCATACGTCGATGATCCAACAAGAAGAATGTCAACCTTAGTTGGAAGAACAACACCGAAAAGTCGTCTCGGTAACCAATAAGGACGAGACACGTATGATCGGAGCCGACAATTACGGATTTGATCTTTGCTTTCTCCAACGGCTATAAAAGACACTATTCACGCTTTTCGCCATGCCGTTCTCAAGACGCCACATCAATCCTGCAAGCTTTAAATATAGCCCGAAATTCAAATTGCTCTCCAACGGCTCTTTGATTTCGAGGTCTATAAATATGGGATCACACTTCAGAGTGAAAACACGGAAACCCCGAACGATCAAGAAGCTCAAGCTATAATCGATTTTCCGCATCAAGAACAACACGAACAAGAAGATTATTTTATTAAGTGTTCATCCCATAAGTTCATAGCATAGAAATCTTTTCATCTAGGCGATAGGCTATCGTAAACACTAGAAAAGATTTCATAGTTGGAACCAAAACAATCTTATCCAAACCCAAAGTTAGGTTAAGTTGTTTAGTAAGATTCGCACTAGGGTTTCTAGTTAGATTTACGGGATCGGTTGAGTGAGAACTCTTTAAATATCTCTGTCGATTGTCTTGTGTTGGACTAACACAAAAAATCTAAGTCCGGTTGGTTTAGTTGGTGCCCTGTGATAGGGAAGAGTGGGCGTAGGACCTTTGTCCGAACCACTATAAATCTTGTGTGCCTTTACCGCTTTGATTATCTGTTTACACAATCGCACACAACTATTAAAGCGAAGATACATATTCTAAGTTAAGATCACTAGCACCAAGCTTCGATCCATCAAGTTTGACACTTTAGTCAACTGGTTAAAAGACTGACTTTGGAATCTGATTTATCAAAACTGGTTTTTCACACGGGTAAAACTTAGCTTCCGCACATCGGTTAAACTGATAGTTACCGAACTGATCTGCCTTCAGACGATTAGTAAGTTGGTTATCGATCCAAATCGATTCACTTTCGCACTCGATCAAAGCTAAGCGCTCTCACACCTGATCTGCACAAAAAGTTTTTCAGAAGTCTATTCACCCCTCCCCTCTAGACTTCTGCCCTCACAAAACCCGTTCAGGACCTACAGATTGGCGTAGGGAACCTCAATTGTGTGATAGCTAATCGGGTTGTATTAGTTTCCCTCTTGCAATCTCTGATGTTCTTGGGGGTATTCCTGATACCCCTTTAATAAATTTTTAAAAAAATTCTATTGCTTTTAAGCTAAGTTTGTTCATACTTCATATTAGGTTCCCAATTTTTATTTTATCTTCCATGTTTGATCGAGACTTTGGAATCATGTAGGTGATGCTTGTGTGGGAGATGTAGTCATGTTTAAATAAAAGGTGTATAACAAGTAGGCCTTCTACTCATTTTGATTCTCAATTACCACCTAATAAACATGAATTGGAATATAACTGCAATGATTAACGGTCATTAATCATTGTGATGTACACTATGGTCCAATAATGAAAGTACACCAACTTTTATCAAATTCAAAGACGTTCATCCAAAAAATCATTCAAGCCAGCATCAAACTTGAAGAGAAGAATCAGAGTATTTAAATTAGAGATATTAATCCACAATTTTTTAGAGTGTGAATGAAGTACTGTTATTATCTCCTCTCACTCTAATATGCTTAGCTTTTTTGTGTTGTTGCCACTCTGCTTAGCTTATTTTGTGTTGTTGCCACTATTCGTAGCTTATTTTGTATTGATGCAACTCTGCTTAGCTTATTTTTTATTGCTGCAACTCTGCTTACTGATATGCTTTTTTATATTGTTGATGATTGTTGGATGTGGTAAATTGCATTTCCTACACGCGAAGATACGATCCCTCTCTCTAAATAAACGAACAAATTGAATAATAGTAATGATAACTGTTAGGAAGAAATGGACGAGAATTGATATAGAAAACATGAATTTCTTTGCATGATCTGATTCAGTGGTCTGTCAGATGTTCCACCTGATGTCTCACACAGCAAACACCTCGGCTCACTCTATTGCCATTTCCCAGCCGAGTTTGTCACAGGGTTGGGTTTTTTCATTTCCCAAACTTCAATCAGATTTCTATTTATAAGTTATTCGTGTGAACGTTTGATTTTTCCCTGTTTTTATAAAGTACTGAGCAACCTCCCTTCCCCAATTTTTGATGCAGTTTTTTTATGTTTACAACATTGCTAAAATAGTAAAATGCGATTAACAAAAGAATAGTACATGCAGCTGAATGCATTCATTAGTTTTGTTATAGAGGTACTCAGGAGTGACTCAGCAGGAGGATTTCAACAACATCAAGAGTCCCATGAATCAAATTTAAACTTTAGTTTTCTTTTTGTATGTTTGTTTGGCATATAAATGTTTTACAATAATCGTTAAATATTCTGCAATGTGTACCCTTTTTATGATGCAATCTCTCTGTGAATTTTACCAAGTGATTAGATTTTGAATATTTCTGAATTAATATTGTCAAAAAGCGGAAACAGCTGCAAATGAGAAGAATAGGGTATCGATTGTGGTGATCAATGCCTAGATTCGAAGGACTAACGATAGGTTGCTCGAAGAGGTTGCCAAATTGCAGAGATTAGTTGTTAAAAAGGTTTTTTATTCTCTTTTCTGTGAATCTATGAAATATTCTTTGACTTTCCTCTTTAGGTTTTGGAATTATTAAGTGTTGAAAGTAGAAGGATATATCTATTTTATTTTTTAATCCAACTTTAACTTGCAAGGTCTATTTCCTTTAGTTTCCTATGAATTAGGCATTGAAAATAATTACTTTGATGAGAATACATTGATGTTTCTTTGTCATAGGTAGTCAATCACTTTTTTTTTGCGTAATGAGTTTTCAAAAATTTAATTGTATAATTTTTACCTATATAGAACAAATTCACTTTCTATTATTTCTCCCTATTTCGACACCCGTGCCTTGCAAATCCAGTTTTCTCTTCCAGTGTTAACTCTTGGAGTGAGTGACTGATTTTACCAATAAATGAAGAAGTTATACTCCTTACTTTTATTTTCTTTTCCTTTTTTTTTGTCTTCTTCATTTGCAGTGAGCAAATACCAAGTGGAAAACTACCTCCTGGGTTTCATCCAAGTACATGTCGCATGTGTAAGTATTTCAGACATTTTGTTTCATTTTTTTTTTAAAGGCAAATGCTTCATTTTTATTATCTGTCTTTTCTTCTAATTTGTTTGCATTATGTGCCTAGCTTACATTTTCCTGTGATATATTAAGTCCCAATTTTCTGTATGAATGTTTGCACCAAACTTGAGCTCTTGTACTACTGATATTTATGTACTGCATGTCTTTCATTTTATAACTTCTAATCGTGATAAAAAGTTAGAGATTATGACAAAGAAAGGTTGAGATACACTATACAGAGACGCGTCAATGGAAGATATATAGAAATTATGACATAGAAAGTTTTTTAAGTTAATACCTACTAAGACATTATTGCCTTAGTTAAATTATGATGTTTTTGTTCACTTTTAACTAATGTACTTTTGATATTATGAATTCATCTGACAGGGCCTGATGTTAGGGGCAGGATTTTTTACCTCAACCATTTACGTTGAAAACTGGTAAGAAACTTACTCTTGCACTTTGAATATGAAATGACACGGAGATCAACTCACAGTTGGAAGAGGCATTTTCAAAATCATGTTGGCAGACAAATTCTTAGCTAAAGTGGGTTATAAACAAAAATAGGGTGGTTGTTGTTTCTTGATGAATTCTTTGTTATATGATAATAATGTTGGGAGGTTGAAATTTAGAGGAAGTATTTGTTTTAGATTATAAGTATTCTGATGAAATTGTGTAAATTCATTACTCCTTATATTTTTACCCTACCACTACAGTGAAAATTATAGTTTCAAGTATTGATTACAATAAGCTCTGGTCTCTCCTGAAACTCTCCATTAATCAGAGTGAAAAAATGAAATGAAACGTGCCCAATAATATAATTGGAACTTGCAGATTAATACGTGACGAGTGCACGAATTTAAGATCCATACCCCAAGTGAGACTTGGTATATTATTTTACAAACTAGAAAAAGAAAAAAAGAAAAAGCTTCCTTAGCAACGTAGATGATTTTCACTTTTTGAGTGGCAAAATATTTTTTGCACCCAAGCACGCAGTTACAGCAAAAATTAACATAATAAGTATTTAAAATTAATATATATTTAAATTTACAAACCGTGCAACGCACGGGTGAATTACTAGTTTGTACTAATAATGTTGATGTAGAGTCGTGATATATGAACACTTTTTCTAGTACTGAATGTTTGTCTTTCTTATGCATCTATATTGTTGTGCAAATATTAACTGAAGTTAATGTTGGTCTAGATACATATTCAATTTTTCCAGTACATTATCATTATCAATATTTTAGGTTCTTATTTATTTAAAAACTCTTTGTGATGAACTCAAGCTTCCGTTGTCCAAAGCCTGGTGTGATAATCAGAGTGCCATAAAGCTTGCATTTAGTCCTTCATTTCACTCTAGGACCAAGCACATTGAGATTGATGTTCACTCCCTAAGGCTCCATTTGGATAGAGGGATTTGGAAATTCATGAATTTCACACACAAACCATACTCTCAAATGGATTTACAAATACTTAGATTTGAGAGTTTAGGGAAGAGAGTGAAGGGGGAGAGGGGGAAGGGGTAGAGATGAGTGAATTTCACAAATGACTAGGTTTTGATGAGGATTTGAAATCCCTTCATTTTAAACTAGACTCTCAAATCTAAATATTTATAAATCCATTGGAGAGTGATGATTTGTGTGTGAAATCCATAGATTTTAAATCCATCCATCCATCCAAATGGAGCCTATGAGAAAAAAGTGCAAGCTAATCAATTAATGGATATCAGATATCTTGCTACAGAAGATCAAACAACTGACTTACTCAAAAGACCCTCGTCTCCTACTAGATTAATTTAATACTCCTTGCTCCAGACTTTTTCATGTTGGTTGACATTAATATATTAGGATCAACACCTCTCAAATTGTATTTATATGATTATATCCCTGCACACATGACGATGTATATCATAACTATAAGCACAGTTAGCTAAAATCACTCACAATTCGTTCATCTCGACTTCTTCTTTTCAACTTCGACTAAAGTGCTACTTATAGCATCAAGAGATTAATTGTTGGAGCATATATGGTCATTATGAACCACTATTGGGCCTCAAACCATAACCAACCACACTATATTAATGGACCATTATTTCACGTTTTAAATTTTCAATTAATTTTTGTAACCACCTAAATAAGATCACTTAATTCAGGATTCAACATTCAAAATAGTAACATTTTTTGTTAGCTTGCTACAGGTGTTAAAAGATGAGGTTATTCCCACTTCCTCATTTGTACTAGTTTTTGCCCGTGCATTAAATTTATTTTTTATAATTTGTGAAAAAAATTGATGAATGCACTTATATTTGTAAATTTATATATTAAAACACTATCACATGAAAAAAGATTAGCAAATTGAAGGCCCGCTTGGTATGACTAGAGAATGATAATGAATATCATTGAGGGGTCAATCAATAAGGATTATTGATTGCATTGTTATTGTTTGATTACAACATCAACAATGTGTATCATGTGAGGTGAGTTGAGGAGGTGAGCGCAATCAATTGCTTACTTCTATTCCTATTACCAATGTATCAAACCTACCAAGCAACATCAATATAATTAATTCCCATTAGTCACTTCCATTACCCCCAACCAAGCGGGCCCTGAGTGTTAATATGCATGATCTCACGAAAATACATATATCTCAAGAACATATTACAGAATACAACATTAGTTTTGTTCACAAATTTGTTAAGGGATAAGAATCTCACTTCAAAGCACTTATAAAGTTCTAAAAGTAACATATGGGTGAATTCTTGCAGGAAAAACCGATTGACTTCCATATCATGTTCTTGAAGCTATAAATATGAAATTCCATGATCAATGTCGTTCAAACTATTGAACGAATGAAACATTAAACTATTACTACAAACATACATATATTTTATTAAATAAGTAAGTTGTAGTAGCCTATTCAATTTTATTTGAGATCGCACTCAATGGTACATAACATGGTCAATGACCAAGATAAAAAGAAAGAAGCAAGGAGTTACGATAATCAAAATAGATAAGTTTAGCAGCGGGCCCTGCTGTCCGCACCAACTTGGTTATGGCTCAAGTGCACCTAGAGATCAAGTTTCTGCACCTTGGCCTTCTACAAACTGTTGGGTCGCCATTATGAATTTTGAAAAAATAATTTCTCAAGAGCAATATAAATACACAGTTTCATATTGATAAAGTGTCAGATAAGGTAAAAGCAGGTTACTGACCATCAACTGCAACACAAATGGTACACTGTTTACAAACAAAATATTCAAACAAAGATGCATCATGGATGAAACTCCATGGACTAATGTTTTTCTTAAAAACTCTGTAAAATATTTCAGATGGAGATGACCAAATAAATTAAGAGTAATCTTGTTTGGTCAAGTGTGCATTCTGCATTATCCACTTCAAAACATAACTTACACGCATGAGAAATGGTGCACCCCCAACAAATAAAAAGCTCAGACACTATGATTCTTATGCATAATGTAAGTTTGCATGTTAACACTAACAAATACCTTAAGCCTGATACCACTTTGGCTCAAGTGTTGTCTACATGTGCAATTGTACTCGAGGGAGCTACCTTTCTCCGAAGTTTGAATGGTTTGTAGATATAATTTGCCTTTGATTTTAACCTCTTATTCCGAGTCACTATGCCATTTCATGAATAGCAATGAATTGCAAATTTAACTCGGTCAATTTTGGGCCTCTCAATCATGAAAACTTAATTTCCTTCAGATCCAAGATTTGAGAAGTAAAATTCCTCTCTTTGAAACCCTTCTAGCGCCATTCTTCTCGCCTCCTCTCTCTCTCACATGACTGGAGCAACGTTAAATTTAATTATGAAATTAACGAATAAAATACCATGAATAAATCAATAAATATGTTATACACATGATAAACAATTGAATGATCAAATCACATTTCAAACAGTATAAAAAGTTTAATTTAAAAAATACAGCAAAGAAAGAATTACTTATCCTTATTAGAATTCCTTCAAAACTGAGAAACAGAAGCTCCAATAAATACGCAACTCGATTATAACTATAAAAAAATAATTAAAAAATACATGAGAAACAAAGGTGAACATCAAACTTAGGAATGAGGTGTACTAAAAACGAACTAAAACCATAAGAAGGTATCAATTGAGAGCCATGCACATGGAAAAATGATTTCTCTATTATTTATTACATCTTGGATGCTTTCCTGCCAGAACCTAGCATTTCAGCCACCCATAATCTAGTTTTTAGATCAGCCCACAAACAACTTAATCATGATAGCAAAACCTTAAGCAAAACTCATGGGATAAGCGTGCAAGTTTAATTGTTTACTCAGGAATACATTGCTATCCAATCATTAAAGCATAAAGTAAATGAAAACAGAACATAACGAAGTTCATAATACATTTGTCACTCCTTGATCTCCATTAACAATAATAACATCTGCCATCTCCACCCTTTGCACGTTAGGTAAAGCAATCTTATCTTAACTGAAAAATTGCATCACTTTCAAGAAGAGTTCTTACTCAACAAAGAAATGTTATTACTACATAAACAGTGCTCCAATTTCCCAAAATTCAAGCATTACCTTTGATTTATTTACAAACTATATAATATTAAAAATTCAAGCACAAAAGTTTATGTAACAAAACACAAAATACATGATGTTTGGGTACTTCCAAAAATGAAGAATTAAATATAAGATACTACTCCATCCTTTCCCATCTTTAAGCAGCTTTAGGAAAACATGTAAATTGGCATGAGTAAAACATCTAACCTGGGCTCTTTTTTGTTCATCCGAATTTGGTGCGTAGAGCTTGTTTGAGCGGGGTATCTACATTTTAATAATAAAAAAATCTCTTCAACAATAAGGACGTGGAGTTAAAATATTAAGAAGAGTTAATACCATAAAATGTTAGTAAACATGCTCCTCTTTCATAAATCCAGGACTAATGGATCCAAATTGCTGGAGATAATAATGCATGTCCTGTAATCTGCATCAGCCTATACAGAGAAAAACTCACACATCAATAATTTAATTACCCTCAACTCTATAAATCATTTTTAAATTGTTGCACAACTGAATAAAATAAAGAAGATGCTTTAATTGTTTAAAACTTAAGAGAAGAACAAAAATCAATAACATTTCAATTAACTGCTCTCACTTGATGAATAACAGCTTCTATACATGCAATAAGTCACCTTTAACCATGTGTTTTGCCTCTTTGGCAGAACTCCAGTTAATTCATACAGTTGGAACTTGAACAAATAGCGGGGCTGGGTAGTGTCTAGTTCGGCATTGGAGAACAACTCTTTTTGCCCGTTTACACAAAATTAAGTATCCAACCTGCCATCTAGCAGTGTCTAAAGCTCTTTTTCTATATCATAAAATGGAGGAGCAGCCTCGGTTGAAGGAGATGGAAAATGCTAATTAGGCACATGACTGGAAGAAACATCAAGTAGAGAAGGTGTATAGAGTAGAAACAAATTTAATTTTGCAGCCTCTAAACACATATTCCTGCACTACTATAAAATAGAAATTGAGAAGTTAATGTAGATATTCCGAGCTTGACAGAAAGTTACCGGGCAATTGATTGTGTACAATGCATTAGAACTTAGGAAAAGTATATTACCCCAGAATTTAGACACTGTTGTGGATATTTAAGTTGGCAGAGAAACTAATAAAGTGTGGTTAAATAATTTAGATTAATGTTTATCAATAACATCCAGTTATCCAGTACCTTAGCAATATGCAGATAAATATGGATCAAACAGAGTATTAGTATAGTCCTGACCTTTCAATTGCAGGGGTTTATCACAAAGCCTAAAATAGCAAACAGGAGCATCAAAAGAGCCTCCACCCAAAATGCCCAGCGCCAGCCAAAGTGACTAATCTGTAATCAAGCACAAGGAGGGGTACTTAAGTAGTAATTCAACTAACAGTGAACATAATCGACATTTAAAAGCTTGATTATTCCCCCTCAAACATGTCGTATACGAAGCATCAACAACTTTATTACTCTAAAAAAGGGGTTCAAATCAATGGTTCATATCAATTGAATCAGCACATATCAAAATAACACATAAATCTAAGTTATAGCAAATTTGTCCAAACACATTTAAACAAATCAACAAACAGTTGTTAGGCATTTGATATGAAGCATAACCAACGCTTTTTCATAAAAAATGGATATTTAAGTTATGATCAGAATTGAATTACCAAGAGCCCAACCTTCACATTGCTTCGATTGAACTCGAATCAAGCTTTTCCAGAATCTATAATCTTATATAATAGTTCGGCGGAAACCATCTTGATTCAACTTCTTCTCTTGCGGAGGAAACCATCTTGATTCAGCTTCTTCTCTTGCGTATTCCGAACATGATCAATGATACTCTCCAGAAACCCCATAAAAAATTTCGCCGAGTTTTGGTGATTCAATCCCCAAATATCAAACGCCGCTATGAATGGAGAAAAGTCTCGATTCGAAATTACAACAACCTGTATCATCTCATAAATCACAACTTTAAACCCCTTATCAACCAAATCTCTATCAACGTACTTACTCCAAAAGCTACAAAAGGTCATGAAGATTAGCGAAGAGAATCGGTTGTAGAGAAAAGGAAACGACGAAGTGGAGGTGAAAAGTGAAAAGACAAATTCAGGGATACAAAAAAAATTCCCTGCGTCAAACTTATTTGTAAAAAAAATAAAAAAAAATTAATATGCCACGTGGCAGGAGAAGGAGGGTGCACTTGTCAGCATTTGGTGAGTGCACCCCACCTTTTATAATATAAGATTTTTCAAATGTGGGAAAAAAGCTGCGCTAAAAAAAAAAAAAAACGGGACAAAAGCTCATTGTTTTTCCCTTTCCCAATAATTGATTACAATAACTTTCAAAATTAATTTCTCATTCACCTAAAAATGATTAATATATTCCAACTACCCCATAGGGATCTCAAGGTATTTAAACCAAAATCGTCTCATAATTTTTCATTTTTCCAATTTGATCTCACATGTATTTAATTTGATCCAATTTAGTCCCAAACCACCGGAGGTCGCTCAAAATTGCCCAAAACGACGTCGTTTTGGACACGTGTCTTACACATTCCGGTCAAAATTGGTGGCGCGTGTAGGACACGCGCCCAAAATGACGTCATTTTGGGCAATTTTGAGCGATCTCAAATGATTTGAGACTAAATTGGATCAAATTGAAAACATGTGGGACTAAATTGGAAAAATTGATAATTATGAGACTATTTCAATAAAGGTGCAAAGTTATGAGACTATTTTGATTTAATTTCCGGGATCTCAAAGACTGGTAAATTAGAAGGGGCAGAGTACGAAAGTGTATTCAAACACATATGCATGTTCAACAGCGTCACGGTTAAACTTTTTCTACTACGTGAAAACCTTTTCCAAGAATTCATGAGATTAACTCAATAATACAGTACTATTCATGGCACCTATCACAGTTATCATCAATATATATGCCAACTGGTACCAAGTGTAGAAATTAAGAAAGAAAAATAAACTTGCTTAAGGGATTAAATGAACAAACAACAGTATAGTAATATTGTCCCCTGGTGATAGACTCTTGAGACAAAGCTTCAAATCATCATCACAGGCTAATAAGATGTTATCATTTTCTTCATCCATGCATGTACCGCAATTTGAAACTCCCGATTTCCAAACCTAATCTCGTGCCCACTTCTCGTAGGAGGTTGTTCAATGTTGATGAGAGACGTAACTTGAACTTTATAATCGCATCTTCGTACTTTGCCTTTACCATTACTGTTTCAGCATTAGTCGGGGGCAGTGACATGTCCGGCGGTGGAATGTAGGTGCCGCGGTTATCATGAGAAGTTCGTGAAGCTTCAAAGAGTCGACGGTTTTTTATGTATTTTTCACTACTTGTCCACCTATCGATTCCGTGGAACCTACACGCCCGCTTTATTGTTGATCTTCCAACTGTAACACATACAATTAATTCTTTCTTACTAACTCAAAATATGAACCAATAATTATTGAAAAGTTGTTACACTCACCACCAAGCTCTTCCGCGACGTGCTTGATTTTCTTCCCGAAATGTGGCTCTAAATCCTCAAGCGTGATATGTAGACTACCATTCCTCTTTCTTCCAACCCTTTTTTTAGAATCAGAAGTTGCAGCATTGGTTGGGTTTGCAGGCGCAACGGTTGGAACAAAATGGGGTAGCACATTGTTAGAATGCCGAGGCTCCTTTTCACCGTAAAACACAGTTCTAAATTCGAATGGAGAAGAATCTGACTCGTCCAATTCAGAGGAAGTAAGTTGGTTTTCTTGAGAAAACTCAATGACATCGACTACCAAATCATCTCCAAGCTGTTGGCCGGATGCAATCTTAAAGCTGGTAAGTTCCTGCTTTAGTATTGATAACAGAATGTGGAGAAACGAGGAAATATGCTCATATTTTACAGGGCATTGGTAGAGAAAGAACTGCGGAACGTATAGGAGTTCCCCTGTGTGCAAACTCTGCAAACAAATCGCAAAGCAAACATCTAATCTATCTCGTTGAAAATAGTGTACCAGGGGCTCGTCAGCTATCCTAAAATTGCATAAATTTCGACAAAAACACAACTTGTTTTCAGATGCTAACACCATCCCAACAATTCCCTTTCCAGTTTGTACTGGACGAAAGATAATCGACGTCAGATCCAATACATTTGAGGGTTGGAAAAGTTCCATGCAGCTTATGCTTTTTTTACTGCTGATATTCCTTGTATGCAACCCAAACATCTGCATTAAACAGTTGGGGAATATTCTGGATCAATTCGAAGGCCCTCCGGATTTCAGTCTCTGCTAGTCTCCAACTTCCATCGACCTAAAGATACTATAACAATAATCATGACTTGGGGGAAAAAGGAATTGTGTGATATATTAAGAGTTTGAATAGTTACTGACAACACTTGTAGTTTATAAATGTTCATATCCTTGTTTTTCCTCTTAACATATTTGCACAAAACATTGATCTAAACTCATTTTTAGAGTCCGATTATTTTCTACCACCAAGAACAAACTTGGTGAGTTGAACTTGTAGTTTATAAACTTCATTCCCTTGTTTTTCCTCCCAACATATTTCAACAGAACAACTCACTTGCCTACTCAGAATGTTTTCTAGCTCCAAAAACAAACTGAAAATTAAACCAAACACGTCGTTTACTTACTTGGCGAGTTGGACGGGTCATGAAGGTACTTGTTGAACAAAGACCCGCTGCCTGCCAAGGGATCCAAGATTGTAAATTCTTTTCAGGCACGAAATGTAAACGTATGTGCGACAGAGAGAGACAGAGAATAATACCTCTAATGCTTTTTGGATGCTAATTATCATTCCAAACATCAAAACCATCATCTGTTCCAACACATTCTAGTACCCGGCCCAATACATCTTTTATGTTCATCCAAAATAGGGAAAGCAATATATCTTCTAAGGCGGCAACGCAGAGCGAAGATCAGAGGAGGTTTCAGGGTGTCCATTTCTGAACACACGGCCCAACTTCCTCATCCACAAAATAGCAATGTTCCATGCACTGCTTCCTGAATAAGGCTGAACCTTTATCAAGAGAACTGAGAGCGAAAGGTTGGTCTGAAGTTTGTAGACAAGGCCTATCTTCATTCATTCCAACTTTCCAAAACTGGACTAGACTAAATGGCCTCCACAGCAATGCGTTTGCTATTTCCGTCATTAGTTTTTTTATCTTCTCGGTCCTGTTATTTCCTTCATTACTTGACGTCTCCTCTCTCCCGAAAAGCCATCCCTGCTTGGCTTTCTCATATGGTTGCAGGCAAGATAGATCAGCTTTCTCAAAGTATATTTTGAAATCCCAAAACGAATACATTTCTCTATGCACCTTCATCACCATTAACTCGTTAACTTCTTCCGAGCGTTGATGATTCCATTCCTCATATTCATACTCATTACTTTCCCGAGTTTTCGTCAACTCAAAAATCAATTTCTCAAACTTGAACTTTATGAGTTCTTTCTCCATCATCTTTAACAGCAAGTGCAGGAAGGATGCATCTCTCTGCAACTAGATTGAAAAAAGAACTCAAGCAAATACCGGTTGTTGTTGGTATTATGCACGTTCTGAAGGTGAACCACAAAACAAAACAACAGTCTAGCTCTTTGCGCATAATGTACCAGGGGGTTCTCACACACGCAAAAATCACATATATTTCGGCAGAAACATGATTTGCTATCAATTGACTTTAGAGGTCTACCAATCCATTTCCCTAACAGTAGATTGTGTAATCCTAGTTGCCAATTTATTTCTGAGCAGACCCCCTGTAAAACTTATAGATAATAAATTATTGTCCTTAAAACATATTGTCCTACATTTTCAAGTCTTTGTTAGTTGAGATATAGATAATAAATTGAAACAAAAACCATGAACATATAAAACATTATGTAGAATTAAGTCATCATTCAATTGAATACTTCCAGTAAAGGTCGCTACAACCATATCATTGTTTGGTAGTTTGATTTTAATATCTGAAGGAGTTGGTGCAAACGTAAAAAGATTAAAATTATAAACCATATGATATGTTCCTCCAGTGTTAACAATCTAAGTAGAAAAACCATAATTCAAAGTATTATGACCGCACTGTCGAGGTGCAACAAAAATAAATACCCTATTCTACCCTATTAACTCGTAGCAGTGGCAAGCAAGGGATCGATCCACAGGGAACACGAAATTATAATTATGCTAATTGTACGAATTAATGAAGGCAACACGTAACACAAAAAGGGGGTTTTAATTTGAATTTTTACAATTACTACTAAAAGCATAAATAACTAGAAATAAATAACAATTAATCTAATAAGAAATTCAATAACAAAAAGGCATTCCAATTCACAGTTCATTCATCCCTCGACTTTAATGTTGTTAACTGATTGTAACGTTTTCTCTTTTAACTTTAGGATTAATGCCCCTCAGTAGTACACAAGCTCTGGCTACCGGTTTTATCCCTTAATTATACTCAATTGAAACAAGCTTTCCAACGATTCTTTTTAACTGAGTCTAGATACGATCTAAATTTAATCCAGCAAAAAACATTAAACTCTAGGATAAAGGACAAACAAATTCCCGAATACGCAAGCTCGATTAGAAAGAACCCGATATAAATCACCCTAGCAAATTACTAGTTGCCACCAATTGCCATATTCTGCAATAAGTACGGATTACAAATTTATGAACTAGCAGACATACAAAAATTATCTAACCTAGGTGATCAATCCAAATTAAATATCCAAGTATGTTGAAAGTTAAAATAGATGAAATAAATAATCCCAAGATAAATATTGTAAACGTCTCAAATCAATTAATAGACATCAAAATACGAGTTCAAAAATCCCTGGAATTGGAATAAAGATACTAACTAAATTAGACTCTCAAAATTATAGCCGTGTAACTCTCCAAAAAATGTGGGGAAAAAAACTGATAGGTACACCCCTTAAAGAGAAATAAAGAACTCGATACAATTTAGGTTTTTACAACATTTGGAATGTCTATTATGTCCTTTGACCCAATATTTCGATACTAATTGTATAAAAGAGAAATACACATAGAAATTGATTTGACCTTTCTGTCTCAGGCCAATGCAGGTGGGAAAGGAAGCTTCCACACGCTAGGATTCTGCCCGGATTATGCCCACACGTCAATGACAATTCGAAAACCAATGCAACATTTTATTATTTTGATATTAGATTTTAAACCAAAGAAAACCTCTTCATCTCCCATTCTTCTCTAGGAATTATCGATCACAATAATTTTAGAGAGAGAAATTTTCCACTTGAACCGTCGGAATCCGCCTGAACCGCCACATTTTCCACTGGAATCCCCTTGAACCACCACTTCATCACCTACTCTCTTCCCCCCCCTACCCCATCACCTACGCTCTCCCCCCCTCCCCCATTTATATAAATGTCGGAAAACAAAAACCCCCATCTCGCATAGTGTTTAATTTCGCCGGCGACGACGAGAAAGAGGACTCCAGCGACGACGACGACGTCCCCAGCAACGACGAGAAAAAGGTTCTGGTTTTTTTTTTTTTGAGCTTTAGATCGATTTTTTTGTTTAATTGGAAATTAGTATTTTATTTTTTGTAGTCTCCATCTTGTGTTGCATTTTATTTTTTGTTTTACTTAAAATTAGTAACTTTTTTTTTTCAAATTACAAAATATTTTGGAAAGATTCTCTTGTGGTGGATGAAGAAACAGAGTAAGAGTAGTACGAAGGTTGCAAGATAATGTTAAAAAACGAGAAATTTTGATTTATCTCTCATGGTCAATGATGCTTGTGTAATTGCATGAAAAGATTTGGCATTTCTATGAATTCTTGTTGTTGGGAAGGATTATTTTTCTTTTCTGCTTGTAAATCAGTTGTGTTTTTTGGGCAAATCAATTGTAAATCAGTTGTTGTTGGCCCAATACATTTATTTGCATGATAGGATATTCAGTTGTTGGTAGGATATTCAATTGTAAATCAGTTTTTTGATGGGTGTGACTAATTCCTATTCCTTTTCTCTTATGTGGAATTGATATATATTGTGTACCTTTTTTGTGTATATTTTTTTCCTATTTATGCGAGCTTTTAAATTACCTTGGGACTTGTTATGTAATCTCACTAGACATCACATTTCAAGGGTATATTTTGTTATTGGAGTGTATATATTGTGTTGGGCATCTTATGTTCGCGTATATCAGATTGTGCTTGTTATTTGTAGTAGAACAAATGTATTTTGTGGGGTATTTGGTATGTGGAATGCAATAAATGATATACAGTGCCATATCAGCATCTCAATGCAACAGGGATAGGTGTTGTGCAATAGAGTATAGTATTATGTTGATACTTGTTTTACCGGTTGAGTATATGAATAATTACATAGGAGTTATGGATTCTCATTAAAGCAATGCAACATGGATAGTGTTGTGCATATGGTATAGTGTTCATGCAATAAGTGTTTTGGTTTGATGATGGTACCGTTTGATATTTAATTGTCAATAGTTTTTTTTTTCTTTATGCATGTCTGTGATGTTGGTATGTATTTTTTTTATTTTGTATGATTGTTTATTAATCATATAAATTTTGTAGGCTATGTATGGACGACCGTAGAAGATCAAATCGGAAGAAAGGTAATGAGCAATGTAGGAGTACTGAAAGTTCAATTGGGGAGAATCAGACAAAAGGTCAGAATTGGTTTTTTTTTTTTTAACTCTAGTTTCTAATGATTAACATAGTGTATTCATGAGTGCAGGGCAGGAAAGAAAACGCAAGAACCTGCCAACTATTGACTCAGGTAATATAATCCCGATACTAGGAAGCAAAAAAAGAAGAAATGTAAGACAAATTACATAATTATTGTTTTTGCTGTTTTTTTTTTAATTATTTTTTTAGGATCTGATTCCGACTTTGTCTACAAGAAGAGAAGTTCGACTAGTAGCAACAGGCACGAACAGGTGCCAGATTCGGATGACGGTGGGGAGCAAAGTGGCAAGGCATTTATGTTGAGAAGGAGGGCTACTAAATGTCTTGGTAAGATTTAAACCAAATAAATCCATTTTCGTTAGTTAAATATACTATGCAAACACACAAACTAATGTAATACTATTTTTTTGCATGTGGCAGATGGGCGTGTGAGGAGTCAAACATTTTACCGTAGTAACCTGCGTACTTGTATAAAAGAGATAAATGAGTTGGAGTACAATGAGTGTCACCCTAGTGCCATTAAGAGGACTCCATTCTGGCTGATGTTTGATGCTATCTATGGGTGTAACATTGCCAGATTAATGAAACGGTGCAACAAACACGAAAGTGATATAAAGGAGCTCATCTTGTTCTTTGATGATCGGTTGAAAGGATTTCTAATAGGAAGGAAGGTAGTAGAACTGAATAAAAGAGATGTTCAACTTGTTTTTGGTGTGAGCGGTGGTACAGGAGAAATTTCGTTGAAGTTATCATCTTATGTGGTACCTACCTGGGTGAAGCGCATATTCGGTGATGATGCTGATAAGTTAGTTCTACAGAAAAATGTGATTTATGATGCATTGAGGGGCGAGATCACTAAGACAGATGACACGAGTGTGCTCGATGTAGCGCGTCTAACACACTGCTATTTATGGCCGTTTTCTTGCACCGAACCAGAATGTAGCTATGTCATTGCACTTAACTGTCTATTTAGAGAAGTTAGATGAAATCGTCCAGTACGATTGGCCAAAGATGATTGTTGACATGTTGATTGCGCAGGTGTTTGCGACAAAGAATTTAAAATGTGGGGGCTGCACAATACTTTTATCGGTAAGAAAGACAACTTGTTAATTGCAAGACTGAATTTTTAGGAAATTGTTAATTACTGTATTTTTTTGTGATTTAATGTGTATTATTATTATTTATTTATTTGCTAGTTCTGGTTCCTAGAGCACACAAATTTGATAACACCAGCGACAGCTGTGGGGTTCCCGCGTTTCATGAGGTGGAACTTAAGCGATTTGAATGAATTCCTTCGGAACGAGCGCATAGAAGAAATTGAGAATAAGTTTGTACGTTATTATGATATGTTCATTATTGATGGTCTTTTTTAATTGAACTGTTTTTTTTTAGAATAAGTTAGTATAACAAAACTTGTTTTTTTTTATTATTATTATATGTGAAAGGTTTGCACAAAGAAATTAGATGCCACACCGAGGGAAAGGGATAAGATTCTGGAACTGCATCAACACTGGCAAGATGTGAATACTGGCCTAGAAAGTGAGCCATCTACTGATGGTATTCAGACCACAACTGACATGTCATCACACTCGGATGATGAGGCTAGTGATAGTGCTGGTAAGACTAATAACACCTCCTTGGGCGATGGTGGTACTGACATACAACATAAGACTGTGTCGGTGACCGGTGGATATGAGAATATTGCATCAAGTTCAAGGGGACCAGCTGCCACCCAACCTAGTCATACACCTTCCGAACTCCACGAAGAAATTGTTCCTGACCTCCGAAACAGTATAGATAATCCAGAGTTTGAGCTGGGCTTGTCCAGTCAGCACAAGAGGTGCAAGGAAATTAGTGAGGGTCAAGCAACTGATGACGGTAATATCCCTAATATTAACATTAATTATTACATATTAGTAGACGTACTGTTGTATGTTGAGTTTAAATTCTATTTGTTGTGGACGAAAGGGCATTTTTAATACATATTTTTTTGCCTTCTACACATGTGTTAGAAAGTGGGGTGTTGCAAATTGTTGTTTAAAACAAGATTGCCGAACTTAATTGCAAGTTGTTACTTAAAAATCATATATACATAAGGATTGTGGCATTAGATAAAGTGTATTACTTACTGGGTATGTACTAGAGTAATTGGAATAACTTATCAATATAGATAACTGGTGTATGTACTGTGCAACAAATATAGGTATATGCAGAACAAAACCATGTGCGTTGTTTCATGAATGAATGTACAAATTTTGAATGCTGATATACAATAATGTGAACTGTTATGCACAGAAGAAAGCAAATGAGTTATTTCTGAAATTAGTTATTTCTGAAATGGTTATACAATTAAATGATTTAAAATAACCAATTATTGACAATTTTGCAGGCGATCGGAAGCAAGCAAAACCTGATGGCATTGTGGTCGATGATCTCCTTGCAGTAGCCAACGATGAGATTAACCGGTTGAAAATGGAATTGCACAAAAAAGATGTTGATTTCCAAGTTAGAGTTGAAGATGAGATTGAAGCTTACCGTAAGTCGCGTATGGATAACCACGCCAATGAGCTGAATGAGAAGGATGATTGTATACGGAAGCTAGACGACGAGAATGGTTTCCTTAAAGTCCAGCTCAACGAAGTATCAGGTCCAAACCTTACCCAGATTTGTGAGAATCCCAATAATTTGGACCAGATGGACATAATAGAAGAGCTTGCATTTACGAGGATGAAGGTCAGAGACCAGATTATTCGGACAGGAAATCACAAAGATGATATGTATGTGGATGAAGTGAAAATACCATGCCCTCCATTCCAACCGTGTGTGGCTGAGGAGAGAACACCAAGTGTGGATGGGGAAAATACACCGTGCCAATTGAACAAGAACAACGAAAAATGTCCACAACCAGCTTCAATCGCAAGGAGAGTGAAAGATCGGACAGATCGGAAAGCAGTCACCATAACTCCACAACTCAACACAAACGAGATAATAGAGATTCATGATGGCGGGGATCACGAACATGTGGAGGTAATGGACCGTGTAAGCTGATGAAAACGTGTAATGTGTTTGGCAAGGTAAAAAAGAACATCAAAGACAAGATCAAAGAGTATTGGGATAATAAACGTCCTCGGTACGTATTTTATATGCTTTATTAAATAGATTAAATTGACTAAACATTCAATTTAAGTATGAAATAATCTGTTTATGTTCATAGTCCCAAATATGTAAAATGTACTTAGCTATTATCCATAATCTGTTTATGTTCTGCATATATCAGTTTATGCTTGTTATTTGTGGTAGAACAAATGTATTTTGTGTGTCTTTGGTGTGTGGAATGCAATAAATGGTCTACAGTGCAATATCAGCCTCTCAATGCAGTTAGTTAAAGATTATGCAATAGAGTGTAGTATTATGTTGATTCTAGTTTTACCTGTTGAGTATATGAATAATTACATAGGTGTTATGGAATCTCATTAAAACAATGCAACGGGGATATGTGTTATGCATATGGTCTATGTTGGGGTTATACGTGAAAGTATGCTTTTACTTTGTATAACCTATGTATTAAACACTTATTTACTAAAATAAATTATTTATCACTGTTGCTTTAAATATGATTGAATGTTATATATATTTATTGCAAATCGTTCGTAGCGCGCGTTACATTGTAGCTAACGTGGTGATACCAGATCACAGAAGATCACGTTAATAGTTCCTTGTAAACGAGTGCGTGTTTCACAACTTAGATAGATCCGAACAATCTATTGGTAAAAGTTGATGTGTAAGGCTCAGATTGGCTTGTCTTGACCAAGAGATTACACTAGTGCATTCGATGCGCTGAAGCGGACCTACAGAGAGGATAAACTCATTCGCACTGACTTAAGGGGTGAAGAGTTAGACCTCAGTGGTTGTTGATTTCTTAATCTCTGTCACTTAATAAGGGCTGTGTGTGATTAGTAGTTATTGCTTTGACTTATAAATGGGAAGAGAAACATTGCGACTTCGATACCCTATATCTTGGGCAATAATATTAATTGCACGAGAATTGCTAAATTAATACAGAGAATCGTGTGCTTGCAAAAGTCTTGCTTGATTGGTCCCCTTGGTGGGCCCGAAACCTTTATCATACCAAATCTTGCAAGTGGAATTAATTTTCCGGTATGGATAATAAAGCTGGCTATCCTTACTCCAATGATAAATATATTAATTAATATAAAGCTTTTCAGTGGCTTAATTAATTAATGGCTAAATAATCTTAAACACGGGAAATAATAACCGGGAGCCATATTACTGTAATATGGGTTAAGTCTGATAGTGCAATATTAATTATATAGTGGTATTAATTAATATTAATGGGCTGAATTATATTGTGGCTCAATATTGGAATTCAGAAGCCCATTGGAAGGTCCATCTTAATTCTCCTAAAGGTCCCTCAAGTAGCCCAATTAAAGTCCAATAAATAGAAGGTGCTTAAAATAAAATAAATTATTGTTGCATTATATTTTCCTTATTTTTTCGAAAATATTAAAGAAAAGAGGGAGAAGGATTTTGTTGAAAAGATTTTATGGAAAGGAGATAATGTATTCTTGGAATACAAGATTATCCCATAAATTCAAGAAATCTCCCACTTGGCCTCTTTAATAGAAATTTTCGAAAATTATAGAGAAATAATAGGAAGAAAGATTTTCTTGGAAAGATTTTATAAGATATGTATTCTTGGAATACAAGAATATCTCATAAATTCAAGAAAGATCCAATCTTGAGGATCTCCTATTATTTTCGAAAATTTGGCTAAATAAAGGTGTGAGATTTTTGTGGAAAAAATACACATGGAAAGAAAAATATATGGAATATATTCAAGATTTCTTGGAGATCAAGAAAAGATCTTTCCTAACCCTATTTTGAGACCAAAATTTTGTTCCCCCCTCTATATATAAATAAGGGGATGGATTTTTTCATCCCCTAGTGTTCCATGTGTTGTAAATATTAGAAATCCACAAAGGTGGTGCAACAATAATTTTTATTTTCCTTGTTTTATAAATCGTTCATCGGAGAACCTTCCACCGGGGTTATTGGACGAGGACTTGGGAATACTTGAGAAGGGCTTTTGGTGGGTATCCAGATACTTGATCCTGTCTGTCTCAGATCGTCTCTCCAACGGGTACGTTTACGTAAACTCCTAGAAATTCCGCATGCTAGGATCTTTTACAAGAAATTTTATTTGCATGTTGTTGTTGGATTGATTATTATTTGAATTCACTTAGGTAAATTCATACTAGTAATAATTGTTAATTTAAATTTGTGTTTATGAGGTCATCCCGATAGATCCTGGCATATGTTATCCCAACAACTGGTATCAGAGCTCTGATCTTTTAAACTGTAATTTAAATTGTTGTTCATTAAAATTGAAATTGGATAGTAGAACTGTTAGATCTATTTTGCAGGTATCCAATTGTCATGGTATTTTAATGTGCTTATTTACATGCAAATAATTTGTTGGTTTTTAATTCGATTAGTTCGAATTCGTTTTGCCTTGTAAGAAAATCCATGAGTAGATTAGGATTTGTTTGATTTGATTAATGTAATAGACTAGTCTAGATCTAGGTTTATTATTTTTCGTAAATAAATTATAACTGGATCGCGAACGAAGACGGAGACGATGAATTAAAGACGGAGGTCCGAGTGCCCGGACGTATGCGAGCCAAGGCGGAGCACGCGGACTAGGCGGAACGCCTAGCAACCGCGCGCACCACCTGGGCAATCACGGATGGGGCATGGCGACGCACGCTAGGCATGCAAGGCCGACTCGGCATCGAGGGCTGCAGCGCACGGCGCGCACAGTCGGACGTGCGTATGCGGGCTGTTTCGGGCGCGGGGCACGGGATCCCGTGCGAATGTACTTCGGGCGACGGGGCGGGATGGCCGATCCGGACCGGGGTGTGCGCCTAGGTGCATGCGACTCGGTTCCGAGTCATGAGCTACTCGTTTTCCAGACGTCGTCCTAACCCAAAACGGAGGACGTTTTAAAGAATTGTTGCGGATTCAGTGGGAGCTTTTCGAGACGAATGATGAAAGCAAAGAAGGGACGATTTCTCAAGATCAAGATTTGGATTTAAACCATGACAGTTGGATATATGTGCCCAACGTGATTTATTTAATCTTGATGCTTGTTTTAAATTCGTGAAATTTTATTTGTTAAATGTGTTTGCATGATTTAGAATTGTCTAAAAGAAAATCTCACTTTCGAAAATTACTAAGTATGTATTATTGACAAATTTTATTCCGGATAATAAAATTACGTCAAATTGATCTCCATGATTTATTTATTTGCGAATTCTTTTGGAGAAATTTCCCCGACGGAACGGCCAAAAGATGGATTTCACATGAATAAATTCCCAAAAGGATGATTGTGAATTATTATTAGTGGCGACGAAGACCCTCCCAACGAGGCTCGTACAAAGCGAAGTAATAATTCTGTATTTAATCATGGTTATTACTTAGGTATAAAATTGATATGCATATACTTCTCCGAAGTCCCTGTCAATTTTATATTGGTCAAGTGGGAGCCGACTATTAATTTTGAATTAAAGGTTTGTAACTGTTCTTGTTTGTAACTTGCTTGAATGTGTTTAAATAGACAGTTCACCCAACGTGACCTATTTAAACTGTTTCGAGATGTCGGCTGATGCATGTTCATATTGTTTCGAGATTTTGATATGAACTATGTGATTGAATTGAGTGATAATTTTGTGTTTGCACAATTGTTGTTTATTTCAGTTCAGCATGTCGCAACCTTTTAATCCACTGTTAATATACTTAAAGTGAATAGAATTGTATAGGAAACTATGTTGATTGGAAACGAAAAATTATAATTGTCCTAACTGCACAAAAGCACAAGTGGATTCTTGACACACTAAAAACCAGATGAGCCAACTGACGAGTCAAAAATGCGGAACTCGTCAGATCACCTTGCGAGAGATATTGTCGCTGAAAATGGTGGAGGGCAACCCCGTAAGGGATTACGTCCTCAAAATAGATGGCCCATCTGAATAAACTTGAGGTTCTGGGTGCAGATTATGATCTGGAGACCCAGATCGATTTGGTACTCCACTCTCTGCCCAAAAGTTTTGAGCACTTTGGCCTCGCTGGCTGATTTGTTGCAAGCTTTGGTCACGGCAGAGACGTTGATGGGGCACCAAACTCAAGCTTTGACGGCAAATGGCCCGTCTTCATCTTCTAGGCCAAGGGAAGGCAAGAAGAAGAAGAGGACCAAAAGCCATAAGCAATCAAACTCAACCGCTGCCAAGGGCAATGGTAAGATGAGGAATGCTGGTGGTGTTAAGGAAAATCCAAAGGGGAAGTGCTTAAATTGTAGTGAAAGAGGACAATGGAGGTTTGCCTGTTCCAACCCCAAAAGGGCCGGAAAGAAAAGTAATTCTCACACACTAGTTGTTGAAACTTGTTTAGAGGCATATACTTCTCATTCGTGGGTAGTTGATACGGGATCTGCTAACCATGTATGTTTCACGTTACGGGGTCCCAGCTGACCCGACAACTTAATGGGAGTGAGATCCTCATCACATGGGCAATGTTACGTAAGTAATGGCTATTGCAATGCTACGAAGGTAGCAGGTATTGCAATTCCACGAAAGTAACATTACTGAAATGCTATGTGAGGTAGCAGTTTTTACAGTACTGCATGAGTAGTGGTTAAAGCAGTGGGAGACGTGCACCTGTCTTTTGAAGATATAATTTTAGTTTTAAGAGATGTTCTTTAAGTTCCAATTTTTTCGGAAAAAAACCTTATTTCAGTTTCTAAACTATTTAATGATGGATATTTTGTTCGTTTTTCTAAGCAAGTTACTGCTTACCGTAACGATGTGTTTATCTGTCATGAAACTTTGCGGAACAATATCTTTACTATTAGCTGTGCACACCACTTACAAAATGTATCTTATAACACATCGACTATTTCATGCAATAAGAGAAAAAATGTGAACGAGACACTTCTATGGCATCTAAGATTAGGTAATGTTAATCTAAATAGGATCCAAAGGTTGGTGAAGGATGGTTCGCTGTCGGACCTACAGTTAGAACCACTTCCAACCTGCGAATCATGTTTGGAGGGTAAAATGACCAAGATGACATTTGGAGCCAAGGGGAATAGAGCCACAGAAGTGTTGCAAATCGTTCACACTGACGTGTGTGGTCCAATGTCAACCAAAGCTAGAGGTGGCTATGAGTATTTCGTGACTTTCATCGATGATTACTCAAGGTTCGGGTACATTTTCCTCATGAAACACAAGTCGGAAACCTTTGATAAATTCAAGGCGTTCAAAGCCGAAGTGAAGAATCATCAGGAAAAGAGTATCAAGTTTCTACGATCTGATCATGGAGACGAATACCTCAGCAATGAGTTTTTGAACTACCTGTCAGACGAGGGCATTGTTTTCCAGTTGACTGCACCCGGAACCCCTCAACAACAAAACGGGGTTGCAGAACGAAGAAACAGAACACTCTTAGAAATGGTCAGATCCATGATGAGTTATTCAGATCTACCCAAGTCGTTTTGGGGTCATGCCTTGGAAGCAGCGGCTTACGTTCTAAATCTGGTGCCATCCAAATTGGTTCCCAAAACCCCTAAAGAGTTGTGGCGCCCAGTCTGAGACACCTTAGGATTTGGGGGTGTCCGGCATACGTGCTAGACAAGGAAGACGGTAAGTTGGATGCACGTTAGGAACTAAGGCTGTTTATAGGATATCCCATTGGAACGAAAGGGTGTATGGTCTATGGTCCCGAAGATCAAAATGTGGTAATAAGTACGCACTTTAGATTTTTGGAAGAAGACTTTATGAACAATAGAAAGCCCAAAAGTTAGATTACCTTAAATGAAATAAGAGGGCAAACTTCTATACCAACTGTACAGGTTGATATACCAAGCGTCACACCGACACAATCGGAACCTCGTCGTAGTGGGAGGGTTGTTCGACAACATGAGAGATTCATGGGGATAGGAGAATCTTCGGATTTGGTCCCCGGGGATAGTGAATCAGACCCCTGGTCCTACAATGAGGTGGTCCAAGATAAGGATTCAGAATCCTGGCAAACTGCGATGAAAGCCGAGATGGGCTAAATGGATCATAATCAGGTGTGGGAGCTAGTTGAACCACCCAATGGGGTAAAACCCATTGGATGCAAGTGGGTCTACATGAGGAAAAGAGGACCGGACGGGAAGATGGAAACCTTTAAAGCTAGGCTTGTGGCAAAGGGATACACTCAGAAAGAGGGTATCGATTATGAAGAAACCTTTTCGCATGTAGCCATGCTTAAGCCCATCCGTATTCTCTTGGCAATAGCTGCGCATCTAGATTTTGAGATCTGTCAAATGGATGTCAAGACAGCTTTCCTTAACGGGAGTCTTGACGAGGAAATCTATATGCAACAGCCCGAAGGTTTCATCGAAAAAGGCCAAGAACACCTTGTGTGAAAGCTGAGGAAGTCCATTTATGGACTTAAGCAAGCATCTCGGGCTTGGAACCAATGTTTTGATCATGTAATAAAATCTTATGGGTTTGATCAAAACAATTTCGAGAGTTGTGTTTATAGAAAGTGTGACGGAACTGCCTTGGTATTCCTAGTACTATACGTAGACGATATTCTGCTCATCGAAAATGCTGTAAAGGTTTTGTCAGACGTAAGGGTATGAAAACAGTTTGATATGAAGGACTTAGGGGAAGCCGGTCATATTCTTGGGATCAAGATCACTTGAGATCGAAAGAAAAGAATGATCGGCTTATCGCAAGCTTCATACATAGATACCGTTTTGAAGCGTTTCAACATGCAAGATTCCAAGAAGGGTTTTGTACCTTTCAGGAACGGAATCCATCTATCGAAAGACATGTGCCCTAAGACACAAAGGGAGATAGATGACATGAGAGGCATTTCTTATGCGTCGGCAGTAGGAAGTCTCATGTATGCAATATTGTGTACGAGACCGAATATCTGCTACGCCGTAGGCATGGTAGCAAGATATCAAAGTAACCCCG
Source organism: Stenogyne calaminthoides (assembly GCA_037126765.1). NCBI lineage: Eukaryota > Viridiplantae > Streptophyta > Magnoliopsida > Lamiales > Lamiaceae > Stenogyne > Stenogyne calaminthoides. Next base: position 21,488,853 of record JBBCBC010000011.1, on the reverse strand, counting down.
GAAGTCAACATTGGACTGTTGTTAAGAACATTCTGAAGTATCTGAAAAGAACTCGAGATAGAATGCTGGTTTATCAGTCAGACGGTTTACTTCCAGTGGGATACGCGAACTCAGATTTCCAATCAAACCTAGATTCCAGACTATCTGCCTCAGTTAGTGTGTTTTCATTTGGGAAGTGTAGCCATGAAATGGACGAGTGTGAAGCAGAAATGCATCACTGACTCAACCATGGAAGCCTGGTAAGTAGCTGCTTGTGAAGTAGTGAAGGAACCAGTTTGGCTCTAGATCTTCTTAGTGGACTTGGATGGAGTTCCGAATTTATCTAGCAATATTTTCTAGGGGCAGTTGCAAATTCAAGGGAACCAAGAGTCCACGAGTCAAACAACCACACTGAAGGAAAAAAATCTTAGACGAGAAATCGTTAAGAGAGGAGATGTAGAGGTGGCTAAGATCACATTGGAGGATAACCTAGTTAATCCTTTCACAAAGTGTCTGCCTCTGGAAACATTCAAGAGACATGTGGGAGGAATGGTTGTCAAGTGCGTAACCAATCTGCTTTGAGTATAAGTGGGAGATATATTATTAGGTTCGTGTAGGTGGCATTAGATGTCACGTAGAACTACACGAGACGTGTTGTGGTATACTTAAAAGCAAACTTTGAGTATAAATGGGAGATTGTTGGGGTTATACGTGAAAGTATGTTTTTACTTTGTATAACCTATGTTATTAAACACTTATTTACTGAAATAAATTATTTATCACTGTTGCTTTAAATATGATTGAATGTTATATATATTTATTGCAAACCGTTCGTAGCGCGCGTTACATTGTAGTTAACGTGGTGATACCAGATCACAGAAGATCACGTTAACAGTTCCTTGTAAACGAGTGCGTGTTTCACAACTTAGATAGATCCGAACAATCTATTGGTAGAAGTTGATGTGTAAGACTCAGATTGACTTGTCTTGACCAAGAGATTACACTAGTGCATTCGATGCACTGAAGCGGACCTACAGAGAGGATAAACTCATTCACACTGACTTAAGGGATAAAGAGTTAGACCTCAATGTTGATTTCTTAATCTCTGTCACTTAATAAGCACACGGGATCTCCTGTTACACAATAGTGTTACATCTCCTATTACATCCTTTAGATTTGCGCCATGTGTTGATTTCATAATATTTATAAATATAAGTTATCCTAACATAACCTTTTTATCTAATTAGGAAACTATATTTAATTTTAGCAAAAAATTAATTCCTTCCAAATCTCATTCCAAAAAATCTTATAAACATATTTATAATTAATTAATTTAAACTACACATATAGTATAAATTAACCAATAATTAAATTTATTAAATTATTTAATTGAAGCACGTATATTATAATCTTAATATATTATCCGAATGATTGATGGTTTATGGTTTATGTTTTTCTTTTTTTTCTTTTTTATAGTTTTTTTTCAATATTTTTAACAATCGGTCCGGACCCAACCAAACCCGATTCGAACTCGGCACAAGTGGTTCATGGTTCACCTGACCCGAATAATTAATGGTTTAGGGTTTAATTTTAGGGTTCATGGTTCATCTAAATTAAAAGTAAATCCAATTGCACAAGCATCACTCATATAAATTTGATGTGATTAATATTATATGTATATGTAATTAATAACTGTAAAAAAAAAGGACGATAAAGCTGGGTTTTGTTATTTTTTTCTAGTAAGTTTTCATATTTTATTGAATTTTAAATTTATACGATAAATTAAGATTATAATATATATACTCACTCCAATTAATTAATTAATAATTATTGATTAATTCGTATATTTATGCTTTAAATTAATTAATTATAAATATGTTATACTAAATTTTTTTGAAATGAAATTTGGAAGGAATTAATTTTTTGCTAAAACTAAATATAGTTTCCTAATTAGAAAAAGGGGTTATGTTAGGACGTTATTCTTATATTTGTAGATATTATGAGATTAACACGTGGCGCAAATCTAAATGATGTAACAGAAGATGTAACACTATTGTGTAACAGGAGATCCCGACCGCTTAATAAGGACTGTGTGTGATTAGTAGTTATTGCTTTGACTTAAAAATGGGAAGAGAATCATTGCGACTTCGATACCCTATATCTTGGGCAATAATATTAATTGCACGAGAATTGCTAAATTAATACAGAGAATCGTGTGCTTGCAAAAGTCTTGCTTGATTGGTCCCCTTGGTGGGCCCGAAACCTTTATCATACCAAATCTTGCAAGTGGAATTAATTTTCCGGTATGGATAATAAAGCTGGCTATCCTTACTCCAAGGATAAATATATTAATTAATATAAAGCTTTTCAGTGGCTTAATTAATTAATGGCTAAATAATCTTAAACACGGGAAATAATAACCGGGAGCCATATTACTATAATATGGGTTAAGTCTGATAGTGCAATATTAATTATATAGTGGTATTAATTAATATTCATGGACTGAATTATATTGTGGCTCAATATTTGAATTCAGAAGCCCATTGTAAGGTCCATCTTAATTCTCCTAAAGGCCCCTAAAGTAGCCCAATTAAAGTCCAATAAATAAAAGGTGCTTAAAATAAAATAAATTATTGTTGCATTATATTTTTCTTATTTTTTCGAAAATATTAAAGAAAAGATGGAGAAGGATTTTCTTGAAAATATTTTATGGAAATGAGATAATGTATTCTTGGAATACAAGATTATCCCATAAATTCAAGAAATCTCCCACTTGGCCTCTTTAATAGAAATTTTCGAAAATTATAGAGTAATAATAGGAAGAAAGATTTTCTTGATTTTCTTGGAAAGATTTTATAAGATATGTATTCTTGGAATACAAGAATATCTCATAAATTCAAGAAAGATCCAATCTTGAGGATCTCCTATTATTTTCGAAAATTTGGCTAAATAAGGGTGTGAGATTTTTGTGGAAAAAATACACATGGAAAGAAGAATATATGGGATATATTCAAGATTTCTTGGAGATCAAGAAAAGATCTTTCCTAACCCTATTTATAGAACAAAATTTCGTTCCCCCCTCTATATATAAATAAGGGGATGAATTTTTTCATCCCCTAGTGTTCCATGCGTTGAAAATATTAGAAATCCACAAAGGTGGTGCAACAATAATTTTTATTTTCCTTGTTTTATAAATTGTTCATCGGAGAACCTTCCACCGGGGTTATTGGACGAGGACTTGGGAATACTTGAGAAGGACTTTTGGTGGGTATTCAGATACTTGATCCTGTCTGTCTCAGATCGTCTCTCCAACGGGTACGTTTACGTAAACTCCTAGAAATTCCGCATGCTAGGATCTTTTACGAGAAATTTTATTTGCATGTTGTTGTTGGATTGATTATTATTTGAATTCACTTAGGTAAATTCATTCTAGTAATAATTGTTAATTTAAATTTGTGTTTATGAGGTCATCCCGATAGATCCTGACATATGTTATCCCAACAGTCTAGTGTTCGTGCAATAAGTGTTGAAGTGATACTGTGATAGTCAATCTTGTTAGAGTAGTTGCTCTTGTAGGAAAGACATCCACTGTTATTGTTCATGATTATAAAGTATGCTGGAATTGGTAAATTTAAGTATGAAATAAACAGCATAGTTCCAAATAGGTAAAATGTACTTACCTATTGCATAGGATGTTTAGGAACAACATGCTGATTTTATATATGCAAAAAGTGATTACCTGTTTTTCTGTGAAGCACATTTGCAATCTATATTGGGCGTATACAAGATAGTTTTTTGTAATGCAATGCTATGTAGTGGTGTGAAAAAATAAGTGTAATATCAGTCACTGTATATCTAGTGCAAAACGGATGTGTCAAAGTTGTTCTATAATGCAGATATATAGTTTACGTAGGAGAAAGTCCATTGGCTAACGTGAATGTTACCAGTCTCATTGATCTTGTTAACCACAAAGAGGTTAATGGTGAGGTACACCATGTATAAGTTGTATAATTGTATTAAATGTTTTTAATTTATTATAAAAGATCACTGTCAGAAGAAGGCATGCCGAAAGAATAAATATTAGCCAATGATAATTGTTTTGTGTGAAGGTCATTGATGCATGGGTGGACATCTTAAAGGCGATGTACGAGGAATACCCTTACAGTGATACCACAATTGTATTTACATCGAGATGTTGGGTAAAATTTCTATTAATTGCGTTAAATTATTCAATGTGGATTATGTGATTGCAAATATGAATATAGGTATTTTTAGTACACTTATCTTACACATTTGTATTTTTTTTTTTAAATGTAGAGCCTCATTGTGAATTCGGACAAATGCAAAAACCATGCATTGCAGAGTATGATTGAAAAACCACTGAACAATGTTAAGTATGGAGATGTACTGTTGTTTCCATTGTTGGTTGGTGAAAATGATGGTACGACTAGAGCGTTGGGAAACCACTGGACTCTGCTCAAGTTGTGTCTGGTAAGTTGTGAATGGTCGTTCTACAATTCAATGAAGCCAAGGATTGGCGATGGAGCTGATCCACATTTAATTGGATCGAATGTTGTGGTAAGTTGCGAATTCTATCTAAAAAAATAATTTACCAACTGTAAGAATATGGTCAGATTTTGTTTTGAATAAGACAATGACCAAAAATTATAAAACTGCAGATTGAGTACGTTGAAGAAAATCTTCGGGCCAGATTTGGTCAGACAAATCCCACTCACCTGCTTGTCAAAGGCGCAACTAAGAAGCCATGTTCCATTGACTGCCTCCAGCAGTTGAAGACTTCAGTCGACTGTGGTGTGGTAGTTTGTCAATAGATTGAAAGCATCCTGTGTACAGCGAGAGCTCTGATGGGTCGAAGTGCTAAGGGTAAATCCGGAGAGTATCGTGCTAAGATGGTGACGTGGTTTGTTGACTCATCACATGTTGTTGTTCCACCCATAATTAAGTGACTAGGAAGTATGTGCTAAGTTTGTGGATGTTAAGACTACATAGGCCATAATTTTGTGTAATATCTATGTATGCCATGTTTTGTGCACTGATAATGTAGGGGGGCATTTTGCGTAATGACTATATATGTCATACGTAATGTAGGGGGGCCATTTGTTGTCATATAAATATGTAGGTCGTATTTTGGTGCAGGATTTATGTTTCACTGGTGGATACTTGATACCATGGTTTAATTGTATTATTATTTGACATTGTATAATAGTATTGTAGTTGCGAAAGAACGGTTGTGTCCGTATTTTTATTTATTTTTTAATTGTTTTACTTATTGAAATGATAGGCTTATTTTGCATTGAAGACCTGATATGGTATAGGAAAAAAGTATGCAGAATACACTAAATAATGTTTTGGAAAAATGAAAAAAAAAATAGATAGATATACCCAACATGAATATGTAAATTTATTACATGTAAGATTATAAATCAAGAATCACATTGATAACCCACTGATCGTATACTTCAGACGTAATATGCATATTAGAATATACATTTATATATGACAAGATAAAAAATATAGTTCCATTTAGTCTCAGTATATATGACAAAAATCATAAATAATATTATATATTTTGTTGTTTAAAAAAAAGAAAAGAAATAGATAGATATATAACCAACATGAATATAATCGTTTTGTACATAATTTGTTAGAGTTAATTGGAAGATTATAAAAATAGGGGAAAATATTTTCTAATATTAATACATAATATTGCATTAATAGCCAACTGATTGAATAAATAGGACATAAAATATATATAAGAAGATCATATTGTATATGAGAAGATGGAATTTAAACAACATAATATTAATATTACATATCAAAAGCATGATGGTCTGACAAAATATACAACCGTAAAACCCGCCATGAACCCCAACGTACAACAAAAACCATGCATACTAGATAAAAAAGCAAAAATGTGGGTCATGTTGTGTGCGAAGTATTTAGAGATGAGCGAGATCCCACACTTAGACGGTTTAACTTCCTGTTTAGGAATGTCGAGGTCCCCAAACTTGGGATTGTTACCCATCTCCCAGGTTTGCGCGGGCTCGAATCTAGCCCGGGCCATAAAGTGAGTTTACTAGCCGAAGAGATGGACGAGCGACTTGGGCGACCGGGGGAAGATCCCGGATTAGCCCAAAGGGCGAGGTCGGAAGACATCCGGACCTCCCAAAAAACAAGCTCGCAAGAGACCTCGGCTTTTGGAATCTGCAGGCGACGCAGAACTCCAGGGACCGTGCCAACCTATCTGTTTCCTTCGGCGGCTCCAGAGCAGGGGAGACTTTCCTTAAAGGGAAGCCTGTGCCCTGAAGATCTTCCGAGTTACAGAAACAGATCCACCGATTGGGAAAGGACTCACAGGGCGACCTCGAGAGCAACACCGACGACCTCAGAAACAACGCCAGAGACCTCGAGCTCACGAACAAAGACAAAAACCATTAATTAGGACTGCATTTGGGCCAATTCTAATCCAGGATTTTGGCCAAATTGCATTAATAGTATATAGACTAGGATCTAGAGATCTGCTCCCATGTTGTAACAAGTATAAATACTTGTGGTAAGAACTCATTTAAGGGTTCCACATTCTCCATTTATTACAAGGCTCTAAGAAGCTAAAAAGAGGCCTTAGGCCCAACTCCTCTTGCAAATTTAATGCTTAACTCCCTCATGCATTCAAGATGAATCATCCACATTTAATGAAAAACACTCTCTTTGCTCCTCATTAAATCTTAACCCCTCCAAATCATTATTAGTTTGGTGCCAAAATTAGCCACATAAATCTCTTAATCCTTGTTCATATTTTTTGTATCAACAATTGACGCTAGAAGGAGGGTATTTTCACTAGTGAATTCCTAGATACACTTTTGAATCATCCTACCAGATTTTCCCGTCACTACCGGAAAGGGATCCCCTAACCTGGTATGGCTTCTGCCGGGGCACAGGTCTCCGGCCATCGAGGGGAGGCCACGTCTAGTACCGAAGGTCCCCTCAAGAACCTGGCCGATATTCGAACTCCCGAAGACCTCTGGGAAGCCGTCAAAATCCTCAGACGCCGTCAGCGCAATCTGGCGGGAGAGCGCAGCGGACCGCATCGTCGAGCAGAATCCCACAGGAACTACGGTTCCCGGGGGAAGAGGAAAATGGATGAGGGCGCGAGGCCTCGAAATAGACCGGCTAAAACTAGCCTTACCGTGCCTAGCTTCCAAAGGCCTAAAGGTCGCCACGACCAGCGGGAGGAAACCCTCTCTCTGAGAAGGGGGAGTTCCCAGCAGTCACACCAGGTTGAATCCGTCTTCGTCAGGCTGGGGAGTGATGCCCCACGCAGGCCCCGAGCTCGCCGCGCGATAACCAGGACCGACTCGCTCACAGTCAGGCGGAATTTGGAGAACTCTTTTGAGGTCGGAAACAAAGCCTGAGCTCAGGGGAGCGGGGGACCGAGAGTGTCCGTGCATGATCGATTGGTCATGCCGGTACCTAACCGACCTCATAACCCCGAGAACGATCAGCTCGAAACCATCAAAAGGACCCTCAAGGAGCTACAAGACCAAGTGAATCAAAAGGTCGGGCCGGCTACCTCGGTCCTGGTCCCGGTCTCACCCTTGGTCCCGACTATTATCTACGCACCGGCTTAGCTCAAGATCACCGCGACCTCCATTAATCAGTACAACGAAAACTCGGACCCGGCCACTCACCTCAGGAAGTTCTCCGACCACATGACTTCAATGGGAGCCACAGAGGCAACACAATGTCGGCTTTTCCCACTCACTTTGGGAGACCAGGCATACCATTGGTTCAAGGCTCTCCCCCCGAACTCCATCGAGTCTTTTCACCAACAGGCTAGCCTTTTTCTCAACCACTTCGCCACAATGGCGCCAAGACTGTCAGCCAAGCAAATCTTTGCCAATGTCCAGCAGGACCGCACCGAGTCAGATCGCGATTACATCAAACGAGTCAATAACCTCCCCCTATAGGGCGAGCCCATGGGGGACGAAGCCAAAGTCATGGGGGCAGTCCGAGGTCTGCGCTTGAACACCAAGTTGTGGAAGTTGATGTACAAGGAATATCCGAGCTCATACGCCAAGTTTCGGTGGAAAGCGGGAAATCAAATCAGCAAGGCCGAAATGTTGGCCATGCAACTTGGGGAGCGAGTCACCGAGGATGAGGTGAAAAAACCCGAGCCAAAGCCCTCGAGCTCACATAAGAAAGGTGGAAACCAGCGCAAGTCTGCGAACAACTTCAAACCCTTCGGCGGCGAGATTGAAGTCAGGTTGACGGAGGTCCTAAATACCACTCCCAATGAAGTTTTCAACCAAATCAAGAACAAAAAACTTTTTAGAAGAGCCCAGGAAGATCGTGAATACAGATGGGAAGATGAATCCGAATAAATATTGCCATTATGACGAGAGCATCAGTCACAACACGAGCGAATGCCGCGACCTCTTGAGACAATTGTGGAGGTGTTGGGGAATTAATTGCCCGGATATATTCGGGATGAATATTTAAATACAAATTTAATTCTAACAATTATTACTAGCATGAATTAATCCAATATTAATTCAAATAATAATTCAACAATCAATCATGCATATAAACAGTTCACATAAATCCCACGCATGCAGAATTACTACGGGTTTACGTGAACTAACCTCTTGGAGTGACAACCTTTGAGAAGATGGATCCCGTTCACACGAAAACACCAAAAGTCCTTCTCAAGTATTCCCTTGTCCTTGTTCAACAATCCGGTGGTAGGAACTCGCGAACAATTTAACAAAAGGAAAAATAAAATTATGTTGCACCACCTTTGTGGATTTCTAATTTTTCCAACACATGAAATTGCATTGGGGATGAAAAATTCATCCCCTATTTATAATACTAAGGGGGGGACGAAAATTTTGCGGTATTGGGTGATTGAGAAATTTCCTTGCTTCTTCCTCAAGACACAATCTTGAATATATCCAATATATTCTATTTCCCAAAATATCTCCCAAATAAAATCTTCCTCTCCTTATGTTATGGTATTTTTCGAAAATATCACAACAAATAGCCAAGTGGGAGATTTCTTGAATTTAATGAGATAATCTTATATTCCAAGAATACTTATCCTCATTCCATAACAAAATTCAAAGAAAATCTTTCTCCCTCTTTTATTTGTGATTTTCGAAAATAATGAAAAATTAGGCAACAATAATTTATTTTATTTTAAACACCTTTTTCAGTTATTGGACATTATGTTTGGGCTACTTGAGGGGCCTTTAGGAGAATTAAGATTGGACCTTCTAATGGACTTTGAATATCTAATATTGAGCCACAATATTATTCAAGCCCATAAATATTAATTAATCCCACTACATAATTAATATTGCACTATCCATCTTAACCCATATTATCAAGTAATATGGCTCCCCGATTATTATTTCCCGTGTTTAAGATTATCTAGCCCATTAATTAATTCAAGCCACTGAAATAACTTTCCATTAATTAATATCTTTTGTCCTTGGTCAAGGAACGGTTCAACATTATTATCCATACCGGAAACAAATTCCACTTGCAAGATTTGGTATGATAAATCTTATGAACCTCCCAAGGGGGCAAATCAAACAAGCGTACTCGCACACGATTCTTCGTATTAAATCTTAGCAATCGCACGTGACCAGTAATATTGCCCAAGATATAAAGTATTGAATCTCATTGATTCTCTACCCGTCATAAGTCAAAGCAATAATTACTAACCACACACGATCCTATTTAAGGAACGAATATTAAGAAATAACGAACCACTGAGGTCTAATTCTTCCTAATTCAGTGCTGAAGAATTTATCCTCCTGTAGGTCCTATTCAGTGCATAAGTCATGCACTAGTGTAATCTCTTGGTCAAGACAAGCCAATCTGAGCCTTACACTTCAACCTTTCACGATGGATTGTTCATTTCCATCTAGGTCGTGAACAACGTACTTTTAGTTACAAGGGACTGTTAATTTAATCTTCTGTGATCTGGTATCACTAAATTAACTACAATGTAACACATACATTTTATTGAACAATTATGCAATAAATATATGTAACATTCAATGATATTTAAAGCATCAGTGATAAATAATGTATTTCAGTAAATAAGACAGAGAATTCAGTTTGGTTATACAAAGTAAAAGCATACTTTCCAGTATAAACCCAACAATCTCCCACTTATACTCAAAGTCTGCTTTTAAGTATACTACAACACATCTCATGTAGTTCCTAATACGTGACATCTAATGTCACCTACACGAACCTAATAATATCTCCCACTTATACTTAAAGCAGATTGACAACGGTCTTGACACCCATTCCTTCCACATGTCTCTCGAATGTATTCTGAGGCAGACCCTTTATGAATGGATATGCTAGGTTTCCTTCTGACGTGATTTTTGCCACCTCTATATCTCATCTCTTAACGATTTCTCGTATAAGATGGTATTTTCTTTCAATGTGTTTGCTGGCCTTGTGGGCTCTTGGTTCCCTTGAATTTGCAACTGCTCCGGCATTGTCACAGTAAACAGTGATTGTGCTGGGCAAATTCGGAACTACATCCAAGTCCACTAGGAAGTTATTGAGCCAAACCGCTTCTTTCGCTGCCTCGCAAACAGCTACATATTCGGCTTCCATGGTAGAATCGGCGATGCATTTCTGCTTAACGCTTCTCCATGTCATGGCTCATCCCCCCATGCAAAACACACTACCGGAAGGTAGATTTTCTGGAATCTAAGTCTGATTGGAAATCCGAGTCCGTGCAACCGATGGGGATTAGATTGTCTGACTGATAAACCAACATTCTATCCTGAGTTCTTTTAAGATACTTCATAATGTTCTTAACTGCCGTCCAATGCTCTTTTCCCGGGTTACTTTGATATCTCGCCACCATGCCAACGACAAAGCAGATATCCGGTCTCATGCACAGCATTGCATACATAAGGCTTCCGACAGCCGAAGCATAAGGAATGCCTTTCATGTCATCTATCTCTTTTTGTGTCTTAGGGCACATATCCTTGGATACATGGATTCCATGCCTAAAAGGTACAAAACCTTTCTTGGAATCCTGCATGCTGAATCGCTTCAAGACAGTGTCTATATATAAAGCTTGCGATAAGCCTATCATTATTTTCTTGCGATCTCGAGTGATCTTGATCCCAAGGACGTGCCCGGCTTCCCCTAAGTCCTTCATATCAAACTGTTTTGAAAGCCATGCCCTTACTTCTAACAATACCTTTACATCGTCTCCGATGAGCAGAATATCATCTACGTATAGTACTAAGAATACCAATGCAGTTCCGACACACTTCTTGTACACACAACTTTCGTATTCATTTTGATCAAACCCATAAGACTTTATTACTTAATCAAAACATTGGTTCCAAGCTCTGGATGCTTGTTTGAGTCCGTAAATGGACTTCTTGAGCTTACAAACTAGGTGTTCTTGGCCTTTTTCAATGAAGCCTTGGGGTTGTTGCATATAGATTTCTTCTTCAAGACTTCCGTTAAGGAAAGCCGTCTTGACATCCATTTGCCAGATTTCAAAGTCGAGTGCGCAACAATCGACAAGAGAATTCGGATGGACTTGTGCATTGCTACAGGTGAAAAGGTTTCCTCATAGTCGATCCCTTCTTTCTGAGTATAACCTTTTGCCACAAGCCTTGCCTTGAAGGTTTCCACCTTCCAGTCCTGTCCTCTTTTCCTCTTGTATACCCACTTGCAGCCAATGAGTTTGACCCCATTTAGTGGTTCGACTAGCTCCCACACTCTGTTATGATCCATAGAACTTATTTCGGCTTCCATTGCTGTTTGTCAAGAACCCACATCCTTGTCTTGGATTGCCTCGTCGTAAGTCCATGGGTCTGATTCATCTTGACCGGGGATTAAGTCCGAGGATTCTCCTATCCCCATGAATCTCTCGGGTTGTCTCACAACCCTCCCACTACGTCGAGGTTCCGGTTGTGTAAGTGTGTTGTTTGGTATGTCATCTTGTACAGTTGGCACTGAGGTTAGCCCTCTAAGCTCATTTAAGGTAATCTCACTTCTGGGCTTTCTTTCGTTCATATAGTTTTCTTCCAAAAATCTAAAGTGGGTGCTTATTACCACCTTTTGATCCTCGGGACCATAGAACATACACCCTTTTGTTCCCTCGGGGTATCCTATAAACAACCTTAATTCTGATCGAGGATCCAATTTTCCGGCTTCCTTGTCCAACACGTAGGCCGGACACCTCCAAATTCTCATGTGTCTCAAACTGGGCTTGCGCCCGGTCCATAATTCTTTGGGAGTTTTGGGAACCGATTTGGATGGCACCGAGTTCAGAATATAAGCCGCTGTTTCCAAGGCATGACCCCAGAACAACTTGGGTAGATCCGCATACCTCATCATTGATCTAACCATTTCTAAAAGAGTTATGTTTCTTCGCTCTGCAACCCCGTTTTGTTGAGGGGTTCCGGGTGCAGTTAGCTAGGATACAATCCCTTCATCTGACAAGTAGTTCAAAAACTCATCGCTGAGGTACTCGCCTCCACGATCAGATCGTAGAGACTTGATACGTTTTTCCCTATGATTCTCTGCTTGAGCCTTAAATTCTTTGAATTTGTCAAATGTCTCAGATTTATGCTTCATAAGGAAAATGTAGCGGTACCTTGAGTAATCATCAATAAAGGAGACGAAGTACTCATAACCTCCTCTTGCTTTGATTGACATTGGACCACATACGTCCGTGTGAACGATTTCTAACACTTCTTTGGCTCTATTCCCCTTGGCTCCGAATGCCCTCTTCATCATTTTACCCTCCAAGCAAGGTTCGCAAGTTGGGATTGGTTTAACCCGGAGAGACTCCAATGAACCATCTTCTACCAACCTTTGAATACTTTTTGGATTAATATGTCCCAATCTAAGATGCCATAGAAGTGTCTCATTCACGTCTGATGAACGTTTTCTTTTATCGGAAATAGTCGATGTGTTATAGGATGCATTTCGTGAGTTGTGCGCACAATTAATTGTATAAAGATTATTCAACAACGTTCCATGAAAGATAAATTTATCATAAAGAGAAATGGTAACAACTTTATCAAAAGTAACCGAATATCCATCAAGGTAAAGTTTAGAAACCGAAATTAAATTCTTTCTAAAACTGGGAACGTAAAGAACACTTAAAATTAAAACTCTGTCTTCAAAAGACAGGTGCACTTCTCCCACTGCTTCAGCTTCCACTCTCGTAGCATCACCCAGCGTGATAGGGATCTCACTTCCACTTAGCTGTTGGGTCCGTTTGAACCCGGGAAGAAAACATGATCAGTGGCCCCCGTATCCATTACCCACGAATGGGTAGCATACGCCGCTAAACAAGTTTCAACAACTAGTGCGTGAGAATTACCTTTCTTTCCATTTCACTTGGGATTGGAACAGGCCAACATCCAATGTCCTCTTTTACCGCAGTTGAAACACACCCCTTTTGGATTTTCCTTGACACCACCAGCATTCGTCATCTTACCATTGCCCTTGGCAATAGTTGAGTTTGATTGCTTATGACTTTTGGTCATCTTCTTCTTCTTGCCTTCCCTTGGCCTAGAAGATGAAGACGGACCACTTGCCGTCAAAGCTTGAGTTTGGTGCCCCATCAACATCTCTGCCGAGACCAAAGCTTGCAACAAATCAACTAGCGAGGCCAAAATGCTCAAAAACTTTTTGGGCAGAGAGTGAAGTACCAAATTCATCTGAGTCTCCAGATTATAATCTGCACCCAGAACCTCAAGTTTGTTCAGATGGGCCATCAATTTTGAGGACGTAATCCCTTACGGGTTTGCCCTTCACCATTTTCAGCGACGACATCTCTCGCAAGGTGATCTGACGAGCCTCGCATTTTCGACTCGTCAGTTGGCTCATCTGAATTTTTTGTGTGTCAAGAATCCACTTGTGCTTTTGTGCAGTTAGGACAATCATAATTTTTCATTTCCAATCAATATAGTTTCCATACTATTCTATTAACTTTAAGTATATTTACAGTGGATTGAAAGGTTGCGACATGCTGAACTGAAATAAATAACTATTTGTATAAACACAAACATATCACAAGGTTCGATCACATGTTTCATATTAAAATCTAAAAAAAAATATGAACATGCATCAGCCAACATCTCAAAACAATTTAAATAAGCCACGTGGGGTGGGTCATTATTTAAACACATTCAAGCAGGTTACAAACAAGAAACAATTATAAACCTTTAATATCCAGATTAATAGTTGGCTCCCACTTAACCAATATAAAATTGACAGGGACTTCGGGGAAGTATATGCATATCAATTTTATAACTAAGTAATAACCATGATTAAATACAGAATTATTACTTCGCTTTGAACGAGCCTCGTGGGGAGGGTCATCGTCGCCACTAATTATAACCCACAATCATCCTTACAGAATTTATTCATGTGAAATCTATCTTTTGGCCGTCCCGTGGGGGGAATTTCTCCAAAAGAATCCACAAATAAATAAATCATGGAGGTCAATATTAATTCAATTATATTAGCTGGAATAAAATTGTCAATTAATTGTTTAAACATACTTAGTAATTTTGAAGAGGAGATTTTTCTTTGGGCAATTCTCATGCAAACACATTTAAACAAATTAAATAAAGCACAAAATTCACAACAATAAATCAAGCAAAGCAGAAAAATAAACATATTGGGCACAAATTATCCAATTGTCATGGTTTGATTTTTCTTGGCTTGATTTTGAAGAAACACCATCTTGAATTTCTCCCACTCGATAGTCTCGAAAAGAACTCCGTCTCGAAACGCCATGCCAAGTAGCTCGCATCCGGGATGCACGCCCGCATCCGATCGGCTCCTTGGCCGAGCGACCGCACCCGCACGGCCTCGGTAGCCTCGGCACTCCTCGGCCCGCACCCGCCCCAGCGCCTCGGCGAATCCTCGGCGGCTCTTGGCGGCATTACTGCACCTCGGCGAGCCTCGCTGCCGCGCCTCAGCGGGGATCAACGAGGCCTCGGTAGGTCGCGTGCGTACCCTTGGCGCCCGTACACCGGCCTACCGCCTCACACTTTCTGCGCGTAATGGTGTCACGAACCCATGCTTTCAGCGCCCGTCTTGCGCCGCCCGTCGTGCCAGCCAGCGCGCATCGGGCCGATCCCGCCCGACACCTGGCGTTGTGCCCGTCTGCATGGCGATGTCAGCGTCGTGCGCGTGCCTCCCTTGGCACGTTTTACGCGATGCACGTCGTCCGCATACGGTTCCAAATCTATCATTTTAATTCTTCATTTCCGCCTCCGTTTCCGATCCGGTTACAATTTATTTACGAAAAATAAAATAAACCTAGATCTAGACTAGTCTATTACATTGATCAAATCAAAGAAATTCTAATCTACTCGTGGATTTTCTCACGAGGCAAAACGAATTCGAATGAATCGAATTAAAAAAAACAAATTTATATGCATGCATAAATAAACACATTAAATTCCATGACAATTGGATACCTGCAAAAAAGATCTAGCAATTCTACTATCCAATTTCAAATTTAATGAAAACGAATTAAATTACAATTTAAAATTCAGAGCCCAAAACCGAGGCTCAGATACCAGTTGTTGGGGAATTAATTGCCCGGATTTATTCTGCATAATATTTAAATACAAATTTAATTCTAACAATTATTACTAGCATGAATTAATCCTATATTAATTCAAATAATAATTCAACAACCAATCATGCATATAAATAGTTCACATAAATCCTACGCATGCGGAATTACTACGGGTTTACGTGAACTAACCTCTTGGAGTGACAACCGTTGAGAAGATGGATCCCGTTCACACGAACACACCAAAAGTCCTTCTCAAGTATTCCCTTGTCCTTGTTCAACAATCCGGTGGTAGGAACTCGCGAACAATTTAACAAAAGTAAAAATAAAATTATGTTGCACCACCTTTGTGGATTTCTAATTTTTCCAACACATGGAATTGCATTGGGGATGAAAAATTCATCCCCTATTTATAAAACTAAGGGGGGACGAAAATTTTGGGGTATTGGGTGATTGGGAAATTTCCTTGCTTCTTCCTCAAGATACAATCTTGAATATATCCAATATATTCTATTTCCCAAAATATCTCCCAAATAAAATCTCCCTCTCCTTATGTTATGGTATTTTTCGAAAATATCACAACAAATAGTCAAGTGGGAGATTTCTTGAATTTAATGAGATAATCTTATATTCCAAGAATACTTATCCTCATTCCATAACAAAATACAAAGAAAATGTTTCTCCCTCTTTTATTTGTGATTTTCGAAAATAATGAAAAATTAGGCAACAATAATTTATTTTATTTTAAACACCTTTTTCAGTTATTGGACATTATGTTTGGGCTACTTGACTGACCTTTAGGAGAATTAAGATTGGACCTTCTAATGGACTTTGAATATCTAATATTGAGCCACAATATTATTCAAGCCCATAAATATTAATTAATCCCACTACATAATTAATATTGCACTATCCATCTTAACCCATATTACTGTTAATATGGCTCCCGGTTATTATTTCCCGTGTTTAAGATTATCTAGCCCATTAATTAATTCAAGCCACTGAAATAACTTTCCATTAATTAATATCTTTTGTCCTTGGTCAAGGAACAATTCAACATTATTATCCATACCGGAAACAAATTCCACTTGCAAGATTTGGTATGATAAATCTTATGAACCTCCCAAGGGGGAAAATCAAACAAGCGTACTCGCACACGATTCTTCGTTTTAAATCTTAGCAATCGCATGTGACCAGTAATATTGCCCAAGATATAAAGTATTGAATCTCATTGATTCTCTACCCGTCATAAGTCAAAGCAATAATTACTAACCACACACGATCCTATTTAAGGAATAAATATTAAGAAATAACGAACCACTGAGGTCTAATTCTTCCTAATTCAGTGCTGAAGAATTTATCCTCCTGTAGGTCCTATTCAGTGCATCAGTCATGCACTAGTCTAATCTCTTGGTCAAGACAAGCCAATCTGAGCCTTACACTTCAACCTTTCACGATGGATTGTTCATTTCCATCTAGGTCGTGAACAGCGTACTTTTAGTTACAAGGGACTGTTAATTTAATCTTCCGTGATCTGGTATCACTAAATTAACTACAATGTAACACGTATTGTTTATTGAACAATTATGTAATAAATATATGTAACATTCAATGATATTTAAAGCATCAGTGATAAATAATTTATTTCAGTAAATAAGACAGAAAATTCAGTTTGGTTATACAAAGTAAAAACATACTTTCCAGTATAACCCTAACAGGAAGCTGTACGAAGAGGGCAAATCGGACGAGTTCGTCAAAAAGCGGCAAGAAAACAACCAACAACAAGCCCCGCCTCAGGCAAAGCCCGCGGCTAACGGCCAATGGCAGGTCCCTCCTTTCCCGAACAATGCAGGTGGAAGAGCTGTCCAGATGATCGCGCCGATGGGGGATATGATCAGCGGGATCCTCCCCTCCCTAAATCTATCTCGTCGAAGATGGAAGGCCGAATTGCGTGCCATGGGTAATGTCCATCAGATACGCTGCCCAGTCGATCATACAGCCGGGTCATCTAACTCACTTGCTTTCTCAGACGAGAATAAGCACGGCGTGCAATATCCCAACAATGATCCAATTGTGATCTCGACCAAAATCATGGGAGTAACAGTCCATCGTCTGCTGATAGAAAATGGGTCTTTTTGCAATATCCTATTTAAGAACGCCTGGACCATATCGGGAACTTCAGAGATTATGTCGAGCCGTGCGAGCTCACCATCAAAGGATTCGGGAACTCCACGGTCAAGCCCTACGGGATAAAGGCGACTCGCCAACTCAACTTTATTATAATCGATCTCCCCTCGACATATAACGGTTTCCTAGGGAGACCTTTCGAACACGAGTTCAGAGCGGCTACATCGTCGCACTATTACTGCATAAAGTTCCCCACCCCGGGAGGAGCCGTGGGAACTGTAAAAGGGAACCAAGAGATGTCCAGGGGATATATGTTACAGGCCGATGTGGATCTGGGTACCACTCATATAACGTGCGACATGGAAACAGTAATGGCAACCTCGTGGGGCCAACCATGCGATCAAACCTCATTATACGGAAACGGGTCTAGCAAAAAGATGAAGGTCACTGACGTCGTGGAAGGAGATGACCGAGCCGTGTTTCCACCCGAGCTGCCCTACATAGAACCGAGGCTGGGTTACGAACCAATCGACGATCCCAGACGGACCCAGGGGCAGCCAGCTATGCCCGTCGAAGAATTGGAGAGGGTCCCGGTCAGCAAGTGATGCAGCGGGCGTATCGAATGAAACAATAACACCTTCTAAACTACGTTGATTCAAATAATGAATACCGTAAAATAGGCAAACAGGGAAAACCCTTTTCTTAAGTCATCATTCAACTCCCTAAAACGTTTACAACTGAGCTCTTTAAATAAGAGCGGAAACTTAATTAAGGATAAATACTAATCTATGGAAATAAATCAAAACAAATAAAAATAAAGATACTAATATTAATTTTCCTAAAAATCTTTATTCTGCAAATCAGTTCATAATTATCCGAGATTGCTATCGCGATCTCGTCTCCATCATTTTCACTCTCTTTGAAACTATTCGTCCTCAAATCGAAACCGATCTCGTCTCCATAGGAATAAAGTATAGCCAACAAATATTTGATTTCAAAATTATCGGCAGTACGAGTGTGGCTCAAAACCTTCAAGCGATATGACGGAGGTTTCAGTGCACTACCAACAAAATAACTATCATTAATTATAAAAAATTAATAATTATCTTGTGAGATATAACCTTCATTATCATCGAGGCAGACTTCGTTTGACGTCGTATCGAGACCCCAAAAATTGGCATCGTAATCATTTTCCGTATCAAAATTTGTGCATGGATCGTCTTCAGGCTCGACATCGAAAATGGGATGCACATAATCAATTACGGACTCATCATCATCATAAATAGGTGGTCCGTCATAAAATTCACTATTCACTTCGGGTTCAAAATATCCATTGTCCGGTCCAAATAGACCAGCATCCTCAAAATTTGTAAAAAGGTCATCAGGCCCATTCTGATCATTAAAAAATTCATCCTCAAATACACCAAAATTAGCAAGCCCACTAATATGTAAAGGCACAGTAAGTGCATTAAGGGTAGGAGGCCCAATCACTTCCACTGAAAGAGGCTCATCGTGTGATAGGAGTCCATGGTCGTGTAGGGCAACAATTTCCAAATCATCACTCACAGAGCGCCGATGTCGTGGGCTGAGGGATGGTGAACGAAGACTCTCGCCTTGGTCATCTACAGTAGTTGCGGCGGTTAACGAAGGTTGTTGTTGGTTCGCACGGTAGCAGGTGGCGCGGTGGTTGGGGGCGGTTGTGCTGGGCAAGACGGTATCGCGAACGTCGGTGCCCTGTGTCGCATTGTGCCAACGCATGAAAGAGCGGCGTCGGCATCGGTTTTTGGGTGTTCCAAGCGCGGCGGCCTGGAAGAGGGTCTGATCGGCGAGCAAGTGTGTGGCGTTGTATGGATGTGATTTCTGGTATGATTGGTGTACGGCTGTGGTGGTGAGGGGTTGTGAGTTCCGATGGTGAGCAATCAGAGGGGTGGCGGCAGGAGCGCGCCGGGGTGTAGGAAAGGTACGGTTTGTGGTTACTCGATCCTAAAGCAACTGGACCACCGTGGCTAACTACTGTGTCAAAGTATCCAATCGATCGAGAACTGTAAGGTTAGGATCTCTATGAGACGACATCGGATAGGAGCGTGCCGTGACTCTGGATACCAACTGATGCAGCGGGCGTATCGAATGAAACAATAACACCTTCTAAAATACGTTGATTCAAAGAATGAATACCGTAAAATAGGCAAATAGGGAAAACCCTTTTCTTAATTCATCATTCAACTCCCTAAAACGTTTACAACTGAGCTCTTTAAATAAGAGCGGAAACTTAATTAAGGATAAATACTAATCTATGGAAATTAATCAAAACAAATAAAAATAAAGATACTAATATTAATTTTCCTAAAAATCTTGATTCTGCAAACCCGTTCATAATTATCCGAGATTGCTATCACGATCTCGTCTCCATCAGCAAGGCTCGACCCGATATGGAGGTAATCATCGGCACGACCTTGTCAAACGAAATGCGGGGTCAGATGATCGAATTCCTCAGGGCAAACCTGGATGTCTTCGCATGGTCGCATGAGGACATGATCAGTATTGATCCCGAGGTTGCCTGCCATAGGCTCAATATCGATCCGAGCAAGCGAACCGTCTCTCAAAAAAAGAAGGAAGTTCGGGCCGAAGAAGTATGCCGCCTTGGCCGACGAGGTCAAGAAACTCCTAGACAACAAGCTCATCGTGCAGGCCGACAAGCCGCAATGGGTTGCGAACGCGGTTTTGGTAAAGAAGGTAAATAATTTGTGGAGATTGTGCATCGAACTTCACAGACCTGAATGCGGCATGTCCCAAGGACCATTTCCCAATGCCGCATATCGATCACTTGATTAATAGCACCGCGGGACACGAGGCGATGTCCTTCATGGATGCTTTCGCCGATTATCACCAAATAGCCATGCACAAGGACGATCAAAATCACACTTCTTTCTTAACAGAAAAGGACGTGTATTGTTGGAAGCGCATGCCGTTTGGGCTGAAGAACGCTGTGGCGACCTATCAAAGGCTCGTCAATCGCATGTTCGCGGAGCAGATCGGGAAGACCATGGAAGTATACATAGACGATCTGGTAGTGAAAAGTGAGAGGAAAGAAGATCATCTGGAGCATCTCGCCCAGACTTTCGACATTTTAAGGCGATACAAGATGAAGTTGAATCCCAAGAAATGCAACTTCGGCGTGGAACCAGGGAAATTTCTGGGGCATATGGTGAGCTGACGTGGGATTGAAGTAAACCCGAGCAAAATCAAGGCGATTCTAGATATGAGTGCACCCCGGAGCATTAAGGAGGTGCAGAGGTTAACAGGGCGTTTAGCCGCGCTGAATCGATTCATCTCGCGCATGGGTGACAAATGCAAACCTTTCTTTGATACAATCCGAAAAGGAAAGTTCAAGTGGACTGCCCAGAGCCAGCTCGCGTTCGAGAATATCAAGAAGTACCTGTCGGACACCCAAATCCTGGACAAGCCGATCCCGGGGGAAACACTCTACTTATATCTGGCGGCCTCCGAGACCTTCTTAAGCGCCGTACTGGTCCGAGCTGAGGGGCAAGATCACTGGCCGATCTATTTTGTGAGTCAGACCCTAAATGACGCCGAGCTAAGGTACCTGCCTTTGGAAAAACTGGCTTACACTCTCGTTTTGAGAGTAAGAAAGCTCCGCCCTTACTTTTTTGATTATCATGTCGAGGTTTTGACTTCGCTGCCGTTCGTCCGAATCCTCCATCGACTTGATACAGCGGGAAGGTGCCTCAAGTGGTCGATTGAAATCGGCCAGTTCGAGGTAACTTATGCACCTCGAACAGCAATAAAGGCGCAAACCCTGGCTGATTTCCTCGTAGAGCTAACATTCCCAACCGAGCAGATCAGAACAATGAGGCAGCCATGGGAACTATATGTCAACGGTTCGTCAACCTGCGAGCGAGCTGGGGCCGGAGTCGTACTAATAAGCCCCAAAGGGAAATCGTTCACCACGCAATACAGTTCGATTTTCGGGCCACGAACAACGAGGCCGAGTATGAAGCTCTGATCAATGGGCTGGAAATGGCAATGGCGATAGGCGTTCAGCGACCGAAGGTTTTTTGCAACTCACAATTAGTTGCTTTCCAGATATCGGGAGAGTACGAGGAGATAACCGAGCAAATGGTTATTTATCGCCAAATTGCTCGGGATTTAATCTCGAGGTTCGAGCAGGTCGACATTATCCAGATCCCCAGGAAAAAAACACCCAAGCAGACGCTTTAGCTCGCCTAGCGACCTCCGAAGGGGGAGCCGATATGTCCGATATCACGATCATTCGGCTCGCCGCCTCATCGGGCAGCCAGGTCCTCATAGCACAGGTTGACCCAGAAAAGGATGATTGGATGACCCCGATCGTGAAGTACATCTGAGACGGCGAGCTCCCTGAGGATAGAGTCGAGGCTCAATGACTTCAAGTAAGGGCGTACCGATATGCGATCATCGACGGTCAATTGTATAAGCGAGGTTTCGTGCTCCCTTTGCTAAAATGCGTTACCCCGGAGGTCGGCAAGGGAATCATGAAAGAAATCCACGAGGGAGTATGTGGCAGCCACGGAGGAGGTCACACGCTCGCTCACAAGATCCTGCGGCAAGGTTATTTCTGGTTAACCCTGAAGCAGGATGCCCTCGAGTATGCCAAGGCCTGTAAGCGATGTCAGGACTTCGCCCCAAAAATCAAGGTCGCTCCAGAGGAACTAACCCCGATCTATAGTCCTTGCCATTCGCCAAATGGGGAATCGACCTGATCAGCCCTTTACCAACGGCACAGGGCTCAGTCAAGTTCGCCGTCGTCGCAGTGGACTACTTCACCAAATGGGCGGAGGCAGAGGCCTTGGGTAGGACCGATCAATCAGCCATAATACGATTCATATCGAAAAATATTATCTGCAGGTTCGGGCTCCCGATGGCGACATGTCAGACAACGGATCACAGTTCGACGGATGGGAAGTGAGGACCTTTTTCGAGAAATGGAAAATCACAAAGCTATTCTCAACCCCATATCATCCACAGTCAAACGGCTAGGTTGAGGCCGTCAACAAGATAATTAAGCGCACCCTCAAGACAAGGATAAAAGGTGCCAAGGGCACCTGGGCAAGCAAACTCCCCGAGATACTCTGGGCATATCGGACCACTTGCAAGAGTTCGACAGGCGAGACACCTTTCTCTCTCGCTTTCGGATCGGAGGCAGTCATCCTAGCTGAAATCCAATTCCCGACATATCGGACTTTGCAAACCATCGGCGAAGTAAATGACCGAGCTCAGGAAGTCAATCTCGACCTACTCGAAGAAAAGCGGATCAACTCAAACATTCACAACGGAATTTACAAGCAGAGATCAGAGAAATACTACAACTCAAAAGTCTGGGTCCGCCAATTTCGCAAGGGCGACCTCGTCCTTAAGAGAGTACAGGGTGGGAACAATGGTCCTTTTGGCCCGACGTGGGAGGGACCGTTCCGAGTCGCCAAAATTCTACCCAACGGAGCGTACGCTAGAAGATATCGACGGTACCCCAACACAGTACCCATGGTACGCGACCTTCTTAAAGAAGTATTATCAGTAAGAGCTCCTTGCCAGCTCGATTAGTATTATTAATAGGAACTTACTTCGGTTATAAATGTAGTGCTTTCATCCTACATAAATACAAAGTTCCAATTTTCCCATCTATTTCCTTATTTCCAATTTTGTTTAAGAAAATAAGCTCGAAAAATGGGGGGATGGGTCTATAAGGCCCCTAGCAAGTCTAGGAAACGAAAAGAGGCGACCAAGCGCGAGCTCCTCACCGCGTGAGATAAGTTGCAAAACGCCAACCCTTTTTAAAGTCGGTTATTAAGATCGCAAAGTCGCAAACAAGTAAGACGACGTTCTAAAGCGAGATAAATAACTTAGACAGATTCACAAATCGAAAGTCGGTTATTAAGATCGCAAATTTGCAAACAAGTAAGACGACGTTCTAAAGCGAGATAAATAACTTAGATAGATTCACAAATCGAAAGTCGTTTATTAAGATCGCAAAGTCGCAAACAAGTAAGACGACGTTCTAAAGCGAGATAAATAACTTAGACAGATTCACAAATTGAAAGTCGGTTATTAAGATAGCAAAGTCGCAAACAAGTAAGACGACGTTCTAAAGCGAGATAAATAACTTAGACAGATTCACAAATCGAAAGTCGGTTATTAAGATCGCAAAGTCGCAAATAAGTAAGACGACATTCTAAAGCGAGATAAATAACTTAGACAGATTCACAAATCAAAAGTCGGTTATTAAGATCGCAAAGTCGCAAACAAGTAAGACGACGTTCTAAAGAGAGATAAATAACTCAGACATATTCACAAATCGAAAGTCGGTTATTAAGATCGCAAAGTCGCAAACAAGTAAGACGACGTTCTAAAGCGAGATAAATAACTTAGATAAATTCAAAAGTCTTAAGTCGGTTATTAAGGTTGCCAAAGTCGCAATCAAGTAAGACGACATTCTAAAGCGAGATAAATAACTTGAGACAACTTCGTGGATAAGATTTGTTTCATTGAAAGCAAAAGAAATTACAGAGAAAAGCCCCTTAGGGCGAAACGATTCAACTAAAGACCCCGGAGGTCGATACATCTTTAAAAAACAAAGGGCCGGGGGTTCGATACATCAACTCTGGACCTGGTCCACCACTCTTTCATCCTCAACTGGCTGAAGCTCCACCTCGGAGTCCGCCCTCTCCTCTCACTCTTCCTCCCTCGGGCGATTTACCACCATTGAGCTAGTAGCCCCCCCCTTGATCGCCGACCGAAGAGGATAGGATGGAAGCCGGATTGAACAAATCTTGGTCCTAAATACCTTCGAATCGGCTCAGGTCGAACCCATCCGGCCCCAAGTCGACAATAGGAAAGGAGTCCCCGGGTTTGGCTGGGTTGTGATAGGAGAAGGCCGACAGTTCCACGACCAGAGCAGCTTTGAGGGTCAACCCCTTAGGAAAAGAGTGAGCAAGGTGGATGCATTTCGCCATGGTCTCAACCGAGGCGAAGTTACCCAGGCCGTCCAAAACAACGTTGTCCTCTTTGAGGCGGGCAATCTCCCGATCCTTCTCCTTGAGGTCGACCCCCTAAACGCCGAGCTGCTCGTTCTTCTCCTGGAGAACGCCCTCGCACACATCCAGCTCAACCTTCAGAAAATTAACCTCCGATCTGTTGGTTTTCATCTCGGCATCCATCCCTACCACCGAATTCTCAAGATCCCGGATTCACATTTCTGAGCTATCCAATCGGATCTTGAGCCTCTCGATCACCCCAAGGGCGGTGTTCATGGCATTGACGGCCTCCTCCCGAGCTTTCTCCACCTATTTCTTCTCTTCAAAAGCCAGTCGAACCTGCTCGTCAGAAGTGGTGAAATCCTCTGAGGCCTTCATCATAGTCCCCGCCAGCTGGCCTGCATATACCATAGCCATCCGGATGTTGCCGATGGGCCCGACCCCCTCCACGACGTTCTCCATACCGAGCGTCCATGACCTGGCGGGTAGCTCGCAAGCCCGACGCATGTAGTCCGGGAGGTCCTGCAGAGAGTCAAGATGTCGAGAGCGGAGGTAGATCGCAACGAAGTGCGGCAGGTCGACAGTATCCCGGTAGGAGTTGCAGATATTTAGACAGAGGAAAAGGCCAAGGAAAGCTGTGACGATTCAAAAAAAAAAGTGCTTATACAGACGAGTCACCCCATCCAATAAAAGTCCTATCATCCTTCGATCGCTCCTCCAACGAGATGCGGCCAGACCGGGAGCCCGCAGGGTGAGAGGAACGGGCACCTCGAG
Source organism: Stenogyne calaminthoides (assembly GCA_037126765.1). NCBI lineage: Eukaryota > Viridiplantae > Streptophyta > Magnoliopsida > Lamiales > Lamiaceae > Stenogyne > Stenogyne calaminthoides. Next base: position 21,463,326 of record JBBCBC010000011.1, on the reverse strand, counting down.
GTGACCCTCAGGACTCGTCCCCCCGATGGCTTCTCTTGGAGCAGTCGTCGAAGGGCTGGCGGTCGCGGCGTTTGGATGAGCTCGCCGCTTTCTTACCCTTGTCCGACGGCGGGGGGCCCATCGCGGGCTGAGCTATAGGTTGGTCAACACCAGAGGCGATGACGACCTCGGGCTCCACGACCTGCTGGGTCCCCGAGCCCCCCTCGATAGAGGACGCTTTAACGAGTTCCTGGGCCGCCCTCCGCATTCTGCTTTGCCTTCGCTTCGGCAAGTTGCTTGATCCTCTCTTTCTTCATAGCGGCGGGGTTCGAGGCTGACATAATTTCTGCCTCAGCGGGAGTCGGGATGATGGCAAGGTTGAAGGGAGGTGCCACTGTCAACAAGATTAGGGGTCAGCCGAGCAACAAATCTACAAGAGTTATCGGAAGAGAAACTACCTCGAGGGTTCTGAACCCGTAGATGGTTGGGGCCGATTAGTAAGCCCGAGCTTTGCCGAGATTCAGTTGTCCCCAGGATTTTCAGCGATCTGTCGGGAAGATCTTTTTGACAGACCACGATTGCGCGAGCCAAGAAATTTGAGAAAAAAGCGGCTCCTCCGTCGTGTTTGTTGCAAAAGGAAAACGAAGTCAAATCAGCGACCAAGAAAGCGAAGGAAAATACCAGAACTTACTTTGAGCGAAGCCGAACTCGGTCCTAATATTAATTCGGCCACCTCGGCCGGACTCCTCCACCGGGCTTCGCCAGTCTCCGGAGACCCACCAATATCGCAACTTCCACCTGTCCACCTTATTCGGGACGTCCTCCACTATCTTGTTATGAGGACGAGCCCTCACATAGTACCAACCATCCCTTTCCGCGTGGGCACCCACTATGTTCATTAACGAGAGAATCTCATCGACTACAGGGAGGTGGCAGGACTGAATCGACCTGAACACAGTCAAAAGCCCGACTTGCGTACTCCACCCGATTGGTGTGATTTGAGTCGGGGCGACATCCCATCGGTTCAAGATCTCACTAATCCTTGGGTGGAGAGAAAAGCACACGCCGACGTCCATAGCGCCCTGGTTGATGGCCACACACCCGGTGGGGGTTTGATCGGCCCTCTCATCAAGGGTCGGGACCCAAAAGTGAACATCCTGCGGGACCTAGTACCACTCTCGAAAAAGATCCAGTTCGGCCTCCTCAATCGAGCTGGCGAGTTGACCGGCCATGAATAAGATCTCTTCCTTTCTCATTTTACATTTCCTCTCGGTAGGGCACCGTTCAGGTCGCTGATATGGGAAATTGCGAGCATACTCTTTGAAGCTGAGCCCCGAAGGGTAAGCTTCAGTCCGAGCATATGGGATCTCGGCGATCGAGGCATGTCTTTGAGCCTCCAAATCAAGTGGCAGCACGCTGGAAGAGGGCCTGGTCTGACGAGAAGCGTCCCGAGCTCCATAAACCACCATCGAACTGGGGGAGGCATCGCCTCGCCAGTCCTCATCATCACCATCCACGACGTCATCCTCGCGAAGAATGTCAAAATAATATGAATCTGAATCAGAATCCTCGCCGCTCAACTCATCACTAGTGGCAAAACCGGAGGATACGTCGAATACGGGGAAGTCACCGCTGGTTAAGACTTTCGACTGTGGCTCCCCTGGCCCGGCCGATGATGGGAATGCAGTGGTCTCTCCGAAGGAGGATTGCAAAGTCGGGGTACTCAATTGGGAATCCATAGGAAGATCGAAGAGGGAGGGATTGTTACCTGAAACTCTCGGCCTGCTGGAACTCCGGCAACGACGAACGATTTCACAGCAAGGATTCTTGCTGAGGAATGGGGAGAGCGAAAATGCGAAAATGAGAAATGAGGGAGAATTCCCACTTAAATAGAAGCTGATTACGGCGCGTGGAGCTCGCGAATCGAGGACACCCGCGCGTCACGACGCTTAGAATCCAGCGCGTGGGAGACACACACCATCATTACGCCTGGAAAAGCAATCTACGCACGTCAAAGCTGGCCGCCCTCGGAATATGAAACGTCTCATCAAATTCGGGGAAAGCCTTGCTACCTGACCAGAAATCGATGCAGTTGTCAGCTACCAGGACCCCTCCCGAGCTGAAAGCTCGACATGCAGCCTGGGGAGCAATTGTTGTGTGCGAAGTATTTAGAGATGAGCGAGATCCCACACTTAGAGGGTTTAACTTCCTGTTTAGGAATGGCGAGGTTCACAAACTTGGGATTGTTACCCATCTCCAAGGTTTGCGCGGACTCGAATCTAGCCCGGGCCATAAAGCGAGTTTACTAGCCGAAGAGATGGACGAGCGACTTGGGCGACCTGGGGAAGATCCCGGATTAGCCCAAAGTGCGAGGTCGGAAGACATCCCGACCTCCCAAAGAACAAGCTCACAAGAGACCTCGGCTTCCGAAATCTGCAGGCGGTGCAGAACCCCAGGGACCGTGCCAGCCTATCTGCGTCCTTCGGCTGCTCCAGAGCAGGGGAGACTTTCCTTAAAGGGAAGCCTGTGCCCTGAAGATCTTCCGAGTTACATAAATAGTGTTGGGGAATAAGTTGCACAGATCTATTCGGGATGAATATTTAAATACAAATTTAATTCTTATAATTATTACTAGCATGAATTAATCCTATATTAATTCAAATAATAATCCAACAACATATCATGCATATAATAATTCACGTAAAACCTACACATGCGGAATTCTACGAGTTTACGTGAATGTACCTCTTGGGATGGCAACGGTGTGGCTGATTAGACTAACCGAAAGAACTTCCCAAGTATTCCCTTAGCCCTCGTTCGACTATCCGGTGGTAGGACACTTGTGAACGATTTAACAAAAGGAAAATAAAATATGTTGCACCACCTTTGTGGATTTACTAATTTTTCCAGCACATGGAATTGTACTTGGGAATGAGAGAATCATCCCTTATTTATAGAGACCAAGGTGGACGAAAATTTTGTGATAAAACAATGTGGGAAAATCTTTTCTTGATCTCCAAGAAATTTTGAATATATCTCCTATATTCTTTTTCCCATAATTATAATATTCCACAAAAATCCCACCTACTCTATTTTATGGAGTTTTCGAAAATATAGGGTGCCAAGAATCCACGATTTGGATCTTCTTGAATTAATGAGATAATCTTGTATTTCAAGAAATACATATCTTCCATAATATCTTTTCAAGAAAATCTTTCTTGCCCTTTATTTTCAAAAATTTCGAAATCTCTATTATAGATAACCAAGTGGGAGATTTCTTGAATTTAATGAGATAATCTTGTATTCCAAGAATACATATCTTCATTCCATAACAAAATTCAAAGAAAATATTTCTCCCAACTTATCTATAAAATTAGAAAATATTAAGGGAAAAATAAGCAACAATATTTATTTTATTTTAATCACCTTTTTCAGTTAATGGACTATATGTTGGGCTACTTAGGGGGCCTTTAGGAGAATTAAGATTGGACCTTCTAATGGACTTTGAATATCTAATATTGAGCCACAATATTATTCAAGCCCATAAATATTAATTAATCCCACTACATAATTAATATTGCACTATCCATCTTAACCCATATTACAGTCAATATGGCTCCCGGTTATTATTTCCCGTGTTTAAGATTATCTAGCCCATTAATTAATTCAAGCCACTGAAATAACTTTCCATTAATTAATATCTTTTGTCCTTGGTCAAGGAACGGTTCTACATTATTATCCATACCGGAAACTAATTCCACTTGCAAGATTTGGTATGATAAAGCTTATGAACCTCCCAAGGGGGCAAATCAAACAAGCGTACTTGCACACGATTCTTCGTATTAAATCTTAGCAATCACATGTGACTAATAATATTGCCCAAGATAAAAAGTATTGAATCTCGTTGATTCGCTACCCATGATAAGTCAAAGCAATAGTTACCAATCCCACGTGATCCTATTTAAGGGACGAAGATTAAGAAATAACGAACCACTGAGGTCTAATTCTTCCTTGTTCAGTTCTGAAGAATTTATCCTCCTGTAGGTCCTATTCAGTGCATCAGTCATGCACTAGTGTAATCTTTTGGTCAAGACAAGCCAATCTGAGCCTTACACTTCAACCTTTCACAATGGGTTGTTCATTTCCATCTAGGTCGTGAATGGCGTACTTTTAGTTACAAGGGACTGTTAATTTAATCTTCTGTGATCTGGTATCACTAAATTAACTACAATGTAACACGTACGACTTATTTGAACAGTTATGCAGTAAATATATGTAACATTCGATAATATTTAAAGCATCAGTGATAAACAATTTATTTCAGTAAATAAGTCTGAAAATTCAGTTTTTGATTATACAAAAGTAAAAGCATACTTTCTAGTATAATCCAAACAATCTCCCACTTATACTCAAAGTCTGCTTTTAAGTATACTACAACATGTCTCGTGTAGTCTGTGACATCTAATGTCACCTACACGAACCTAATAATTTCTCCCACTTATACTCAAAGCAGATTGGCAACGGTCTTGACACCCATTCCTTCCACATGTCTCTCGAATGTATTCAGAGGCAGACTCTTTGTGAATGGATCTGCTAGGTTGTCCTCAGACGCTATCTTTGCCACATCTATATCTCCTCTCTTAACGATATCTCGTATAAGATGGTATTTCCTTTCAATGTGTTTGCTGGCTTTGTGGGCTCTTGGTTCCCTTGAATTTGCAACTGCTCCGACATTGTCACAATAAACAGTGAATCTGCTGGGCAAATTCGGAACCACATCTAAGTCCACTAGGAAGTGCTTGAGCCAAACCGCTTCTTTCGCTGTCTCGCTAGCAGCTACATATTCGGCTTCCATGGTAGAATCTGCGACGCATTTCTGCTTGACGCTTCTCCATGTCACGGCTCCTCCCCCCATGCAAAACACACTACCGGAGGTAGATTTTCTGGAGTCTATGTCTGATTGGAAATCTGAGTCCGTGTAGCCGATGGGGATTGGACTATCTGACTGATAAACCAACATTCTATCCCGAGTTCTTTTCAGATACTTCAGAATGTTTTTAACTGCCGTCCAATGATCTTTCCCCGGGTTACTTTGATATCTTGCCACCATGCCTACGGCAAAGCAGATATCCGGTCTCGTACACATCATTGCATGCATAAGGCTTCCAACAGCCGAAGCATAAGGAATACCTTTCATGTCATCTATCTCTTTTTGCGTCTTAGGGGACATTTTCTTGGATAGATGGATTCCATGTCTGAAAGGTACGAAGCCTTTCTTGGAATCTTGCATACTGAAGCGTTTCAAGACAGTGTCTATGTATGAAGCTTGCGATAAGCCGATCATCATTTTCTTGCGATCTTCGAGTGATCTTGATCCCAAGGATGTGTCCGGCTTCCTCCAAGTCTTTCATATCAAACTGTTTTGAAAGCCATGCCCTTACGTCTGATAACACCTTTACATCGTTCCCCGATGATCAGAATGTCATCTACGTATAGTACTAAGAATACCAATGCAATTCCGACACGCTTTTTATACACACAACTTTCAAACTCATTTTGATCGAACCCATAAGACTTTATAACATGATCAAAACATTGGTTCCAAGCTCTGGATGCCTGTTTGAGTCCGTAAATGGACTTCTTGAGCTTACAAACTAGGTGTTCTTGGCTTTTTTCAATGAAGCCTTGGGGTTGTTGCATATAGATCTCTTCATCAAGACTTCCGTTAAGGAAAGCTGTCTTGACATCCATTTGCAAAATTTCAAAGTCGAAATGCGCAGCAATCGATAAGAGAATACGGATGGACTTAAGCATGGCTACTGGCAAAAAAGTTTCCTCATAGTCGATCCCTTCTTTCTGAGTATAACCTTTCACCACTAGTCTTGCTTTGAAGGTTTCTACCTTCCCGTCCGGTCCTCTTTTCCTCTTATATACCCACTTGCATCCAATGGATTTGACCCCATTAAGTGGTTTGACTAGCTCCCACACTCTGTTATGAAACATAGAACCCATTTCGGCTTTCATTGCTGTTTGCCAAGAATCTGCATCCTTGTCTTGGAGTGCCTCGTCATATGTCCATGGGTCTGATTCGTCTTGTCCGGGAATCAAGTCCGAGGACTCTCCTATTCCCATGAATCTCTCGGGCTGTCTTACAATCCTCCCACTACGACGAGGTTCCGGTTGTGAAAGTGTGTCGTTTGGTATATCATCTAGTACAATTGGCATTGAGGTTTGCCCTCTAAGCTCATTTAAGGTAATCTCACTTCTGGGTTTTCTTTCGTTCATATAGTCTTCTTCCAAAAATCTAAAGTGGGTGCTGATGACCACCTTTTGATCTTCGGGACCATAGAACATACACCCTTTTGTTCCCTCGGGGTAACCTACAAACAACCTTAATTCTGATCGAGGATCCAATTTACCTGCTTCCTTGTCCAACACGTAGGCCGGACACCCCCAAATTCTCATGTGTCTCATACTAGGCTTGCGCCCGGTCCACAATTCTTTGGGAGTTTTGGGAACCGATTTGGATGGCACCAAGTTCAGAATATAAGCTGCTGTTTCCAAGGCATGACCTCAGAACGACTTGGGAGAATCCACATAACTCATCATAGATCTAACCATTTCCAAAAGAGTTCTGTTTCTTCGCTCTGCAACCCCGTTTTGTTGAGGGGTTCCGGGTGCAGTGAGCTGGGATGCAATCCCTTCATCAGATAAGTAGTTCAAAAACTCATCGCTGAGGTATTCACCTCCACGATCAGATCGTAGAGACTTGATACGTTTTTCCCTATGATTCTCTGCTTGAGCCTTAAATTCTTTGAATTTCTCAAAGGTCTCAGATTTATGCTTCATAAGGAAAATGTAACCGTACCTTGAGTAATCATCAATAAAAGTGACAAAATACTCATAACCTCCTCTTGCTTTGGTTGACATTGGACCACATACATATGTGTGAACAATCTCTAACACTTCTTTGGCTCTATTCCCCCTGGCTCCAAATGCCCTCTTGGTCATTTTACCCTCCAAACATGATTCGCAGGTTGGAATTGGTTCAACTTGGAGAAACTCTAGTGAACCGTCTTTCACCAACCTTTGGATCCTCTTTGGATTTATATGACCCAATCTTAGGTGCCAAAGAAGTGTCTCGTTCACGTCTGATGAACGTTTTCTTTTCTCGGAAACAGTTGATGTGTTATAGGATGCATTTCGTGAGTGGTGTGCACAGTTAATTGTATAGAGATTATTCGACAACGTTCCATGACAGATAAATTTATCAAAAAGAGAAATGGTAACAACTTTATTAAAAGTAACCGAATATCCATCATGAAAAAGTTTAGAATCTGAAATCAAATTCTTTCTAAAACTCGGAACGTAAAGAACATCTCTTAGAATTAAAACTTTGTCTTCAAAAGACAGGTGCACTTCTCCCACTGCTTCAGCTGCCACTCTTGTAGCATCGCCCAGTGTGATGAGGATCTCACTTCCACTTAGTTGTCGGGTCCGCTTGAACCCCTGTAATGTGAAACAAACATGATCAGTGGATCCCGTATCCACCACCCATAAATGGGAGGCATACGCCGCTAAACAAGTTTCAACAACTAGTGAGTGAGAATTACCTTTCTTTCCTTTCCTTTTGGGATTGGAACAGGCTGACCTCCAATGTCCTTTCTCCCCGCAATTAAAACATATTCCTTTTGGTCCTTTCTTGACACCCAACCAGCTAACCGTCCTTTTCTCACTTTTCTTAGTGATGAGTTTGCTTTTGTTCTGACCACTTTCCTTTTCTTGAGACTTGCCTTCCACTGGCCTAGATCTCGAGAAAGTACTTTTGGTCACCAATGCTTTGTCTTTCTTTCCTAAATGCTTCTCTACTTTCTCCAAGGCTTCTTGTAGATTATCCATAGTAAACATGTGATCACTCATCACAAAACTACAGTAAAATCCATCGAAGCTCCTTGGCGAGTAAGCAATGTAAATTGATTTGGGCCTCTTGAGAATACTTAGTTCCAGATAAGCCGTTTTTGAAAATGGTGTTTAACTCGAGAACATGCTCCCTTCTGTGTTCCTCTCCCATCTTTAGCCTAAAACCGTCGTCATTTTTAAACTGATTGATCATGCGGTCTTTTGTTAAAAACATTTCTTCAAGACTTTGCATAATTTCCGCAGCAGACTCAACACCTTCATGAATGTGTCTCAAATCATCAGACAGTGAAGTCAAGATTACACGTTTCATGGGTTCATTGGCCTGCTCCCAAATATTATACTCATGTCTTTCCGCATCAGGTGATTCATCAGTAGGCTTACGTGGCTTGGGTACATCAAGAATCCAATAATGTTTTTTGTGCAGGTAGGACAAAGCTCATATTTCGTTTCCAAACATTATAGTTTTAAGCAATTAATTGGTGTTCTTTGAGTGTATACAACAGTGGATTAAAAGGTTGCGACATGATGAACTGAAATAAATAATAATATGCATAAGCACAAATATATCACAAGGTTTGATCACATGCATCATATTAAAATCTCAAAAAATATGAACATGCATCAGCCAACATCTCAAAACAATTTAAGTAAGCCACGTGGGGTGGGTCATTATTTAAACACATTCAAAGCGGGTTACAAACAAAACGATTTACAAACCTTTAATATCCAGTTAATAGTTGGCTCCCACTTGACCAATATAAAATTGACGGGGACTTGAGGAAGTATATGCATATCAATTTTATACCTAAGTAATAACCATGATTAAATACATGATTATTATTTAAGTATTGAAACGAGCCTCGTGGGGAGGTCATCGTTAAGCCACTAGTAATAACCCACAATCATCCGTTTGGAATTCATTCATGTGAAAGCTATCTTTTGACCGTCCGTAGAGGAATTTCTCCAAAAGAATTCACAAATAAATAAATCATGGAGGTCAAAATTAATTCAATTTTATTATCCTAATAAAATTATCAATTAATTATTTAAACATACTTAGTAATTTTTTGAAGGTGAGATTTTTCATTGGGCAATTCTCATGCAAACACATTTAAACAAATTAAATAAAGCATAAGATAGCACAAAATAAATCAAGCAAAAGCAGAAAAATAAACATATTGGGCACAAATTATCCAATTGTCATGGTTTGATTTTTCTTGGCTTGATCTTGAAGAAACACCGTCTTGAATTTCTCCCCATCGATCGTCTCGAAAAAAATACTCCGTCTCGAAACACCACGCCAAGCAAACAGTAGCTGGATCTTGCGCCGCGTCCGGCCCCGCCCTTAATTAGGAGTTGACCTCGGCGAGCCGCACCCGCCAGCGCCTCGGCGAGGCCTCGGCAGCTCTCGGCCGAGCGCTTAACGCGTATCATGTATGGCATCTCGCTTCGCCTGCCTACGCCGCCAGTACTCGGCTTATTTATACATCCGCCTTAGCGCCGCATCTCAGCGTCACTTTTGGTCCTCCGCGCCGCGGTGCCGCGTCGCCTAAGCGCCGCCCGGTATTGCCGGATCTCGCCGCGCTTCGGCCTACGGCCTGCGCCCGGCGCTTTGTCGCGTGCTGCTTGCATCCGCATCATGCGGCGTGCCTCCTTGTACGTTTAAGCGGCCTATACGCGGCTTTACACGATTACGATTTTTATCGCTAATTCTTCATCTCGCGTCTTCATTTTACGATCCGGTTACAATTTGTTACAAAAATAAATAAACCTAGATCTAGACTAGTCCTATTACATTGATCCAAATCAAACAAATCCTAATCTCTTCGTGGATTTCTCACGAGGCAAAAACGAATCCGAACGAATCGAATTAAAAACCACAATTTATATGCATGCATAAATAAACACATTAAATTCCATGACAATTGGATACCTGCAAAACAGATCTAGCAATTCTACTATCCAATTTCAAATTTAATGTCAACGAATTAAATTATAATTTAAATAATTCAGAGCCCGAAACCGTGGCTCTGATACCAGTTGTTGGGGAATAAGTTGCACAGATCTATTCGGGATGAATATTTAAATACAAATTTAATTCTTATAATTATTACTAGCATGAATTAATCCTATATTAATTCAAATAATAATCCAACAACATATCATGCATATAATAATTCACGTAAAACCTAATCATGCGGAATTCTACGAGTTTACGTGAACGTACCTCTTGGGATGGCAACGGTGTGGCTGATTAGACTAACCGAAAGAACTTCCCAAGTATTCCCTTAGCCCTCATTCGACTATCTTGTGGTAGGACACTTGTGAACGATTTAACAAAAGGAAAATAAAATATGTTGCACCACCTTTGTGGATTTACTAATTTTTCCAGCACATGGAATTGTACTTGGGAATGAGAGAATCATCCCCTATTTATAGAGACCAAGGTGGATGAAAATTTTGTGATAAAACAATGTGGGAAAATCTTTTCTTGATCTCCAAGAAATCTTGAATATATCTCCTATATTCTTTTTCCCATAATTATAATATTCCACAAAAATCCCACATACTATATTTTATGGAGTTTTCGAAAATATAGGGTGCCAAGAATCCACGATTTGGATCTTCTTGAATTTATGAGATATTCTTGTATTTCAAGAAATACATATCTTCCATAATATCTTTTCAAGAAAATCTTTCTTGCCCTTTATTTTCAAAAATTTCGATATATCTATTATAGATAACCAAGTGGGAGCTTTCTTGAATTTAATGAGATAATCTTGTATTCCAAGAATACATATCTTCATTCCATAACAAAATTCAAAGAAAATCTTTCTCCCAACTTATCTATAAAATTCGAAAATATTAAGGGAAAAATAAGCAACAATATTTATTTTATTTTAATCACCTTTTTCAGTTAATGGACTATATGTTGGGCTATTTAGGGGGCCTTTAGGAGAATTAAGATTGGACCTTCTAATGGACTTTGAATATCTAATATTGAGCCACAATATTATTCAAGCCCATAAATATTAATTAATCCCACTACATAATTAATATTGCACTATCCATCTTAACCCATATTACAGTCAATATGGCTCCCGGTTATTATTTCCCGTGTTTAAGATTATCTAGACCATTAATTAATTCAAGCCATTTGAAATAGCTTTCCATTAATTAATATCTTTTGTCATTGGTCAGGTCTAGTTCAACATTATTATCCATCTAGGAAACTAATTCCCTTTGCAAGATTTGGTATGATAAAGCATGAACCTCCCGAGGGCAAATCAAACAAAAAGCGTGCTTGCACAAGATTCTTAAATATTAAATCTTAGCAATCACATGTGACTAATAATATTGCCCAAGATAAAAAGTATTGAATCTCGTTGATTATTTACCCATGATAAGTCAAAAGCAATAGTTACCAATCCCGTGATCCTATTTAAGGGGCGAAGATTAAAAATAACGAACATTTGAGGTCTAATTCTTCCTTGTTTTCAAAGAATTTATCCTCTGTGGGTCCTATTGATTACATCGATCATGCACTAGTGTAATATCTTGGTCAAGTCAAGCTAATCTCAGCCTTACACTTCAACCTTTCACGATGGGTTGTTAGAACCATCTAGGTCGTGAATGGCGTACTTTTTTAATTACAAGGGATCCCTATTAATCTTACGTGATCTTTCACTAAATTAACTACAATGTAACACATACTTATTTGAACAATTATAACAAAATATATGTAACATTTGATAATATTTAAAGCATCAGTGATAAACAATTTATTTCAGTAAATAAGTCTGAAAATTCAGTTTTTGATTATACAAAAGTAAAAGCATACTTTCTAGTATAATCCTAACAAATAGATCCACCGATCGGGAAAGGACTCGCAGGGCGACCTCTCGAACGTCGACCTCGAAACAACGCCCGGCGAAGCCATTGATTAGACAAAAACCATTGATTAGGACTGCATTTGGGCCGATTCTAATCCAGGATTTTGGCCAAATTGCATTAATAAGACTAGGATCTAGGGATCTGTTTGTTGGGATTATACTGAAAAGTATGCTTTTTACTTTGTATAATCGAAACTGAATTTCCAGACTTATTTACTGAAATAAATTATTTATCACTGATGCTTTAAATATGATTGAATGTTACATATATTTATTTGCATAACCTGCTCAATAATTCGTACGTGTTACATTGTAGTTAATTTAGTGATACCAGATCACAGAAGATTAAATTAACAGTCCCTTGTAACTAAAAGTACGCCATTCACGACCTAGATGGAAATGAACAATCCATCGCTAAAGGTTGAGGTGTAAGGCTCAGATTGGTTTGTCTTGACCAAGAGATTACACTAGTGCATGATCGATCTACCGAATAGGACCTCTGAGAGGATAAATTCTTGAAACTAAACAAGGAAGAATTAGACTCGGTGGTTCGTTGTTTCTTAATCTTCGTCACTTAAATAGGATCACGTGGGATTGGTAACTATTGCTTTGACTTATCATGGGTAGCGAATCAGAGAGATTCAATACTTTTTATCTTGGACAATATTATTGGTCACATGTGATTGCTAAGATTTAATACTTAAGAATCGTGTGCAAGCACGCTTTGTTTGATTTGCCCCCTCGGGAGGTTTATAAGTTTTATCATACCAAATCTTGCAAGTGGAATTAGTTTTACGGTATGGATAATAATGTTGAACCGCTCTCTACCAGGACGTAAGATATTAATTAATGTAAAGCTATTTCAAAGGGCTTGAATTAATTAATGGGCTAGATAATCTTAAACACGGAAATAATGACCGGAGCCATATTGATTTGTAATATGGGTTAAGATGGATGGTGCAATATTAATTATGTAGTGGGATTAATTAATATTTATGGGCTTGAATTATATTGTGGCTCAATATTAGATATTCAAGATCCATTAGAAGGTCCAATCTTAATTCTCCTAAAGGCTCCCCGAGTAGCCCAACAAATAGTCCATTAACCGAAAGAGGTGATTAAAATAAAATAAATATTGTTGCTTAATTTTCCAACCAATATTTTCGAAATTTATAGATATGATGGGAAAAAGATTTTCTTTGAATTTTGTTATGGAATGAAGATATGTATTCTTGGAATACAAGATTATCTCATTAAATTCAAGAAATCTCCCACTAGCTTATCTATATAGAAATTTTTGAAAAATAGGAAATATAATGGGCAAGAAAGATTTTCTTGGAAAGATATTATGGAAGATATGTATTTCTTAAAATACAAGAATATCTCATAAATTCAAGAAGATCCAAATCTTGGAATCTTGCACATGTTATTTTCGAAAAATCCATATTATAGAGGAGGTGGGTTTTTTTGTGGAATATTTTAATTATGGGAAAAAGAATATAGGAGATATTTTCAAGATTTTTTGGTGACCAAGAAAAGTCTTTTCCCACATTGATTTTCTACATAAAATTCGACCACTCCCTCTCCTATAAATAGGGGATGATTAGTTCATTCCCAAGTACAATTCCATGTGCTGGAAATATTAGCAAATCCACATAAGTGGTGCAACAAAGTTTATTTTTTTTCCTTTTGTTAATTGTTCGACGAGTGTCCTTCCAATTGGATAGTTGAGCAAGGGCTAAGGGAATACTTGGGAAGTCCTTTTGGTTAGTCCGTTCGAATCAAGTCACCGCTTTCCCCGAGGTGCGCTCACGTAAACCCGTAGATTCCGCATGCGTAGGTTTTACGTGGCTTTTTATATGCATGATATGTTGTTGCAATTATTATTTGAATTAATATAGGTTTAATTCATGCTAGTAATAATTAATGAATTAAATTTGTATTTAAATATTCACCCCGAATAGATCTGTGTAAATCATTCCCCAACAAGCGTATCGAGCCACGGTTTTGCTCTGAATTTTTTAAATTGTAATTTAATTCGTGGACATTAAATTTGAAATTGGATAGTAGAACTTTTAGATCTGTTTTGCAGGTATCCAATTGTCATGGATTTTAATGTTTATTTTTGCATGCATATAAACTGTGGTTTTTTTAATTCGATTCGTTCGTATTTGTTTTGCCTCGTGAGAAAATCCACGAGTAGACTAGGATTTGTTTGATTTGATCAATGTAATAGACTAGTCTAGATCTAGGTTTATTTATTTTTTGTAAATAAATTGTAACCGGATCGGAACGAAGAGACGGAATTAAAGGACGAAATCGTAACCACGCTACTGGCTTATTGCTGGCACGCATGGGCGCGAGGCGAGGCCGGGCGCAGCCTTGCCGCAGAGAGAAGGGCACGCACACAGGCTCGCGCTCGGCCCGGCAGATGGGACGGATGCACGCGACACGACGCTGGCGCTACATGATACTGCGGGCGCCGCCGAGGTCGCGGGCTAAGCGGAGGCGGGCGAAGCCACAAGGATGCGCGCACGATGCACGTCGCCTCTTGAGATCTCGCCGACGCCTTTCTTGACATTTGCCGAGGCGTCTTAGGGCACCGAGGGCGCTGGCCGGCGCGTAGAGGCTATCGAGTCGAGGCAAGTGGTCGGCGGATCTTGGCGTGCATCCTCCCCGCGAAGGCGTGGCGGTTCGAGACGAAGTATTTTTTCGAGACGAACGAGTGGGAGAAATTCGAGACGTGTTTCTTCAAGATCAAGCCAAGAAAAATCAAACCATGACAATTGGATAATTTGTGCCCAATATGTTTATTTTTCCGTTTTGCTTGATTTATTTGTGCTATCTTATGCTTTATTTAATTTGTTTAAATGTGTTTGCATGAGGGTTGCCAAATGGAAAAATCTTACCTTCAAAATTACTAAGTATGTTTAAATAATTAATTGACAATTTTATTCCGGATAATAAAATTGAATTAATTTTGACCTCCATGATTTATTTATTTGTGAATTCTTTTGGAGAAATTCCCCACGACTTTTGTCAAAAGATAGCTTTCACATGAATGAATTCCAAACGGATGATTGTGGGTTATTACTAGTGGCGACGATGACCCTCCCCACGAGGCTCGATCAAAGGGAAATAGTAATCCTGTATTTAATCATGGTTATTACTTAGGTATAAAATTGATATGCATATACTTCCCCGAAGTCCCTGTCAATTTTATATTGGTCAAGTGGGAGCCAACTATTAATCTGGATATTAAAGGTTTGTAACTCTTTTTGTTTGTAACCTGCTTGAATGTGTTTAAATAATGACCCACCCCACGTGGCTTATTTAAACTGTTTTGAGATGTTGGCTGATGCATGTTCATATATTTTTTTGAGATTTTAAATATGATGAATGTGATCGAATCTTGTGATATACTTGTGCTTATGCATATAGTTATTTATTTCAGTTCAGCATGTCGTTACCTTTTTAATCCACTGTTATTATACTTAAAGTCAATACAATATGTATGGAAACTATATTTATTGGAAAATTATAATTGTCCTAACTGCACAAAAGCACAAGTGGATTTTGACACACAAAAATCAAATGAGCTAACTGACGAGTCAAAATATGCGGGACTCGTCAGATCACCTTGCGAGAGATGTCGTCGCTGAAAATGGTGGAGGGCAAACGCGTAAGGGATTACGTCCTCAAAATAGATGGCCCATCTGAACAAACTTGAGATTCTGAGTGCAGATTATGATCTGGAGACTCAGATGATTTTGGTACTTCACTCTCTGCCAAAAAGTTTTTGAGCATTTTGGCCTCGCTAGCTAATTTGTTGCAAGCTTTTGGTCTCGGCAGAAATGATGAAGAGGCACCAAACTCAAGTTTTGACGACAAGTGGTCCGTCTTCTTTTTCTAGGCCAAGGGTAGGCAAGATAAAGAAGAGAACCAAAGGCCATAAGCAATAAAACTCAACTGTTGCCAAGGGCAATGGTAAGATGAGGAATGCTTGTTGTGTCAAGGAAAATCCAAAGAGGAAGTGCTTAAACTGCGGTGAGAGAGGACAATGGAGGTTTTTCCTGTTCCAACCCAAAAAGGGACGGAAAGAAAGGTAATTCTCACGCACTAGTTGTTGAAACTTGTTTAGCGGCGTATACTTCTCATTCGTGGGTGGTTGACACGAGATCCACTAATCATGTTGGCTTCACGGGTTCTAAATGATCCGGCAACTTAGTGGGAGTGAGATCCTCATCACACTGGGCAACGTTACGAAAGTAGAAGACATTGCAATGCTGCGTAAGTGGCAGATATTGCAATGCTACGATAGTAACGATTATTGCAATACTACGCAAGTAGCAGACATTGCAATGCTACATGAGTAGCAGTTAAAGCAGTGGGAGAAGTGCACCTATCTTTTGAAGATAAAGTTTTTTGAGATTATCTTTATGTTCCCAGTTTTAGAAAGAATTCACTTTCAGTTTCTAAAATTCGATTAAAGGACACTAAGTTATGGAATGAAGATATGTATTCTTGGAATACAAGATTATCTCATTAAATTCAAGAAATCTCCCACTTGGTTATCTATAAGAGAATTTCGAAAATTTTGATAAATTAAGGGCAAGAAAGATTTTCTTGATTTTCTTGAAAAGATATTATGGAAGATATGTATTTCTTGAAATACAAGAATATCTCATAAATTCAAGAAGATCTAAATCTTGGAATCTTGACTCATAATTTTCTAAATTATCCATAACAAAGAGTAGGTGGGATTTTGTGGAATATTATAATTATGGGAAAAAGAATATAGGAGATATATTCAAATTTCTTGGAGATCAAGAAAAGATTTTCCCACATTATTTTTGGGCCAAAATTTCGACCACTTGTGCTCTATAAATAGGGGATGATTCTTTCATTCCCAAGTACAATTCCATGTTCTGGAAAAATTAGTAAATCCACAAAGGTGGTGCAACATAATTTATTTTCCTTTTGTTAATTGTTCACAAGTGTCCTACCACCGGATAGTCGAATAAGGATTAAGGGAATACTTGGGAAGTTCTTTTGGTTAGTCTAATCAGCCAGATCACTGCCATCCCAAGAGGTACGTTCACGTAAACTCGTAGAATTCCGCATGCGTAGGATTTACTTGAATTAATTATATGCATGATATGTTGTTGGATTATTATTTGAATTAATATAGGATTAATTCATGCTAGTAATAATTATAAGAATTAAATTTGTATTTAAATATTCACCCCGAATAGATCTGTGCAACTTATTCCCCAACAGATCAAACTACCCAAATAGCCATTATTAGATTTGACACAAGAAAGTCAGTTGATGAAAGCAGAATATGTATGTTCCTCTCTAGGAAAGGGCTAGTAGTGGCCATTCTAATTAGTGGTTCTTCTTTGAAATAATGTGGAATCATTAGAGACAAGGATCATTAAAATTTGTTGTTGTTCACTATATCATCTCAACAATTCTAGTAATATGTTCCATCAGTCTATATTCTTGTTCCAGCAATCAAGATGCCTATATAATTTATGTATGCTTCTAAATTTTTTATGCTTCTAAGTTTTTCTTCATGCTTGTTTTTGTTGGGTCTGGAACTTAAAGTATGAGGTGTGTGGTTTCAATTGGAACTAAAAGTATTAATATTTTATTATTTGTATGTTTTTTAGGACAATGAAGGTTCTAACTAATCGAGGACAAGAAGAAAAATCAAGACTTCAATTTTAAAGTTACTAAGCACATTTAGTGTTCAAATACACTTTTAATAATTGTTTATGATGCCTTTAGACATATTTTGTTCATGAATCAAGACAATTGATAGTTTTATTTTACTAATAACATCACATTGTTGATTTAGTGTATTTACTGTTATTTTCTTAAAATAGTGTCATTGCAATATGACTCTTTGTTTTTATGGTTTACAGTATTAATGTATAATATTGTAAATAAATCAACAAGTAATTTGTAACTATTTATTTCTTGGAACAAAATGAACTAGTAATTATAACAAAACATTACTTACAAATTAAATATTGTAGTACCAAATATACGACTTTATATAACGATGTATTTGTAACGAAATTAATTTTTTGAACAAAACGTGTAACATTTTGGTTACCATTACGAGTTCTTTTGTAACAAAGTATGTCTCGTTACAATTGTATTTGTAACGAAATTGATTTTTTCTCGTTACAAAAGCTTTTTGCGACCAACTTTAAAAGATCAACTTTTTGTAACCAACAAAAGGTTATTGTAAGAATGACATCATTTTTGAAATGATGAGTGTATCCGTTACGGGACATTGATGGAAAATCTCTATACAATTAACTGTGCACACCACTCACGATATGCATCCTATAACACATCAACTATTTTCGACAAAAGAAAGCATGAACGAAACACTTCTTTGGCATCTAAGATTAGGTCATATAAATCCAAAGAGGATCCAAAGGTTGATGAAAGATGATTCACTGGAGCGTCTCCAAGTTGAACAAATTCCAACCTGCGAATCATGTTTGGAGAGTAATATGACCAAGAGGGCATTTGGAGCCAAGGGGAATAGGTCCAAAGAAGTGTTAGAGATCGTTCACACAGATGTATGTAGTCCAATGTCAACCAAAGCAAGAGGAGGTTATGAGTAATTTTATTGATGATTACTCAAGGTACATTTTCCTTATGAAGCATGAATATGAGCTCTTTGAGAAATTCTAAGAATTTAAGGCTCAAACAGAGAATCATAAGGAAAAACGTATCAAGTCTTTGCGATTTGATCGTGGAGGCGAATACCTCAAAGAATGAGTTTTGAACTACTTATCCGATGAAGGAATTGTATCCCTCCATTGCATCCGGAACCCCTCAACAAAACGGGCTTTGCAGAGCGCGAAGAAACTGAATTCTTTTGGAAATGGTTAGATCAATGATGAGTTATCTTGGATCTTCCCGAGTCATTCTCGGGGTCATGCCTTTGAAAACAATGACTTACATTCAACTTGGTGCTATCCAAATCAGTTCCCAAAACTCCTAAAGAATTGTGGACCGGGCGCAAGCCTAGTATGAGACAAGGAAGCCGGTAAATTGGATCCTCGATCAGAATTAAGGCTGTTTGTAGGATACCCCGAGGGAACAAAAGGGTGTATGTTATATAGTCCCGAAGATCAAAAGGTGGTCATCAAGACCCACTTTAGATTTTTGGAAGAAGACTATATGAACCAAAAGAAAACCCGTATGAGATTACCTTAAATGAGCTTAGAGGGCAAACCTCGAAAGCCAATCATATTAGATGATATACCAAACGATCGTTTTCTGGCCGAGCCTCGTCGTGAGTGGGAGGGTTGTTTAACGTTTCGAGAGATTCATGGGAATAGGAGAGTCCTCGGACTTGATTCCCTGACAAGACGAATCGACCCATGGACATATGACGAGGCACTCCAAGATAAGGATCAGATTCTTTTGGCAAAAAGCAATGATAACCGAAATGGGTTCTATGTTTCATAATAGAGTGTGGGAGCTAGTCGAACCACTTAATGGGGTCAAACCCATTAGATGCAAGTGGGTATATAAGAGGAAAAGAGGACCGGACGGGAAAGGTTGAAACCTTTAAAGCAAGACTAGTGGCGAAAGGTTATACTCAGAAAGAAGGGATCGATTATGAGGAAATTTTTTCGCCCGTAGCCATGTTTAAGTCCATCCGTATTCTCTTATCGATTGCTGCGCATTTCGACTTTGAAATTTGGCAAATGGATGTCAAGACAGCTTTCCTTAACGGAAGTCTTGATGAAGAGATCTATATGCAACAACCCCGAGGTTTCATTGAAACAGGCCAAGAACATCTTGTTTGTAAGCTCAAGAAGTCCATTTACGGATTCAAACAGGCATCCAGAGCTTGGAACCAATGTTTTGATCATGTTGTAAAGTCTTATGGGTTTGATCAAAATGAGTTTGAAGGTTGTGTGTATAAAAAGCGTGTCAGAACTGCATTGGTATTCTTAGTACTATACGTAGATGACATTGTGATCATCGGGAACGATGTGAAGGTGTGATCAGACGTAAGGGCATGGTTTTCAAAACAGTTTGATATGAAAGACTTAGGGAAGCCGGACACATCCTTGGGATCAAGATCACAAGAAAAGGATGGTCGGGTTATCGCAAGTTTCATACATAGACACTGGTTTTGAAACGATTCAGCATGCAAGATTCCAAGAAAGGATTCGTACCTTTCAGACTTGGAATCCATCTATCCAAGAAAATGTTCCCTAAGACGCAAAAGGAGATAGATGACATGAAAGGTGTTCCTTGTGCTTCGGCTATCGGAAACCTTATGTATGCATTGTTGTGTACGAGACCGGATATCTGCTTTACCGTAGGCATAGTAGCAAGATATCAAAGTAACCCAGGGAAAGCGCATTGGACGACATTTAAAAACGTTCTGAAGTGTCTGAAAAGAACTCGGGATAGAATGTTGATTTATCAGTCAGATACTCCAATCCCCATCGGCTACACGGACTCGAATTTCCAATCAGATTTAGATTCCAGAAATTATCTGCCTCAGTTAGTGTGTTTCCATTTGGGAAGTGTAGCCATCAAATGGAAGAGTGTGAAGCAGAAATGCATCACTGACTCAACCATGGAAGTCGGGTAAGTAATTGCTTGTGAAGCAGTGAAAGAGCCGATTGAGCTCTAGACCTTCTTAGTGGACTTGGATGGTGTTCTGAATTTGTCTAGCAATATCTGCTAAGGGCAGTTGCAAATTCAAGAGAACCAAGAGTCCACGAGTCAAACAAACACATTAAAGGAAAGACAACTTATACGAGAAATCGTTAAGAGAGGAGATATAGATGTGGCAAAGATAGCGTCTGAGGAGAGCCTAGCAGATTCATTCACAAAGCGTCTGCCTCTGAATACATTCGAGAGACATGTGAGTGGAATGGGTGTCAAGACCATTGCCAATCTGCTTTGAGTATAAGTGGGAGAAATTATTAGGTTCGTGTAGGTGACATTAGATGTCACGGACTACGCGAGACGTGTTGTAGTATACTAAAAAGCAGACTTTGAGTATAAGTGGGAGATTGTTGGGATTATACTGAAAAATATGCTTTTTACTTTGTATAATCGAAACCAATTTCGGACTTATTTATTTGAAATAAATTGTTTATCATGATGCTTTAAATATGATTGAATGTTACATATATTTCTTTGCATAACTGTTCAATAATTAAATGACGTGTTACATTGTAGTTAATTTAGTGATACCGGATCACGTAAGATTAAATTAACAAATCCTTGTAACTAAAAAGTACGCCATTCACGACCTAGATGGAAATGAACAATCCATCGCGAAAGGTTGAGGTGTAAGGCTCGAGATTGGTTTTGTCTTGACCAAGAGATTACACTAGTGCATGACCGATCTTAATAATAGGACCTCTGAGGAGGATAAATTCTTGAACTGAACAAGGAAGAATTAGACCTCGGTGGTTCGTTGTTTCTTAATCTCGAGTCCTTAAATAGGATCACGTGGGATTGGTAACTATTGCTTTGACTTATCATGGGTAGCGAATCGGAGAGATTCAATACTTTTTATCTTGGGCAATATTATTGGTCACATGTGATTGCTAAGATTTAATCTGAAGAATCGTGTGCAAGCACGCTTGCTTGATTTGCCCCCTTGGGAGGTTCATAAGTTTTATCATACCAAATCTTGCAAGTGGAATTAGTTTCCTTATGGATAATAATGTTGAACCGTTTCCTCGACCAAGGACGTAAGATATTAA
Source organism: Stenogyne calaminthoides (assembly GCA_037126765.1). Taxonomy (NCBI): domain Eukaryota; kingdom Viridiplantae; phylum Streptophyta; class Magnoliopsida; order Lamiales; family Lamiaceae; genus Stenogyne; species Stenogyne calaminthoides. The sequence continues at coordinate 21,441,761 of JBBCBC010000011.1, read as the reverse complement.
TTAATGTAAAGCTATTTCAAAGGGCTTGAATTAATTAATGGGCTAGATAATCTTAAACACGGGAAATAATGACCGGGAGCCATATTGACTGTAATATGGGTTAAGATGGATGGTGCAATATTAATTATGTAGTGGGATTAATTAATATTTATGGGCTTGAATTATATTGTGGCTCAATATTAGATATTCAAGATCCATTAGAAGGTCCAATCTTAATTCTCCTAAAGGCCCCCTGAGTAGCCCAACAAATATTCCATTAACCGAAAGAGGTGATTAAAATAAAATAAATATTGTTGCTTAATTTTCCAACCAATATTTTCGAAATTTATAGATATGATGGGAGAAAGATTTTCTTTGAATTTTGTTATGGAATGAAGATATGTATTCTTGGAATACAAGATTATCTCATTAAATTCAAAAAATCTCCCACTAGCTTATCTATATAGAAATTTTCGAAAAATTGGAAATATAATGGGCAAGAAAGATTTTCTTGATTTTCTTGGAAAGATATTATGGAAGATATGTATTTCTTAAAATACAAGAATATCTCATAAATTCAAGAAGATCCAAATCTTGGAATCTTGCACATGTTATTTTCGAAAAATCCATATTATAGAGGAGGTGGGTTTTTGTGGAATATTTTAATTATGGGAAAAAGAATATAGGAGATATATTCAAGATTTCTTGGTGACCAAGAAAAGTCTTTTCCCACATTGATTTTCTACATAAAATTTGACCACTCCCTCTCCTATAAATAGGGGATGATTAGTTCATTCCCAAGTACAATTCCATCTGCTGGAAATATTAGCAAATCCACATAAGTGGTGCAACAAAGTTTATTTTTTTTCCTTTTGTTAATTGTTCGACGGGTGTCCTTCCACCGGATAGTTGAGAAAGGGCTAAGGGAATACTTGGAAAGTCCTTTTGGTTAGTCCGTCCGACCGAAGTCACTGCCATCCCGAGAGGTACGTTCACGTAAACCCGTAGATTCCGCATGCGTAGGTTTTACGTGGCTTTTTATATGCATGATATGTTGTTGCAATTATTATTTGAATTAATATAGGATTAATTTATGCTAGTAATAATTAATGAATTAAATTTGTATTTAAATATTCACCCCGAATAGATCTGTGTAAATCATTCCCCAACACTGTTCCCATGTTGTAACAAGTATAAATACTTGTGGTAAGAACTCATTTAAGGGTTCCACATTCTCCATTTATTACAAGGCTCTAAGAAGTTAAAAAGATGCCTTTGGCCCAACTCCTCTTGCAAATTTAATGCTTAACTCCCTCATGCATTCAAGATGAATCATCCACATTTAATGAAAAACACTCTCTTTGCTCCTCATTAAATCTTAACCCCTCCAAATCATTATTAGTTTGGTGCCAAACTTAGCCACATAAATCTCTTAATCCTTGTTTATATTTTTGGTATCAACAGGCCACATAAAAGCACAACACAAAAACACATAAAACTTAAAATAAGAACGTATATGAAAACACACACTGAACATTCACAATTTGACTCTTGTTTTAGCGAACGAGTTATTTATTAATATTTCAAATGATAAAGACATTTTTAAAGTGGGGCATAATAGTACTACCCCCATCAAAAGAATTTGTGACGAAATTAAGAAATTTCATATAATATGCCTTAAAAGTCACTTTATCTTTTAATATACTATAAACAACTCGTTCAATAGAACACTCATCAAAAAATGAAATGTTCAATCGAGTATGTGGCGGGAGAGTACTTTATAAGAAGAATATTATTTTTCATTTCTAATAAGGCATCCCACAATTAGCAAATTTTTTATACATTACTTATATATAAAACGTACAAACATTTATGGATGTTTTTTTAAATTTTTATTTATTCTTTTGTTTATGGTTAAAAATGTTAATTTCACATATATTCAGACCCAAAAAATAAGCCACATATTCTTTTTTCCTTTTATCTGAGAAAAGGCTAGAAATCTGTTACATTCATTCACCAAAAGAGAAGAAAAGGTAATGATGATTTTTTTAATAGGCAACCTATATCTGGCTCACGATTTTGAAAACCAAGAAAAAGGTAATGATGGCTTTTGATCAATAATTTGAGTTGTTTACAAGATAAATTTGGTATATATTATAAATGTATTTTTATGATGTGTACGTGTAGCTAAAAATAAAGAAAAATGATTCCTTTTTGTGATGTACATATACACTAGCTAACAATAAAATGTTATTTTTGTTTATAAAAAGGATCTCTTTTATAATTTCGTGTCAGACATAATAATTATGACAAAAATTCATATGAGACAGTCTCATGTATAAGACAGTCTCATGCCCGAGACGATCTCATGCCCGAGACTGGATACAACTTAGCACAAACTACACCCACCCCCTTTCAAAGTGTTAAAGTGTTAATGCCTAACTTATGCCCCGTCTCATCATGGGACGATCTCATACAAGTGTGCCTCAATAATTATATTGAAGAATTTAAAATCCCACGTGTGTTATTGGTTATTGGATTGTTACAAAAAAATTAAAAAAAGGAAAAAATTAGCCCCCATTATTTAGTATAATGTTATAATCTAAATTTATGTAATAACAGAGATTGAAAATTATTGTGGATAAAAATGACACAAAAAGAACGCATTAGTTGTATATGTTATAGCAATCAAAGTCACACGTTCTAACAACTCTTAACATGTGCCTTTGGCACGTCCTTTCATGAAGGTACCGTCGATGAATAGCATGGCGCGACAACATCTAAAATCATCAATGCACGCCTTGAACAAAATGAAAACACGTTCAAATCTATTGGTCTTTTCGTTGTTCTCGACTTGAACTATACTCCCAAGATTTATACGAATAATAGCAGCACAATACCATCGTAACTCGTCATACGACTCAGCAAAACTCCCGTATATTTTGCTATTTACATCTTCGATTATACGATGTGCTTTCCAATAAGGTACATCCATCCCATACCCAAGCTTCATCAAAGGGATAATGCCCTTACCGCCCATCTTCGGATTGGACTTAACATCTTGTAGTAGTAACGACCCAATAATTGTCGGTGACATTCTGTTTGTCTTCCTTGTTACCATCTGACCAACACAGTTGTGTACTAAATTAGCCTTGTATATCTTAAAACACTTTGTAGCCTTATGATGACTAGCCTTTACAAACCATGCACACATCTGAGTGACGGATTCGCTACACACGGCTGTTACGTATTTTTTGTTATTACGCGCATATTTGTATTCAAACCCCATTCGTGTGCTATACTTAATTAGCTCACTCCTAAATGCCTCTGCACCACCTGGAAAATGAGCCCCAACCCCACCATCCATTATTCCAGACCATTGATCAGACAACAACAACCTCTTCTTAAGAACGGGGCACACATCATACGAGGGTAAATCGAAATTTTCACTATCACCACCCGAATCGAATACACACCCACTACTGCTTTTACCAATGTTTGTTGATCCAGACACATTATGCTCTTCGTCGTGTGCAACTTGATCATTACATGCATTTACTGGGTTTTGTGGAATATTGCTATCATGTACAGCATTACTAGAATTTGATACGTGAACAGGGCTTTCATTGGCAAATTATCCGAATCAACAATCTCCCCATTTGCGATTTTCTCATTCATGTGATAGCATAGTAATAACAGATTTCACACGTCGAAATCAGAACGAAGTACACAATTGCTCATGCTACCGATGGAAAAACGACAATTTATACTCAATCCAATCAAATTACACCACGTACCCACGAGCTGAGAATGTATATCCGCATATAATGAGTTTTGTTTTATTGAGATGATTTTGCACTCACCTCTGTACTTTACACTTAGAAGACATACCCACTCACCCTCGTTGCGATTTGTTTCAGTGGGTGACTCCATTGTGATGAAACTCACGCACGTTCTTCGCCAAAAAATAACTGTGACATACAATCTTCGCCAGAAAAACAGTTCATGTACAGAGCTTTTTGTTTTATGTACTGAGCTTTTACGTTCTTCGCCGGAAACACGTTTCATGTATAGAGCTTTTTGTTTTATCTACTGAGCTTTTACGTTCTTCGCTGGAAACACGATTCTTTGCCGGAAACACGGTTCATGTAGTGACTTTTGCGTTTTTTTTTTGTTTTTTTTTTTTGAGCTTTAGTTCGTGTACTCCATATTCATCATGTACTCAACAACTCCATATTCATCATGTACTCAGCAACTCCATATTCAAATGGTATTAAGAAATGTATTGTGATGCTTTTTGAATTTTGAATTAAAGTAGTTTGAGTTACTTTTTGAATTAAAGTGATTTGGGGTGATGGTGGAATGATGATTACGTATGATTTGACCATTTTTAATTAAACTAGAAAACAGAAAACCCCCTCAACTATATTCAAGGCTAATAATGGTATTTCACTCTATAAAAATTGTATTGAAATGTTATTTCTTTAGTTGAATGTAGTGGGCTGTTAGTATATCCACAAAATGTAGACTACGTTGCAATTTCCCCAAAACTGTAGTCTTCCTCCGTCAAAAGTTATGGTGCTACGTGCGCGTGTCCCTAACCAGGGGTGTGTGCCCCTCTCCAAAGAATAAGGCATATATATAAGAGTATTGCTTGCATGCTTTTCACGTCCCTCAGTGGCATTAGGTCACCAACAAGTTTAATTTCATGGGCCTAATTAAAGGCCTCTTTCTTCACTTGCCGACAGAGAAGGTAGGATGAAATGTTATAAATTAAAAACAAGGTTCATAGTATGAATCAAGTCTATACAATTTTTTGTCTAATAATTACTCCCTCCGTCCCGAAATTATTGTCCGGTTTACTGTGTGATCGGTTTTTAAGAAAAAGTGATAAAGTGTTAAAGTGTAAGGGTAGAATTGGTAAATCAACTTTATTGTAAAGTGAAAAAGTGATAAAGTGTTAAAGTGTAAGGGATTAAGTGAGTGGCAATTGGTGTAATTTATATGTATTGTGAAGGGTGTTTATATTGATGAAACTTTTCATTTTAGGAAAGTGGACAAAAATTGTGGGACGCCCAAAATAGAATACTGGACAATAATTTTGGGACGGAGGGAGTAATATATAAATTTTTTTTATACAGAATATAAAAGACCTAAACATTTTTTGCATAGGGTACCCTCTAACAATGCGGTGGATAAAAAGTTCTCAGATCCCTCTTCTCATTATCTCATTTTTTTAATGCTTATATTTTGTACTTTTTTGTGCCCCCACAGTGAAAATTTTCTGGGTCCGTCCCTGCTTGCCGACTCTCTCCCTCTTGACCAACACAATTTGGTCAAAATTTAATTGATTAATTATGCCATGGGCCCACATATTCCATAATAAATAATATACACATGGCTTGGACTGAGTGATCCAATGTGAACTTTTTGCAACACAAATCTAGTCCAACAACTTTTTATTCTTGCATGGACTCCTTACTCCAAAACAATACTCCACAAAAGGCATCTAAATACACTAAAAAACACAAGAATAGATCAAACGTGGAATAATATCATCAAAACACAAATAAGTAATTAATCATGTCATCTTAATACAAACGAGTCAAATAAATTGCACTCTAATATATTAAAAAAATGCATAATTTACTACTTACCATATTACAACATAAATGTATACCTGACTCATCATGTGAAGAATGTGCAAAAGCACCAGCAATTGAAGGAGGCCTCTCAGAACCCTTCTGTAGCTTAGCAAAATCCATAAATTTTTAAATATCTCTTGATTAAAAAGTGGATTGGAAACAGGCTCCTTTGAAGGTGACTTCACCATAGCATTGACAGAAGTGTTATTTTTAGTTCTTGCCCCCTTGGACCCCTCAAACTAGGAGAATATCCAATAACTTGGATGCATCTATCGATAGTGTGGTCAGGGGCATCACAGTGTGAACATTTTAAGGGCTTCTTCTTGTCCTTATAGAAATTAACATTCTTGGCTAACAAAGCCTCAGAATCACTTAGAATTGGATCAAAAATTTGAGTCAAAGATCTTTAAGACTCTTCTTGTAACAATAATGAGTAAATCTTGGCCAATGGGGGAAGGAGCTTGCAACAACAATTGACTGCTAATAGCAGCATACAAATCATCTAATCCAATTAAGAATTTCATAGAACCATCATTTTCTTGAGTCTTACTCATCAATTGAGGCAATTCACAAACACAATTATTCATAGCCCCACAACCACATTTCAGTACATGTTTATGACTCAAGTACTCATCCCATACTGACTTGAAATGATTATAATAACTCACTAAAGGTCGAGAGCCCTTGACAACGCACTAAGCGATTTTTCAAGGTGAAAAACACAAGTCAAATCAGAACAAACATACCTAGTATGGAGTTCATCCCATACCTCTTTGGAAGAAGTGAAGTATGTTGGGATTATACTGGAAATTATGCTTTTACTTTGTATAATCAAAACTGAATTTCGGACTTATTTACTGAAATAAATTGTTTATCACTGATGCTTTAAATATCATCGAATGTTACATATATTTACTGCATAACTGTTCAATAAATAGTACGTGTTACATTGTAGTTAATTTAGTGATACCAGATCACAGAAGATTAAATTAACAGTCCCTTGTAACTAAAAGTACACCATTCACGACCTAGATGGAAATGAACAATCCATCGTGAAAGGTTGAAGTGTAAGGCTCAGATTGGCTTGTCTTGACCAAGAGATTACAGTAGTGCATGACTGATGCACTGAATAGGACCTACAGGAGGACAAATTCTTCAGAACTGAACAAGGAAGAATTAGACCTCAGTGGTTCGTTATTTCTTAATCTTCGTCCCTTAAATATGATCACGTGTGGTTGATAACTATTGCTTTGACTTATCATGGGTAGAGAATCAACGAAATTCAATACTTTTTATCTTGGACAATATTATTGGTCACATGTGATTGCTAAAATTTAATACGGAGAATCGTGTGCAAGTACGCTTGTTCGATTTGCCCCCTTGGGAGGTTCATAAGCTTTATCATACCAAATCTTGCAAGTGGAACTAGTTTCCGGTATGGATAATAATGTTGAACCGTTCCTTAACTAAGGACAAAAGATATAAATTAATGGAAAGCTATTTCAGTGGCTTGAATTAATTAATGGGCTAGATAATCTTAAACACGGGAAATAATAACCGGGAGCCATATTGACAGTAACATGGGTTAAGATGGATAGTGCAATATTAATTATGTAGTGGGATTAATTAATATTTATGGGTTTGACTAATATTGTGGTTCAATATTGATAATTCAAGATCCATTGGAAGGTCCAATCTTAATTCTCCTAAAGGCCCCCTAAGTAGCCCAACATAAAGTCCAATAACTGAAAAATGTGTTTAAAAATAAAATAAATCTTGTTGCATATTTTTCCTTTTTTTTTTCTAAAATTATGGATTAAAAGGGGAGAAAGATTTTCTTTGAATTTTGTTATGGAATGAAGATATGTATTCTTGGAATACAAGATTATCTCATTAAATTCAAGAAATCTCCCACTTGGTTATCCATATAGTTATTTTCGAAAATTTTGAATATAAAGGGCAAAAAAGATTTTCTTGATTTTCTTGAAAAGATATTATGAAAGATATGTATTTCTTGAAATACAAGAATATCTCATAAATTCAAGAAGATCCAAATCTTGGATTTTTGTTCCCTAATATTTCGAAAATTCCATAACAAAGAGGAGTTGGGATTTTTGTGGAATATTTTAATTATGGAGAAAAGAATATATGAGATATATTCAAGATTTCTTGGAGATCAAGAAAAAGATTTTCCCATATTATTTTATCCCAAATTTTTGACCACCACACCTCTATAAATAGGGGATGAGTGTTTCATTCCCAAGTACAATTCCACGTGCTGGAAAAATTAGTAAATCCACAAAGGTGGTGCAACAAAGTTTATTTTCCTTTTGTTAATTGTTCGCGAGCATCCTACCACCGGATTGTCGAGCAAGAATTCAGGGAATACTTGGGAAGGTTTCTTTGGTGTGCCTAATCAACAAGGCCATTGCCATTCCAAGAGGCACGTTCACGTTAACTCATGCGTAGGATTTACGTGAACTGTTTATATGCATGATTTGTTGTTAAATTATTATTTGAATTAATATAGGATTAATTCATGCTAGTAATAATTATTGGAATTAAATTTGTATTTAAATATTTATCCCGAATAGATCCGTGCAACTTATTCCCCAACAACTGGTATCAGAGCCTCGGTTTCGGGCTCTGAATTTTAGATTGTAATTTAATTCGTTTTCATTAAATTTGAAATTGGATAGTAGAATTGCTAGATCTTTTTTGCAGGTATCCAATTGTCATGGAATTTAATGTGTTTATTTATGCATGCATATAAATTGTGGTTTTTAATTCGAATTCGTTTTGCCTCGTGAGAAAGTCCACGAGTAGATTAGGATTTGTTTGATTTGATCAATTTAATAGACTAGTCTAGATCTAGGTTTATTTATTTTTTGTAAATAAATTATAACCGGATCGGAAACGGAGGCGGAGACGAAGAATTAAAGGATAGATCCAGAACCGTACACGGACAACGTGAATCACGCGAAACGTGCCAAGGGAGGCACGCGTGTGACGCGGACGTCGCCATGCGCACGGGCACGACGCTAGGCGTCGGGCGGGATCGGCCTGGATGCGTGGGGACGCGGGGCACTGCCGAGATCCGCGGGCGAGGTGAGGCTGGCGAGCGTGCGCGCACGGATGCGCGCGGATACGCGCGTCGCCTGTCGAGCTGCTGCCGAGGCGTGCTGAAGCTACCGAGGCTGACTCGGTCAAGTGGCCGGCCGGATGAGGGCGTGCATCCCGGCTGTGAGCTACTTGGCGTGGCGTTTCGAGACGGAGTTCTTTTTTGAGACGATCGAGTGGGAGAAATTCAAGAAGGCGTTTCTTCAAAATCAAGCCAATAAAAATCAAACCATGACAATTGGATAATTTGTGCCCAATATGTTTATTTTTCCGCTTTGCTTGATTTATTATTGTGTTTTCTTGTGCTTTATTTAATTTGTTTAAATGTGTTTGCATGAGAGTTGCCCAATGAAAAATCTCATCTTCAAAAATTACTAAGTATGTTTAAATAATTAATTGGCAATTTTATTCCGGATAATAAAATTGAATTAATTTTGACCTCCATGATTTATTTATTTGTGAATTCTTTTGGAGAAATTCCCCCCACGGGACGGTCAAAAGTTAGCTTTCACATGAATGAATTCCAAATGGATGATTGTGGATTATTACTAGTGGTGACGATGACCCTCCCCCACGAGGCTCGTTCAAAGCGAAATAATGATTCTATATTTAATCATGATTATTACTTAGGTATAAAATTGATATGCATATACTTCCCCGAAGTCCCTGTCAATTTTATATTAGTCAAGTGGGAGCCAACTATTAATCTGGATATTAAAGGTTTAATAACTATTCTTGTTTGTAACCTGCTTGAATGTGTTTAAATAATGACCCACCCCACGTGGCTTATTTAAACTGTTTTGAGATGTTGGCTGATGCATGGTCATATTTTTTTTTTTTGAGATTTTAATATGATGCATGTGATCGAACCTTGTGATATATTTGTGCTTATGCATATTATTATTTATTTCAGTTCATCATATCGCAACCTTTTAATCCACTGTTAATATACTTAAAGTCAATACAATATTGTTGGGAAATGAATTTAATAAAGAGGATTTTGATTAGATCCCAAAACCCCTGAGTATGACATGTTCAGGATAATCTTGATAGATGAGTCAGGATTCAGTTTTAGAGTGTTCAGGATAATATCTGCACTGTGTATAGTCGACAGATATAGAACATGTTAGATTCTGAAGACTCAGTATGAGACTGAGAAACCTGAAGGCTCAGAGAATCCTGAAGGCACGGTAATTACTGAATACTCAGTAATGTACTGAATGCTCAGTATATCCTGAATGTTCCGAAGCGAAGAAACTGAGGAATATAGCCGTTGGAATCCAGCTGACGTGGACCAATGAGAGGAAGACAACCAGCCTGAAAAAGCTGCAGAACATACAAGAATAATATGGATTTGAATGTGATTCTCTCCAACGGTAACATTCAAATCCACACTATAAATACAAGATCTTCCATCAAAATTAAGTGTGGAGATTATGCAAAAGATGCTACAGAGCCAAGAGCGTTATTGTCAAGCATTCCCACCCTAGAACACAAATCTGTAGATGTACAAATATATTCAAAGAGTGTTCTAGAACCCAACCTAAGCAACCCACGATGTATCATAAGCTTAGAGAGATTTTCCCAACCTTAGCATTGAGGCTAAACCATTGTAAGGGAAAATCTCACCATAGTTGGAGACAACACCAAACCCAAACCCATTCTCGTAAGAGATAACGAGTGGTGAAGTGAGGTAGTTATTAGGCAATCCCGAGTGAGGGTGATAAGTCCCGAAGGAGTGTGAACTCGTTAAACATCTAAGAGGCGAGCCTGAGAGGGTGATAAGTCCAGAGGCTTTGAGTTAGTAAACTACAGAGGTAGTCAGAAAGCTCAAAGTAGAAAGGTTAGTAAACTACAGAGGTAGTCAGAAAGCCTTAGGAAGTGTTTGAAGGAATTTCCCTAGAAACAGGGAGAGTGGATGTAGGAGCTTGAGTCTCCGAACCACTATACATTGTTGTGTTCTTTACTGCTTTACGTTCTTATCTTGTCATACGCACTCGATTATAAGCAAGACACAACACATGATCTTAAAAGGTGAAAAATCTGGAATCACCATTCCTTCACCCCTGTTTTATATGCATCGCTTGTCATGTTTGCTTCCGCACGAGCAAAATGAGTTTTTCCACCGGGACCAACAAATATGTATGGAAACTATATTGATTGGAAACGAAAAACTAAAATTGTCCTAACTGCACAAAAGCACAAGTGGATTCTTGACACACCAAAATCAGATGAGCCAGCTAACTTGTAAAAAATGCGAGACTCGTCAGATCACCTTGCGAGAGATGTCGTCACTGAAAATGGTGGAGGACAAACCCGTAAGGGATTACGTCCTCAAAATTGATGGCCCATCTGAACAAACTTGAGGTTCTGAGTGCAGATTATAATCTGGAGACTCAGATGAATTTGGTATTTCACTCTCTGCCCAAAAGTTTCTGAGCAATTTTGCCTCGCTAGCTGATTTGTTGCAAGCTTTGGTCTCGGCAGAGATGTTGATAGGGCACCAAACTCAAGCTTTGACGGCAAGTGGTTCGTCTTCATCTTCTAGGCTGAGGGTTGGCAAGAAGAAGGAGGTGACCAAAGGCCATAAGCAATCAGACTCAACTGTTGCCAAGGGCAATGATAAGATGACGAATGCTGGTGGTGTCAAGGAAAATCCAAAGAGGAAGTGCTTAAGCTGCGGTGAAAGAGGACAATGGAGGTTTGCCTGTTCCAACCCCAAAAGGGACGAAAAGAAAGGTAATTCTCGCGCACTAGTTGTTGAAACTTGTTTAGCGGCGTATACTTCTCATTCGTGGGTGGTTGATACGAGATCCACTAATCATGTTTGCTTCACGGGTTCAAACTGATCCGACAACTTAGTGGTAGTGAGATCCTCATCACACTGGGCGATGCTACGAGAGTGGCAGCTGAAGCAGTGGGAGAGGTGCACCTGTCTTTTGAAGACAAAGTTCTAATTTTAAGAGATGTTCTTTATGTTCCCAGTTTTAGAAAGAATTCACTTTCAGTTTCTAAAATTTTGTTAATAGACACTTGGTTTCTTCTAATAAGAATGAAATCATTTCTTGAAATGATGAGTGTATCTGTTACGGGACATTGATGGAAAATCTCTATACAATTAACTGTGCACACCACTCACGAAATGTATCCTATAACACATCAACTGTTTCCGATAAAAGAAAACGTGAACAAGACACTTCTATGGCATCTAAGATTGAGACATATTAATCCAAAGAGGATCCAAAGGTTGGCAGAAGCAGGTTCACTGGAGTCTCTCCAAGTCGAACCAATTCCAACCTGCGAATCATGTTTGGAGGGTAAAATGACCAAGAGGGCATTCGGAGCCAAGGGGAATAGAGCCAAAGAAGTGTTAGAAATCGTTCACACAGATGTATGTGGTCCAATGTCAACCAAAGCAAGAGGAGGTTATGAGTATCTCGTCACTTTATTGATGACTACTCAAGGTACGGTTATATTTTCCTTATGAAGCATAAATCTGAGACCTTTGAGAAATTCAAAGAATTTAAGGCTCAAGCAGATAATCATAGGGAAAAACGTATCAAGTCTCTACGATCCGATCGTGGAGGCGAATACCTCAGCGATGAGTTTTTGAACTACTTGTCTGATAAAGGGATTTCATCCCAACTAACTGCACCCGGAACCCCTCAACAAAATGGGGTTGCAGAGCGAAGAAACAAAACTCTTTTGGAAATGGTTAGATCTGTGATGAGTTATGTGGATCTTCCCAAGTCGTTCTGGGGTCATGCCTTGGAAACAGCAGCCTACATTCTGAACTTGGTGCCATCCAAATCGATTCCCAAAACTCCCAAAGAATTGTGGACCGGGCGCAAGCCCAGTTTGAGACACATGAAGATTTGGGGGTGTCCGGCCTACGTGTTAGACAAGGAAGCCGGTAAATTGGATCCTCGATCAGAATTAAGGTTGTTTGTGGGATACCCCGAGGGAACAAAAGGGTGTATGTTCTATGGTCCCGAAAATCAAAAGGTGGTAATAAGCACCCACTTTAGATTTTTGGAAGAAGACTATATGAACGAAAGAAGACCCAGAAGTGAGATTACCTTAAATGAGCTAAGGGGGCTAACCTCAGTGCCAACTGTACAAGATGACATACCAAACGACACACTTACACAACCGGAACCTCGTTGTAGTGGGAGGGTTGTGAAACAACCCGAGAGATTCATGGGAATAGGAGAGTCCTCGGACTTGATCCCCGGTCAAGACGAATCAGACCCATGGGCATATGACGAGGCAATCCAAGACAAGGATGCAGTTTCTTGGCAAACAACAATGAAAGTCGAAATGGGTTCTATGGATCATAACAGAGTGTGGGAGCTAGTCGAACCACTTAATGGGGTCAAACCCATTGGTTGCAAGTGGGTGTACAAGAGAAAAAGAGGACCGGACGGGAAGGTGGAAACCTTCAAGGCAAGACTTGTGGCGAAAGGTTATACTCAGAAAGAAGGGATCGATTATGAGGAAACTTTTTTGCCCGTAGCCATGCTCAAGTCCATCCGAATTCTCTTATCGATTGCTGCGCATCTCGACTTTGAAATCTGGCAAATGGATGTCAAGACAGCTTTCCTTAACGGAAGTCTTGATGAAGAGATCTATATGCAACAACCCCAATGCTTCATTGAAAAAGGCCAAGAACACCTAGTTTGTAAGCTCATGAAGTCCATTTACGGACTCAAACAGGCATCCAGAGCTTGGAACCAATGTTTTGATCATGTTATAAAGTCTTAAGGGTTTGATCAAAATGAGTTCGAAAGTTATGTGTACAAAAAGAGTGTCGGAACTGCATTGGTATTCTTAGTACTATACGTAGACGACATTCTGATCATCGGGAACGATGTAAAGGTGTTATCAGACGTAAGGGCATGGCTTTCAAAACAGTTTGATATGAAGGACTTAGGGGAAGCCGCACACATCCTTGGGATCAAGATCACTCGAGATCGCAAGAAAATGATGATAGGCTTGTCGCAAGCTTCATACATAGACACTGTCTTGAAACGATTCAGCATGCAGGATTCCAAGAAAGGCTTCGTACCTTTTAGACATGGAATCCATCTATCCAAGAAAATGTGCCCTAAGACACAAAAGGAGATAGATGACATGAAAGGCATTCCATATGCTTCGGCTGTCGGAAGCCTTATGTATGCAATGCTGTGTACGAGATTGGATATCTGCTTTGCCGTTGGCATGGTGGCAAGATATCAAAGTAACCCGGGGAAAGAACATTGGACGGCAGTTAAAAACATTCTGAAGTATCTGAAAAGAACTCGGGATAGAATGTTAATTTATCAGTCAGATAGTCTAATCTCCATCGGCTACACGGACTTGGATTTCCAATCAGACTTAGATTCTAGAAAATCTACCTCCGGTAGTGTGTTTTCCATGGGGGGAGGAGCCATGACATGGAGAAGCGTTAAGCAGAAATGCGTCGCTGATTCTACCATGGAAGCCGAATATGTAGCTGCTTGCGAGGCAGCGAAAGAAGCGGTTTGGCTCAAGAACTTCCTAGTGGACTTGGACGTAGTTCCGAATTTGCCCAGCACAATCACTGTTTATTGTGACAATGCCGGAGCAGTTGCAAATTCAAGGGAACCAAGAGCCCACAAGGCCAGCAAACACATTGAAAGGAAATACCATCTTATACGAGAAATCGTTAAGAGAGGAGATATAGAGGTGACAAAGATCACGTCAGAAGACAACCTAGGAGATCCATTCACAAAGGGTCTGCCTCAGAAAGGAATGGGTGTCAAGACCGTTGCCAATCTGCTTTGAGTATAAGTGGGAGAAATTATTAGGTTCGTGTAGGTGACATTAGATGTCACGTATTAGGAACTACACGAGACATGTTGTAGTATACTTAAAAGCAGACTTTGAGTATAAGTGGGAGATTGTTGGGATTATACAGGAAAGTATGCTTTTACTTTGTATAATCAAAACTGAATTTCGGACTTAGTTACTGAAATAAATTGTTTATCACTGATGCTTTAAATATCATCGAATGTTACATATATTTACTGCATAACTGTTCAATAAATAGTACGTGTTACATTGTAGTTAATTTAGTGATACTAGATCACAAAAGATTAAATTAACAGTCCCTTGTAACTAAAAGTACACCATTCACGACCTAGATGGAAATGAACAATCCATCGTGAAAGGTTGAAGTGTAAGGCTCAGATTGGCTTGTCTTTACCAAGAGATTACAGTAGTGCATGACTGATGCACTGAATAGGACCTACAGGAGGACAAATTCTTCAGAACTGAACAAGGAAGAATTAGACCTCAGTGGTTCGTTATTTCTTAATCTTCGTCCCTTAAATAGGATCGCGTGTGGTTGATAACTATTGCTTTGACTTATCATGGGTAGAGAATCAACGAGATTCAATACTTTTTATCTTGGGCAATATTATTGGTCACATGTGATTGCTAAGATTTAATACGGAGAATCGTGTGCAAGTACGCTTGTTCGATTTGCCCCCTTGGGAGGTTCATAAGCTTTATCATACCAAATCTTGCAAGTGGAACTAGTTTCCGGTATGGATAATAATGTTGAACCGTTCCTTAACCAAGGACAAAAGATGAAAATTAATGGAAAGCTATTTCAGTGACTTGAATTAATTAATGGACTAGATAATCTTAAACACGAGAAATAATAACCGGGAGCCATATTGACAGTAATATGGGTTAAGATGGATAGTGCAATATTAATTATGTAGTGGGATTAATTAATATTTATGGGCTTGAATAATATTGTGGCTCAATATTGATAATTCAAGATCCATTGGAAGGTCCAATCTTAATTCTCCTAAAGACCCCCTAAGTAGCCCAACATAAAGTCCAATAACTGAAAAAAGTGTTTAAAAATAAAATAAATCTTGTTGCATATTTTTCCTATTTTTTTCTAAAATTATGGATTAAAAGGGGAGAAAGATTTTCTTTGAATTTTGTTATGCAATGAAGATATGTATTCTTGGAATACAAGATTATCTCATTAAATTCAAGAAATCTCCCACTTGGTTATCCATATAGTTATTTTCGAAAATTTTGAATATAAAGGGCAAAAAAGATTTTCTTGATTTTCTTGAAAAGATATTATGAAAGATATGTATTTCTTGAAATACAAGAATATCTCATAAATTCAAGAAGATCCAAATCTTGGATTTTTGTTCCCTAATATTTCGAAAATTCCATAACAAAGAGGAGTTGGGATTTTTGTGGAATATTTTAATTATGGAGAAAAGAATATATGAGATATATTCAAGATTTCTTGGAGATCAAGAAAAAGATTTTCCCATATTATTTTATCCCAAATTTTCGACCACCACACCTCTATAAATAGGGGATGAGTGTTTCATTCCCAAGTACAATTCCATGTGCTGGAAAAATTAGTAAATCCACAAAGGTGGTGCAACAAAGTTTATTTTCCTTTTGTTAATTGTTCGCGAGCATCCTACCACCGGATTGTCGAGCAAGGATTAAGGGAATACTTGGGAAGGTTTCTTTGGTGTGTCTAATCAACGAGGCCATTGCCATTCCAAGAAGTACGTTCACGTTAACTCGTAGTAATTCCGCATGCGTAGGATTTACGTGAACTGTTTATATGCATGATTTGTTGTTAAATTATTATTTGAATTAATATAGGATTAATTCATGCTAGTAATAATTATTGGAATTAAATTTGTATTTAAATATTTATCACGAATAGATCCGTGCAACTTATTCCCCAACAAAGTAATCAAGGGTTCGCTTGATGTCCGCATGGATAGAATTCAGGATCCATGTCAAAACTAGGTCATTTGCTCGCACCCACGCAACATAAACCACTCGATCATCTACTTCAATCGGCGGCACTAGAGACCCATCTATTAAGGGAAATTTGTTCTTGACACTGAGTCCCCTCTTAACCGCATGACTCCAAGACACAAAATTGGACCCAATCAGAGGATCTTGCATTATCGAGATTGCAGGATTATCATTTGGATGCAAAGCTAAAGGGGATAACGTATTCAAGATAGGATTCAATGAAGTAGAATCGGCAGCCATAACCCTAGAAATATTGTGATAAACACAAAAAAGATGCGATAAACGCAAAAAATGAAACCCAAAATCTTCGATAGACGAAGAATAAAAACAAAGAAATTGTGAACCACGATGTTGCGGAAGTAGATTAATCAATCATGATTAATTAATAAAGAACGTGACTAACTGATACCATGTAGAATTCTATGAATTGAAATCATCTTCACATTGAAGAAGAAGAAGAGCTACTGTATTCAAGAAATTGGAACTGAGTTTGTTACAAAACTGTAATCTGTTGAATTGGGGATTAAAATCGATAAAATGAAAAGGAGGGTGATGCCCTCCTTTATATACAAGTTGAGAGGTATCACTTACAAAACTATAAGGTATTACTTACTAGAAAAAGTGTCACGTACTTGTGACTTTATTTATCCTAGGAGTAATTATATATACTGTTGATAAAATAAGTAAACTAAATTATACAAAAAGATGCAAAAGTTAAACTAAAATTACTAATTTTTTTTTCCTTTCAAAAAAAAAAAAACTAAAATTTATTTTTGACAGGTAAAGTAAAACTAAGGGCCGCTTGGTTGGGGATAATGAAAATCACTTCTATTGATGTTGCTTGATAGTTTTATTGCACAAGTAATGGGAATAGAAGTAAGCAATTGATTACCCTCACTCACTCAATTCACCTCACATGATACCCATTGTTGATGTTCTAACCAAGCATTAACAATGCAATCAATAACTCTTAGTGATTGACCCACTCAATGATACCCATTACCATTACCATTCCCAAGTCATACAAAGCAGACCCTAAATTAACTAAGGGGAAATTGCAACCTAGTACACAAAAATAGGACCCCATAGCAGCCCACTACATTAATCTTTATAAATAGGAACAAAGTACAAAAAAAAGACTCTAATACCCTCCAAAATAAAAACAAAATTACACACCTCCCACTTCAATAATTCAACCGGTCTCTCTCTCTCTCTTCAGTCCCATCACTTTGTCTATCTTCTCTCTCTAATCTCTTCTCTCGTTTCTATCTCTCCATACACATTCAAACTCATCTATTCTCTCTCTTCTCTCTCTATGGTTTTGACAGAGGCGAGGTTGGGGATCCGATGGTGATAGAAGGTGGCGGCGGAGGTCTGAACAGGGGTGGAGATGGGTTTTTTTGGACGGAGGTGGCGGCGGTTTATTTTGTTGTTATTTTTTTTTTGGGGGGGTGGTGGTGGTGTTGTGTGCGGCGGCTACGGAGGATTTTGTATGTTTGTATGTGGGGCGGATCCGCGGGCTTCTGGATCTTGGTTTTTTTTTTTCAATTCTCTGTCTCTTCATTTTTCTCATTTTTTTGTGTTGATATTTTTGTGCTTTGAGCTTTTTACTCATGGTGGGATTCATTTGAATCTCATTTTTTGGGATTTTAATTCTTGGGATTTCCTTATTTCAAGATTTCATCTTCAAATTCGAGGTTTTCGTTTCTTGAGCACCATCTGCAAAGCCGAGATAAAAGGGTTAGTATTTTTGTGCTTCTCTTGTTATTATTTTACTTGTTGAGGAAGAACCATAACTTCTTTTTGGCACTAGTTTGAGGATTTTTCTGCAGGTAATCTGTTTAATAGAGATAAAACACGCTTTGGTGTCTACTTTTAGTTTTAGAGCTCTCATCTTAGATTATTGCTCTGATGTCATGTTCTCGTGTTGCTCAGGTAGCTATTGGTTGTGTACAACAAAAAAATCTCAACACTCTACTGGTTCTTCTACTGGTTGTGTACAACAAAAAATCTCAACACTCTACAACATTACTTCTAGTAATTAACTTGTGATTGTGTTAAGGGGAAGAATGGTTGGGAGATTTTTTTTTTCTGGGCCATATGCAATGGGAGGATGCAATTGCTTATTTGTGTATACAATTTTTTGCGCGTGTATGCAATATCTTTTTTTACGCTTGTATGCAATGTAATTAACATGTATGCAATGTATTTGCAGTGTATGCAATGTATTTAATGTATATGAAATATTTTAGTGTATAAGCAATGTATTTTTAATATATGTAATTTTTTTATGGAATGTTTTATTTTTATAGGTATATGCATTTTTAATTTTGATATTATTAAAAAAATTATATTTTTAAAAAATTGTCAAATGTTTTTAGATTTTTTTATATGAAAATGAGATTAGAAAAGTACTTATTAATTAATAATTATTTAAATTAAAGAAAGAAATAATTTTGTTTAATAATAATAACAATTTTACATATTAAGTATATAATAATAACAATAATAAAAATTAAAAATGGAAAAGTAAAATGATGGGACACATGAGATGAAAACTGACAAAAGCTATAATTTTTTCAGAAATCACGTGGGGGGGCTATTTTTTGTTGGAAAAAATGGTGAGTAAGAGTAAAATGGACATAACACATCACTAAAAAAGAACTTTTGTATCTAGTTGCTATTTTGAAAGTCAAAGTGCACCTATTAGTTATTGCCCCATTAACTAATTAAGATAATTAAATTAGGAAGAAAAAAGAATTGAAAAGGGCATAGCGCATTGTGGAATCGGACCGTTGGCAGTCAAGAAGGGAAAGTTCTTCCCATCACCTTCAAAAACCACTTGGACATAAATGCGAGTTTTTATATAAAATGGAAATAACATATATGAAATTTAAAAAAAAAATTCCAGGACAGGCCAACGCCCCTCATTACTTTCAAGAAGAAGAAAATGACTTTTCAAAATAGTAGCGCGATGAAATTTCACAGAAACATAATATAATGTCAACCAGCCAATAATATAATGACAAATTGAGATAATTTAATTCTTTGTATTAATTAAGTGAAAACTTTGATCAATCAAGAACAAACAGCAAAGTATTGAGTGTAAAAGATGTCAGCGATATATGGTAACTGGGAGAGATTAGTTGCAGCTGTTTTGAAGAAGCAGCAGCTTTTGAAACTTTTTCATCAACAGTCCAGGAGCCCCAGCATAGTTTCCGAGCCATCCGAATTGAGTGATTGGGGCTCCGATTTTTCAAGTTTATCGAAATGGCAGAAACCGCAACCCAATCTGGTTCTGGTGTCGGATTTCAGTCCCCGATTTGATGTTAAAGATTCATCTGGGGCTTCGTCTGTGTTAGTTGGCAGGGGTACTTTCGGAAGTGCTTATGTAGGTACAATAGATGACAACACCCGAATTGTAGTGAAAAGGCTGAAATCAGGGAGTGTTTCTGAGGTGGATTTCAGGCGGTATATGGAGATTGTTGGAGATTTAAGGCACGAGAATGTTGTGGGGTTAAGGGCTTACTATTCTTCACAAGATCAACGACTCATGATCTACGATTATTATGCCAAAGGAAGCGTGTATTCATTGTTATATGGTATGTTCAAACTTGAAAATGTCGATTTCCGATCGGAAGGATTCGAAACAGGGGAAAGGAAGATGTTGCCATCGTTGAGGGCTTCCTGGGTCCCAGATTTGGGGGGATTAGGTTGGTAATTTCGGCTTGGTCGGAATGGGAGAGGCAACGCTTTCGTGGTCCAGGTAATTGAGCTCAAACTCTATTATTATAATTTGGAATGACCAGAATTGAACTCGAGCCTGTATATTTATAGACGAGTCAAAACCGAATCAAATGGTATTTGCCTGCATTAAATTATTACTTTCCCTCGCAGCAACGCCAGGAAGTTTCACAGAAATGTATACTTTTTTTCGTTGGTTGTGTTTTAGAGAAAGACCAATAGTAGTATACTTTTACGAAAAAGAGATTTCTCACCATAGCAATCGAGGAAATTTCACAGAAATGTTACCTTTTTTCGTTGGTTATGTTTTAGAGAACAAACAAAGCGACGTAGGTCGGGGTCAATGTCGAGGCAAGAATAATAATAATAATAATAAATTGGGATACCGCGTGGAAGTTGCAATAGTTGAATTTTTTGCAAGTGTTGATTTATTAAATGAAGACTTTGATCAATAAAGAACAAATAGCAAAGTATTCAGTGCATGAGGCGATTGATAGAAGATGTCAGCGATATATGATAATTGGGAGAGATTAGTAGCAGCTGTTTTGAAGAAGCAGCAGCTTTGGGAACTTTTCCATCAGCAGTCCAGGAGTCCCAGCATCCGTTCCGAAGCATCCGATTCCGATTTGAGTTCGTCAAGCTTCAGTTTGAGTGTTCGGGGCTCCGAATTTTCAAGTTCAACAAAATGGCAGAAATCGTATCCCAGCCTGGTTCTGGTATCGGATTTTAGTCCTCGATTTGATGTTAAAGATGTATCTAGGGCTTCTTGTGTGTTAATTGGCAGGGGAACCTTCGGAAGTGCGTATAAAGCTACAGTTGATGATGGCGCACGAATTGTTGTGAAGAGGCTCAAATCTGCGAATGTTTCTGAGGTGGATTTCAGGCGGTATATGGAGATTGTTGGAGATTTAAGGCACCAGAATGTGGTGGGGTTAAAGGCTCACTATTCTTCACAAGATCAACGCCTCATCATCTATGATTATTATGCCAAAGGAAGCGTCTATTCAATGTTACATGGTACGTTCAAACTTCGCTACTACGCCCTCTTTATGTTTGTTTAACAAAAAGTTTATTGTTTTATACGATTTATTTGCTAGTATTAAGAGTAGTTTAACATTTTAATTTAAGTTTATTATTTAGTTAAATTATATATATATATATATATATATATATATATATATATATATATATATATATATATATATATGATATAGTATGAATCTAGAATCCATACAATCAGAGCTAGGATCTAGAGTGTCGCGGGGGAAATAAATAAAAACAGGGGAAGCTAGGATTGCACGTGGAATCGAGAATTTATGGCACTAATCTAAAACACTATAGTTTAAATTTAATTTTTTGAGAAAAAACATATAAGAAGGATTATCAATTTACCATGATGAAACAGGATAAGTTACATTGTCGATTGGTGTGAAATTAATAAACATTCAGTTGATAAATTTAATATGCATATTTAGACTTTCAAAAAAACATATGCATATTTAGACTTGATTTTTTAGAATTAAAAGCAATAATTAATATTCTAATAGTAAGAAATTTTTTTGGGAGGGGCCATGGTTCTCTTAAGCATTAACGTGGGTTCGCCCCTGCGTACAATTAGTACAAATGATAAGAAACTGAAATTTTGAGAATTCAGCGCGAGTCAATACCGGATCAAGTGGATTCTGTGAAGTATATATTATTTTAAGGGCATATAAGTGTTATTGATTTTTGTTTTATAGTAAACATATTTTTTTATTTATCTATCACACTTTTATATATTCATATAATGAGTAATGATATAGAACCAACTATCTGGTTTTTTATGGAACCAGATTAATGATGTGTCATGCCAACTATTCCCTAAACCATGAATCATAAACCCTAAATCATGAACCATTCGGGTCGGGTGAACCATGAACCACTCGGCCCGGGTTCAGTTCTGGTCGAGTTGGGTCCGGGCCGGGTAAAAAAAATGTAATTTTTTTTTCCGTTCAGTTTTATTTTTTCAGTTCAATTCAATTTTTCTTTATACCCGGCCCGGACCCAAACCCGGCCTGAGTGGTTCATGGTTCACCCGATCCGAATTGTTCATGATTTAGGGTTTATTGTTCATGGTTTAGGGAATAATTGGCATGACACGTCATTAATCTGGTTCCATAAAAATCAAATAGTTGGTTCTATATCATTACTCTTCATATAGTAATACAAAAAAATCGCGGAAAGAAAAAAGTAAAGCAGCATAAATAAATCAGCCAATTTGATTTTTATTTTTTTTTGTTGTTACACATTTTGTGTCTATTTGTAGCCCATTTTTGTTCATGTAGTAACATAAAATATTACATTAAAAAAAGAAGCACAAATAAACTAGCAAAATTGGTTTTTGTTTTGTAGTAACATATTTTGTGTCTCATTGTATCACATTTTTGTCCATATAAGAACACAAAAAAATTATGCAAAATCAGAAAAATAAAATATAGCACATTTTTTAATAGAAGACCCAATCCCCCAGGTTATTATATCATTGAATTAGTAACAATATTATTTTTCAAATATATTGTTGTAACCCGGAAAATATGATCGGACAACAATAATCAAGACGATATGGTGATGACTGAAAAGTAAAGAACACAAGTTATTTAATGACCCAGTTCGCCGGAAAGGCTACGTCTGGGGGCAATACCAAGCCAGAAAAATATACTGCCTAGAGTCTAAAATTCGACCCTTTACAATGAGTTAATTACAACTATTTATAGATACATGTTAGGGTTTTCGGCCTCTATGGGCTTAACCGATCGAAAAGGCCCTAAAATCATCTATGAAAAGGCTATCCCGATGGTGAATCCCTTGATTCTCGCCCTGCTTGTCGCCGAGGATCGCGCTTGATAGATCCCCTTCCATGTTTATCCTGGAATGCGCTCGAAACACGCTTCCCACTAGATCCGAGATCTCTTTCTTAATTGTCTTGGCTAACCTATGAGGTACGCCGAGCTCTGGCGACTTCCTCGGGAGGTCGCTTAGCTGGGCTCCTTGTGGGATGTCGCCCACTAGCTGAGTCTCGCCCCATCTGATCGTCCTGCATCCCTGCACGGTCGAGCTCCGACAGCCATGCCATTTTCCCGGCAAGGAGGTCGGGAAGTTGCCACATGGCCACAACATATAGGGATTTAAATCAAAATGGTCCCGTAACTTTGCACCTTTATTGAAAATGTCCCGTATATATCACATGTTTCAATTTAGTCCCGTATGTTTTCAATTTGTGCCGATTTAGTCCCAAATTGCCGGAGACCGGTCAAACTACCCCAAAACGACATCGTTTTTGGGGCGTGTGATACACGCGCCCCTAATTTTGATCGGGAAACACTGTATCACGCCTTCCGATTTAGTCCCAAAACAACATATATAACGATTTCAGGTGCTGCTAATCTTTTTTTCCACCATCACGTAGTATATCACACATTTGTCTTTATAGTAACATACTGTTTGCCCTTATAGTAATACAAATTGAGAGCGAGTTTTTCAGTTTTTCTTTTGCATGATTTTTTTGAAAAAATACGCTTGACCCGGCTATACCAGCGCGGAATCCACGAATTTTCAGCCACTCCCACCTAATTTATAATGATACATATAATATTGTATAGGAAAGTCCTCTTAGTTTAATTATTGTGTTAATTTATTAATTAATTTAATTTGACCTTGTTAATTAATTATGGAGTAGGATTTTGGTTATTCGATAATTTATTTTGCTATGAAGTTGACCCTTTTTTTTTTTGACGGTAAGTTGACCTTGAATCTCTCAATAGCTGATAAAGAGTATTTTTCAAAATGACATGTTAAAATAAGTTGTGTATTAAATAATTAGTTGATTATTTTTATTGGATTATGTATTTATAAAATTTTTGATGCCGTTGCTTCCAAGAAATGAAGACTTGACAGGATCATTTATATTAATAATTATTTATGTCATTCATTCATTATAAAAGAATTTTTACATTTGATTTTCGGGCACATTTTATATTCTTATATATGTATAATCAAGTGCAAGAAGAAAATGCATCATAGCTCCTACATTTAAACAATATGATTAAGCATTTAATTTATATAATTTTGAACAGCGTAAGATTAAAAAATAAAAATTAGCTCCTTAATTTTGTTCGGTTCAATTCAATTTCGTTTTCTAAAATTTGATTGATATAGATTTTATATATACATAATTTATATAATTAAGTTTAATTGAAAAGAGTTGGAAAATGTTGCTCACTTGAGAAATTAATTTTCAAGTTGTTGTAATCAATTATTGGAAACGGAAAAAGCAAGGAGATTTTGTCTCACATTGGAAAAATACAAATGAGGAAGTGAGTTTGTCTCGTTTTATTTCTCGTTTAATTGCTGGCACGTAACGGTTGCAGCAAGTTAATAAGCAAAAAATGTTACGTATGTTTTGAATTTATTACTTTGACGGTTACAACAAATTAATTGAAAGTTTAAAGTCTAAAATAATGGTTCATTATTTAGGTTGTTAGTTTTATTTTGAGGCCATTAGTGGCTCATAATGCCGAATGTTTCCAACGGTCAAAACTTTGATGCGTAGCACTTAAGTCGAAGTGGGAAAACAAAGAGAAACGACTTGAGACGTCGTGGAAAAACATGAAACCACAAGTTGGAGAAATGATACAGACATATTCCGGCAATTGCCAACATATCTTTCAGCTCAGATTCCTTCTTGTTTCGGTGATATTTTTCAGGCAACATCTCGGTTCGCCTCGAACAAGATATAGTGTTAATATCGTTGTTCTTAAGTCGTTGTATTTTGGGAAACAAATGTCCTACGATTCACTAGCACTGAGAGTGAAGGACATAATTTGTTTTAAGAAAAGCGTGTTTGACACATGCCTCGATTATTCATTTATTTTTTTTTTCAGCCATCTGTGGTGCATATTTTCCTAAAAAAAGTGTCTAAAATCGACTGATTTAACTGAATCTTACCCCCTTATACATATGTGTGTGGAGTGGCCGGGAGGGATTAGGATCCCATATTGCACAGGACCACTACCATAAAGACATGGTTTAACGACGGTTCAAACCGTCGCTAAGAGCATTAGTGATGGTTTTGGTGACGAAAAAAAAAACCATCGTAGAAACGAGCGTCGCTAATCTTAGCGACATTTTTTCGTGACCATCGCTAATTAGCGACGACTATTAACCGTCGCTCATTATCGACGATTTTGTCGACGGTCAATTTGATCCGGATCCGGGTAAAAAATCCATAGCTAAAACCGTTGGTAAACCGTCACTGATTTTACGACGGTTATGACATCATCAACGTTCGCTAATAGCGATGGTTATTTCTGTAAAAAAAAACCGTCGCTGAACGTGAATTACGAAAAAAAATATGGCTCACTGTGGTTCGAACCCGCGCCCAGGGGGAGCCAGGGCGGGCACCGAACCACCCGAGCCACGTACTATGTTGAACATAAGCACCATGCATCTCATATATATCTCACCAAGCCTTGCAAATAATAAGGCTAATTTTCGCTCCCAATAGGGACCAAACACGGGACCTCATAGCGCCTGGGCGGGGATCAAACCGTTCGGGCACTTGTTTTCTTGCGTTTATTTAATAGAATTAATTGTATATGTCCTAAAATTCATTTTATTTTTTTAATTTTTTTTAAAAAAACCCATTATTTAAGTTATCTAAGAATCTTTAAAATAATAATTATATTTTTTTTACTTTACAAATTATAAATAAATGATTATATTATTTAAAATTATATTTTTAATGGACAACTATAAAAAATAGATTAATTTTTTTTTAAAAATAAATTAGTTAATTTATTCCACTTAACTAATTTAATTATTTTATAACCTTTTAAAATTATGTTAACCAAATTAAATGCTAAAATTGTAATATGTAAATATTTAAATGATTGTCAATGTGAATATTACAAATAAAGATATTATAATTATTATTCGTCATCCTCATCATTGTTATCATCATTTTCGTCATCCTCGTCCTCTTCCTCATCATTCTCATCTTCTTCCTTCTCGTTGTCTTCCTCCTCGTTATCTTCCTCCTCGCTGCTGTCAATTTCTATCAAATCTGGATTTGCAGCTGATAAGTCCACAAAAAAATTAAAATCTTATTTATGCTCCTCAGTTTGAGCCTCAACTTGTTCCTTTTGGAACGAAATTTTGTCATCTTCGTCACTTTTTTTGTTTTTTGTTTTAGGAACTTCCACCAATGATCTCACCTTTACTTTGCAAATAGCCACCCAATCATTATTTTCTCTCGACCCTGTGTACGTGCAGTTGTATACTTGGGATGCCTGAGCAAAAAACACAAACGGTTCATACCCCGAATATTTTCTTCTTCTAGGAACATCAACCAGTTTGTAGTCGGGATGAATCCTTGTTCCTGAATTAGATTGATCAAATCAATCACACTTGAACAACACTACACTCTTCTCAGGAAACCCCAGATATCCTACTTCAACGATGTCTTACAGCTCTCCGAAGTAGTCATGAGTATCTCCATTGAAGTTTGTACTCTTATTGCAAACACCATTATTTGTAGTAGCTTTGGTTGATGCATACTCAACTGTGTTGTGCTAGAATAATTAGGTTGCACGCGAGGTCTAGCACTTAGGAGTGATTTACATAATTAATCTGACGAAGCCCTAACCTAAACCGTCAGATACCTAAGTAGGTCGCTCATAAAAGATGGACCTGATCATATCAACGTCGGGGCAAGGTCTGACCTCACCCAAGCTACATGATCATGTACTAACGGGACCCCGGGTCGTGACCTTGGCGAGGCACAAGTTCCCAATGGCGGCGCCTACATGCCTGAATTTCAGGAAGTAAGTCGGATCAGAGAAGATTTTCCCCAAAGGGAAGCTGTCCTCTGGCCTTCAAAAAGCGATTAAAACAAGACGCCCTAATAAGGAAGGATCAGATGAGCGACCTCGAAGTTTGAGTCAACGACCTCTAGTTAGTGCCAGCGACCTCCGGTGAGCAACCCAAGGCAAGAAGGTCGCCCCACAGTTCAGCTGGAACACTCCGCCTAGTAACCGAAGTCGGCGCCATTTAATGCTCCCTGTGAGCCATTAAATGCCTAGACCCTAGGCTCCTAGAGGGGCTATACCCCAATAGTTTGTAGTATAAATACATGTAATTAAAGCACATTAAGGGGTTCCAAAATTTTCATTCAATACAGAGGCTTTATTAGCAAAAAAAGAGGTCTTTGACCCAAACACTCTTGCAATTTATTGTTTTCCAACAATCTAAATACCAAGCATTAAAGAACATCATCACCACTTTAATGAAGAACATTCCCTTTGTTCTTCATTAACTCTCACCAACCCCAAATCATAAATAGTTTGGTGTCAATCATAGCCACACTAATGCCTTAATCATCCCATCACATTTTTGGTATCAACAAACTGTATGGAACTTGTAACCATTTACATAATACTCGAAGTATGTGTTGACCCGATGTAGTGGTCATCTACTGAGATCCCCTATAAATGGTCTCAATGTATTGATCATGTCCCTGTAACGGTTTTATGTTAAATATAATGAATTAAATAGATTTTAGTACAAATATAATAATAAATTAGAAAATACTCACATAGTTTTGGAACCACATTGGAAAATCACGAGATGTATATCCACCTACTTCACAATCAGAGATGTTTGATTTTTGATGTTTTAGTTCTGGAGTATAGATCCTAATTGAAAGTAATATATTATTAATTGATCAATATTATATAATAAACATACTATTTATGAAACAATACTATTTATTTAAATACTAAATAAATGAAATACTTACAGAATGTACGGTTGGACTTCATCACAATTCAATAACACATATCTATGTGCAGTTTCAACCTCTTGTCGGTTTAACCAGGGCCGTTCTTTTTTTTTATCGAAACTTCGACCTGGAAACTTAAATACCGATAAGTTACCCTCAATATCTTCAGCAACATTATCTGTGCCTCTACCGTCGTAAATACGAAGCTCATTTCTCAACCTTGTTGTAACCTCCTCACTCAAGTAGGCATTAACGATTGATGCTTCAACTTTTGCGTTCTGTTTAGCATTGAGCTTCAACTTATGGAGATACCTATAGATATATAATAAAGTGTATGGTTCAACATAATTTATACAAATAATAAAAATATATATTTGTATATAATATAGATATATATATATATATAATGAAAATTTACCTCTCAAATGGATACATCCACCTGTATTGCACTGGACCAGCATTTTTGGCTTCATATGCTAAGTGTACCGGTAAGTGCTCCATCGAATAAAAAAGCAGGGGGAGAAAATGCGTTCCAACTTGTATAATAACTGGAATGTCTTTCTCCATAAGGATCATGTCATCAACTGTAATCATTGTTGACGTTAAATATTTGAAGAATAGACTCAATTTAGTTACAACCCTCCAGATATTGTTCGGTAGAAATTTCCGGACTGTAATCGGTAACAGTCGTTGCATAAACTCGTGACAATCGTGATTTTCCATCCCAGACACCTTCCCGTTTGATGTGTTTACACAACGACTCAAATTGGAGACATAGTCATCTAGAAAGTTTAGCTCTTCAATCTACTTACACATTGTTATTTTTTAATTCCTATCAAGTGTGTAAGGAGCTTTCCGATATTTTCTAGTATTCTCATCCTTTTCCAGGTAACTACGTTTGCATATCCCGTTCAACTCATTGCGGGACTTTGAAGTGTCTTTTGTCTTGCCCTCTATATTCATGATTGTGTGGAACACATTATCAAACACATTTTTTTCGATGTGCATCACATCCAAGTTTTGTCGAATCAAAAGTGAGCTCCAGTAGGGCAAGTCCCAAAAAATACTTTTCTTCCAACCACATTGTACCATTTTATTATGTAAAGCTGCATGCTCTTCAGTTGACTTCATCAATCCCATCCAATTAATTTCAAGTAAACATCGTTTGCCTACACAAATGCAAGGAGAGGTATGTTTATTAATTAATTAAATTTACTTACATAGATATAAATACATTAATAAACACAACTAATATAAAAGTTACCTGATCGAATGCGCACTGAGCATTTTGTAACGACTTTGTTCTTGGTGAATGCAATTTTATTTCTTCGAAAAAGATGCTAATCTGGTAAAAACTTTCGATGGTTGCCAAACCATGAAAATCTTTTGCTAAGCGGAAGACTGAAAGCTTCAGAAGATTCCTAGCAGTATGGACATGCTTCTTTCCCAACTATCCTCCACTCGGATAATATTGAATACGCAGGGTAGTCGTTGATCGTCCACAACACAGCAACCTTCATCATGTAGTTATGTATTCTCGACACATCGTAAGTCTGCACTCCTGTCTCCCACATATGTATCAAGTCTTTTATCAGAGGCTGAAGATACACATCTAATTTGTCCTTTGGATTCTTTGGGCCAGGTACCAATACCGTGAGAAACATTGTTTGGGGTTTCATGCACATCCACGGAGGTAGATTATAAGGAGTCAATATAATCGGCCATAAGAAATACTGCTTACTGTGCATTCCCAATGGACAAAAACCATCATTGCTGACACCTAACCGAATGTTCCTAGGTTCATCTGAAAAATCAGGAAACACCTCGTCAAGATGTTTCCAGACCATCGAGTCCGCATGGTGCCTCATCTCTTCGGAATCAGGATCAGATGACTTTGTATGATGTCATGTCATGTCTTTAGTTGTGCACTAGATTGATACAATCCCTGAAGACGAGGAATGATATATAGTTTTGGGCACCTTATTACCTGAAGGATAAACCTCACTTATCAGCTTACTAATCTGATTATAGGCTCTTTCAGAAAGTTTGTTCTCAACTTTGATAGCCAAAAGTCGAGCATTGAATGAGAACAAAGAGTGAGTTTCGCATCCATCATACAACTCTTCATCAGCTGCTTTGAGTATTTTGTAAAACAGAGATGCTTCATCGTTTGGTTCCTCCTCCATATCTGAAAATTGAAACCCACCAGCTTCCATGATCATCGTGTGATAAATATCCGGTGGCTCGAACTGCGCTGTAGGATAATAAGAACTACTACCACCAACGTGTGTCTCGTTCTCCACTGTAACATTATAAAACACTTTAAGATCAGTGAAATCAACATTTCATCGCTCTTCACCATGACGTATCCAATTGTAGTAATAAGGAATAAAACCATTCTTCACGATATGTACCTGAACATCGTCAATGGGCCTGAATAATTTGTTCTGACACTTTTTTGAATTATGCGGACATCTTATACGCCCTGTTGAATCTGTTGCATGATGGCTAATTGCAAAGTTAATGAAGTTATTAACTTCATTAAAGAATTCATCATTAATAAATCCATCGATGAAGCGAGGAGTCAAATACATCCACTGACGATTCGGATATTACATTTGTTTCAAATCATATCAGCATGCTAATTCTATAAAAAATTGGATAGAGTTTCGTCTGTATATGTAAAATATCCAAATAATATTAATTCAACAAACAAATCTCCACAAAATAATTATATATCACAATATTAATTTAACAACAACCATCCATCAAAATATTAAATTCACAATGTAATCAAATACAATCAAACTAATCAAAGTATATAACAATATATTTAAACGGTAGAAATGCAAAAACATACAGTGAAATCGATCTCGATTGTAAAATGAATTTGGTAGCAATAAACACTTCAAAAACAAATGTCTTGTCCTCTCTACACAATTTTAGTAATTTTGTGGGAGAATTTTGAGATGGGGACAGAAATAGGGCAGAAATGAGGTTGCTGTCGGTTTTTGACAGTAATTTAGCTACAGTTAAGATAACCGTCGCTAATTGCGACTGTTGTAGCGACGATAAAAGTAACCATCCCTATTTGCGATGGATTAGCGATGGTTCAAACCGTCGCTAAAGCCTAGGGGTTGCGATGGTTTAGGATTTAGGGGTTACGAGGTAATAGGAATTACAGGTTTCGAGGGTTTGAGGTTTATGGGTTTCAGGGGTTTAGGGATTTTAACCGTCGCAAAATCCGGCCGAAATAATATTGTTTAATTTAACTACTTAATTATGCGTACACAAAAATAGTATATAGACAAGATGCACCAAAATATAAAATTTTAATTAAACAGAAATCACAAATTGTTCAGGAAAATTAAAAATAACAATATAATTAAAAATAACAATATTTAAATTAAAAATCTTCTAAAATAGATTTGCCCTTCAAACAGCCACAATTGAGCATCCGACCCAAGTTCATCTGATAGGTCCAGCCCTTCATCCCTCCATGCACCACGCCACCTGCACATCTGATCATGGTAGCAATGATGAGCAACCTTACAAAATGCCTTGTAAACTTCCTCGGTCGGGAGATCGAGCCTCCACGTAGTATGTTTCTGTATTTCGTTTATAATACAACAAATTAATTGTAATCAATATATATTGAAATAAAATATAAATTAAATTTTATACTGTAAACTCCTCGAAATACATCTGACGACGGTCAGTTGTCACGTATTTCCAACTGTGAGCGTTGACAGCAATTCCCACATAGTTGATGTTGCATTTGACTATAGAGGCAGTCTGGTGACCTCGTATAATCCTAAAACATTAAAAAAAATACATAATTAATATTTAATATTAAATTAATTATAAAATTTTACCAAAAAAAAACTCTTACTATCCGTTGGAGAGATCGATAGACAAACGGGATGAAGTTGGGACGTCATTACCACCTTGAGCACTCATCTAAATGAAATATGAAATTTATAAATTAATTAAATTATAATACAACTAATTATAAATAAATAAACGGATAAAAATTAAAAAGTTTTACTTTTATATATATTGAAAAACACTGATGAATTGACTTGTTCGCGTACACAACTCGTTCCTTTCTGACGACTCGACAGTGGAGAAATTAAGGCGAAATCGATGGTGCTTCGTATGTTGGCACCAAAACCGGACCACACCAAACCCGGGCCCGGACTCAAACCCAAAACCGGACCACACCAAACCCGGGCCCGAACCTGAACCAGATCCGGACTTACTAGGACTCGGACCCAACCTAGGACCCGGATCCAACATGGACTCAGACCCAACTTGAACCCGAACCGACCCGGGTCACGAAGGGGTTGGGGAGGTCGCGCATGGGCCGAGTTCGGGATTGTGGACTAAAATTTTTAAATTTATGAATATTATAATTTTTTATTAAAAAATATTATAAGGATATTTCAGTAATTTTATCGTTTTTATTTTAAAAAATTAATTATTTAGTCTTATGACGAAACAATATCACCCATGACAAAATTTAATGATGTGACAACCTTTTATTGGATGTCTAACGTTAGCATGAACTTTTAGAAAAGCCCTACTTTTGTGATATTACCTTGTGTATCTTTTCACAGTTTAGCAGATTCATTTGTGCCATTTTTCATAATTCATTATGTGTTCCATTTGTTGGATTTTTAACATGTGTAGCCATGATTTTTATGGGTTGTTGACATTTTTTTAATAAATACACATGTTAGTTATCTAAATAGTGGAATATTAAAAATGATACATGTGATATCATTCAACATTTTACAGGCCAGAAAGATGAAAATCATGTGCATGTAGATTGGGAAACCAGACTTAAAATTGCAATCGGTGCAGCTAGGGGTATTGCTGCCATACACAGAGAAGTAGGTGGGATGCTCGTCCATGGAAACATAAAAGCATCAAATGTCTTTCTTAATCAAGAATCGTATGGCTGTATATCAGATCTTGGCTTGGCAAGCATGATCAATACAACATTTGATTCAACTGCACGGTGCTATGCTCCAGAAGTGAAGAATACTAAAAATATATCCCATGCATCGGATGTGTATGGCTTCGGAATTCTGCTACTTGAATTACTCACTGGAAAAGCTAGTGTCGGTGTCCCTGGTGGTCCTGCGGCTGTTGACCTAATCGAGCTAGTCAATTCGTTTACAAGCAAGGAGACGGCAACTAAGGTTTTTGATGAAGATCTACTGAAGCACCCCAACATAAACGAACAGATGGTAAAAGTGTTGCGAATAGGAATGCAATGTTTAGCTAAATCAATAAAAAAGAGACCTAAAATGTTTGAAGTGGTGAAGGTGTTAGAGGATATTATTACTTCAAACCCAATAATTCAGGAAAAAGACAGACTTGTATTCGTTGGGGACGCTAATCCAACATTTGACCTCCAGGATCTGTTAACAGCATCTGCTGAGGTGCTCGGGAAAGGAACATTTGGGACTTGTTACTTGGCCACATTTCAAAATGGAAAAACGGTTGTGGTTAAGAGACTAAAAGATGTGATCATTTCACAAAATGATTTTCAAGAGGAGATGGAGGTATGGGCAAGAATGGGGCATGGAAATGTTGTTACTTTGCGGGCCTATTACTTTTCAAGAGATAAAAAGCTTTTGGTGTATGATTACTACGACCAGGGTAGTGTATATACAATGCTACATGGTACGTTAAGCTAAAATTATCTGCCTTGTTTTTCTATATGTTGGATATTCACGTTTTTTTGGCATATATATATATATATATATGATCTATCTTGAGTAAATCGGGATAATTACTTCTTGATACATAAAGATGTTAATATTTAGACCACAATTTTCGGTGTTAAGATCTTTAATGGACTATATATATATATAGGCTATTACATTTGAATGAATTCATTTTCCAATTTTGTAGGTGAAATACGTACGTATTTGAACTGGAGGGCTAGAATGGAAATTGCAGTGGGCGCTTCAAGGGGGATTGCTCGCATCCATGGTCAAAAGATTGTGCATGGAAATGTAAAATCGTCAAACATTTTTATCAATGGACAAACCTATGCCATTGTCTCGGATGCTGGACTGGCGAAACTAACGGACCCTATGAGTTGGTCAAGGGCCAGATTGCTCCAGGGCCATTGGGCCCCGGAAAGCAGAGGCACGGGGAAAGTGTCCCAAGCTTCTGATGTCTATAGCTTTGGTGTAGTGTTGCTTGAACTCGTGAGTGGAAGGCCATCCCAGCACACCGCTGGTGATGGTGGGGTGATGTCGCTAGTTAAGTGGGTGCAGCTTGCCGTTATTGAGAATTTTAGGATCAGTCGAATATTTGATTTAAAGTGTCTTAGGTATGAGACGGAGGAGGCAATGAAGCATGTATTTCAGATAGCATTGGATTGCGTGAGCACTGCCCCGGAACATAGACCGATGATGTCCCAAGTAGTGGAGGCGTTGGAGGAAATAAGTAGCATCAAGTCGGAAGAGTTGTGGGATTGGGAACAATTATCTTTGACTTCAAAGTTGGAATATATATTGGAGGATCTATTGCCTATACTTACATTATAAATAAGATTCGTGTATGAGTTTTTATTTATCTTCTTTTACAAACTATATTATAATTTGTAAATTATATGTATTAATGACAACACGATTTTAAATTTAAAGGTTGGTATATGATCCCAATTAATGAGATGACTTCTCATATTAAGACAAATTTTTTTATTATTTTTTAGAAGAATATAATTTCTGAACTATAATATATTGTAGTTCTGTTATTCTGGCATAAGTTAAACTATAATATGGTTTTCAAGATTTTATTGTTGTTGTGCATTGATGTTGCTATTTGTTCAACTTCGTGTTTTCCTTCAGTGTTAGTGGTTGAATTTAAAGAGATATCTAGGTCCTCGTTGATCGACCGACAAAGGGATCTCAGTGTGGTGGCAGCACCTAATACCCATTTTTGTTGATGTAGAGTGTTGTACCCCATACGCGACAATTATTACATATGACCACATTCATGAATGTCCACAAGGTATTATAGGGCGACTTCCAAACTATGGAGCGATCTCAGAATCGTAAGGTGACCTCCGGGTTATAGGGCGACTTTATGTCCAGAGGACAAGTTGATAAACGGGAAAGAGAGTAAAGGAGCGACACGTTGATACCACGTCACGTCGCCCAGGATAGAAACCAGAGATAGGCCAGGGAACTGGAATCAGAGCGCAATATCTGCTGCGGAAATGAAGGAACACAATGACCTCACATATTTATTATTATTAGATGATTTCAAGGGCTTAATAAGCCCCCATTAATGACTGTAATTAATACCTGATAACCCTATAAATAGGGGCTAAATTCTCAATGTAAAAGTAGAGACTTTTAATACAGAAAAATCATTAGAGAAATTACAAATTCTTACCTTATTAATTATTCGTTCTTCATCATTTCACTGTTTCATTGATTGTTACCCTAGAGATAAACTTTAGGTAACAACAATTGGAGCTAGAAGGAGGGTGCTTCTAATAGATTTCATTGTATTCTTATTAGGACCTTTAATCCAAAAAAAAAAAAAAAACTTTGAAAAAACCCACTTGAAATGGTACAGAAGAATAGGAAAACATCCACGAATTTTTTGTATATTAGTGTGGGTAATGGAGTTAATAATAGGTTAGGCACACCGAAAAACGATGTTATCTTTAAAGGTATTAATTCCTCCCACACAGAAGTAAATGGTTCAAAACCTATTCCACGAAAACTCGATAGTTACACTCTAACGAATTTCAGAAGCAGAAATCACAAGTGTGCATTATAAAACTCAAATAAACACTCGATATATAGAGAGACTCGACTTTCGGTGTTTGATTTCTCCTTGTCTCGAGAAAGACTAATTCTCGATATCTTGAGAAGGTATAATTCTCGATCTCTTCAACTCTCCACACTTCCCGAGTATTTATAGATACTCAAGCACGAGCGGACGCACGTGGAGACGCACGGATCGCCGGAGTGCGCTTGTGGATGCGGAGTCTTGAAAAAGCAGCAGACGGGCGACACAGATCCGCCTGAAGATCGGACGGGCGACTCGAGGCCACGCGGCGACACGGCCGGGCAGATGCGACACATCGCATCCCGCCCAGAAATGGTTGAGGCGCCGGGTGTTGTCTTGGATGATGGGCGGCCGATGGGTTGTTCCGTCCGGGTGTAGGGTGGCGTGGCGTGGCGTGGCATGGCGGAATTGATTTTTCGAGACGAACGAGTGGGAGAACTTCAAGACGGAAGATTTCTCAAGATCAAGACAAGAAAAAATTAAACCATGACAGTTAGATATATGTGTCCAATATGTGTTTAATTTTGTTTTGATGCATTAATTTTTCTTGTGCTCGTATTTAATTTGTTTAAATGTGTTTGCATGAGAAACTGTTCAAAAATCTCAACTTCAAAATTACTAAGTATGTTTTAAATAATTAATTTGTTTTGAAAATCAAATTAATTTTTACCTCCATGATTTATTTATTTGTGAATTCTTTTGGAGAAATTTCACCCTAGAAACGGTCAAAAGATAACTTTCACATGAATGAATTCCAAAAATGATGATTGTGGATTATTACTAGTGGCGGTATTGACCCTCCCAACGAGTGACTTGCTCAAAACGAAATAATAATCATGTATTTAATATTGATTATTACTTAGGTATAAAATTTGATATTAACATACTTCCCAACGGAGTCCCTGTCAAATTTTATATGGTTAAGTGGGAGCCAACTATTAATTTTGAATTAAAGGTTTGTAACTGTCTTTGTTTGTAACCTGCTTGAATTTGTTTTAAGCTACGGACCACACTCAACGTGGCATGTTTAAAACTGTTTTGAGATGTTGGATGATGCATGTTCTTATTTTTTTGAGATTTTAATATGATTCATGTGATCAAACCTTGTGGTAATTTTTTTGTGATTAATCTGGTCATTAATGCAAAATGTATGTTTATTTTCAGTTCAACATGTCGCAACCTTTTAACCCACTGTTTAATATACTTAAAGACAATCAATTCAACGAATTCGGATCCAACACCAGAGAAATAACAACAGCCATAGAAACCGAACAATTCAACAATCAATAGAAAAATAATCGAGAAAGAAAACGATCTAAACAGAAAAGAAATCGATCAAATAGATCGAAAAACGCGATAGACACAAGAAAAGAAGAAACGCGATAGACACGATACAGCGGAAATCAGGATCTTCAACCGATTCTTAAACCTAAAACTGATACCATATAGAAGAATTAAGATTGAATCAACATTCTACAATGGAAATCTTCCATAACCGTTGAAAGAGAGAGAAATAATCAGAAGAAGAAGAAATAAATGAAACAAGTGAGTCTAACTAATCCTAGCGGCTATATTTATAATATCTGCACAACACACTCAACTAACACTGTTGAGTATATTAACTAATACTTTCTGACTTTGTTGATTGGAGCTTTAACTCTCCTTTACACTACAAAAAAACACTGATTTAACGAGGGAAATTAGTAAGGGTAAAAGAACCCT
Source organism: Stenogyne calaminthoides (assembly GCA_037126765.1). Lineage (NCBI taxonomy): Eukaryota > Viridiplantae > Streptophyta > Magnoliopsida > Lamiales > Lamiaceae > Stenogyne > Stenogyne calaminthoides. Next base: position 21,404,072 of record JBBCBC010000011.1, on the reverse strand, counting down.
CGATATTTAACGAGGGTTTTAACAAGGGATGCACTGAACGAGTGCTTTAACGAGGGTATTGCCCTCGTTAAATTTAACGAGAGCAAAAACCCTCGGTAAAGCCGTCATCAGAGTCAACGAGATCCAGGCGCCATCGGTAAAAGTATACCGTGGGCCTTGCCGACAGCATTACCCCTCGCCAATCGGTCTCCCTAACACCCTGCATACCCTCTGCACGAGGTGCATTTACCGAGGGCAAGGGCCCTCATAATGGCGCTCGCCAACCGCCGCTCATCCGCCAACTGCCCTAATGAATGCACTCTCGTGGCCGTTTATATAAGAACCAGCCGCTCCATTGTGCTGCAGCTTTCGGTTTCTCCTCCAAGTAAGGTAAGTTTTAATTTTTTTTAATTGTTATTAATTATATAAATATTAACTTATTTAATTTTTCTTATTTGGGCATGCAGATTGCACAGCTCGTTTATGTTTTAGGCGCCGAATTAAGGTATGTTTTTTTAATTGTTATTATATAAATATTAGATGTTTAATTGTTTAATTGTTTAATTGGTTAATTTTTTAGTATTAATTATTTTAATGTGCTTTAGTATTAATTAGTATTTAATTGTTTTAGTATTATTTCGTATTAGTATTTTAAATTAATGTGAAGTGTATATATTGTGCATGTATTAGTTGTTTAATTATTTAGTATTAGTATATTGTGTATTTAGTATTATTTGTTTATGTATTTAATATTAGTTTTATTAGTTTAATGTTTAATCAATTTAGCTTAATTTTGGTTGATAGTTGTATATTTTAGTTTAATTTTGTATATATTAGTTATTTTAGCTAATACGTGTATATAATTAGTATTATTTAGCTTAATTTATGTTATTTGTGTATATATAGTATTAATTAGTTGTTCAATTATTTAGTATTATTTAATATATTAATTATGTTGGATGTTGGAGTGGAGGGATCGATGTTGATGAATGTTGGTTATTGCTTGTTGTAGAACATGTGTGTAGGTCCAGAACGGGTTTTGTGAGGGTGGAAGTCTAGAGGGGAGGGGTGAATAGACTTCCAAAACTTTTCGTCTTGGATCGGTGTGAATCTAGAGATTACCCGTCGAAAGTGCTTGAGTGTATCGATTTTAGACTGATGTTCAATCTTACTGAGTGCCTGAGGGCAGATCAGTTTGATATCTGTCAGTTTAACTGAATGGTGCGGAAGCTTGTTTTTACCCATGTGAAAAACCAGTTTTATCAATCTGATTAAAGTCGATTTTCAACCAACCGACTAAGGTGTCAATCGATCGATCGATCACCGCTTAGTGCGGTCGAGCTTAACTTAGAATATGTATGTTGTTTAAAACTCGGTTGTGTGACTTGTGTAAAAGCAATAAGAAAGCAAGTAAATGCACACAAGACTTTTTATAGTGGTTCGATTTAAAACCCGTCCTCGTCCACTCTTCCCTTAACACAGGGAACCTTAACCTACTTTAACTGCGGGACTTATATCCTTTTCGGGATGGCCGAGATGTTTACCGAGTTCTCACTCTTACAAACTTTACTGCAAGGACTTATATCCTTTTCGGGATGGCGAGATGTTTACCGAAGTTCCCACTCAAGCTTAACCTCACGGGACTTATATCCTTTTCAGGATGGCCGAGATTTTTATCGAGTTCCCACTCTACAAACGTAACCAGCAGGACTTATATCCTTAAAAAGGATAGCCGAGATGTTTAATGAGTTCTCACTCTACAGACTTAACCGAACTTGCGTTTGGGTAAAGAATGATTGAGGGTTCCAACTGGAAATCTATCCTGGTGCTTTAGGTAGCCAAAATGCTAGTGGATAGGATTTCTTGCTAAGAACTATGGGATGAACACTCTAAGAATAATCTTCAAATGTAGTGTTCTTTGAGTGGAGATTTGCTGTAGCTTTAGCTTCTTTTGCGATGTCTCCGTGTTTGTTCTTGCGTTCTCAATTGTTGGTCCTTGTCTTCAAAATGAAGATCGATCCCATTTTATAGACCTCGAAATCAAAGAGCCGTTGGAGAGCAATTTGAATTTCGGGCTATATTAGGTAGACTGTAGGATATGATTGTGACGTGCTCCGATTATTGGCCTGGCCGTATGCATGATTAGCGCCGTTTTTGTCTGCAGCGTCGTATCCCGTATTATCAGCTCTTTTTGTGCACGTGTCGATTTCTCCTTGGCTTCGCGAGGCGGCACTCCATAAATTTGTCCGTTAGACGATTCATATTCCTTTTGTAGAAGATTCGTCTTGTCTGGTGTATCTTTTTGATTGTCACCGGTGTGGTGACTTGATCAAATGGCGGTCGATCTACCTTGTTGAATCTTGATTGCACATTGTCTTAGCTTCAATATCACGGAGACTCTGTTGAAAAGTAGGTCTTGGTATTTTGATCTTGGTGTCTCTCGAGCCTCGGTGTATTCAATCGTCTTGAGTCTTGAGGTTTAGTCTTTGAGTCTTGAGTTTATCCGAGTCTTGAGCTCATCCGAGTCTTCGATGTTATCTCGAGTCTTGAGTTCATCCGAGTCTTGAGTTCATCCCCGAGTCTTCGACGTCTTCTTGTCTTCACCTGATCTTCTGACTTCTTGTCTCCAGATTTTGCGCTTAGTCTTCTGATCATCTGACCTTCTCTGGGTCATCTGATACTTCGACCTGACCTATACATATTGAGTTCCCCCTCAATATGTGACCTATCTTTTACATCAGCTATCTATACATTTCAAATTTGGTCATCTTATTCGATTCTAAGTCATCGATCCACCTAACAGTCCGACCGGTCCTATTACAACCTGTTTTGGAACTTCCATCAAAACTAAATTACAGATTTCCCAACAATTTCCCCCTTTTTGATGGAACCAAAACACTTAAATCAGCTTAATCAGAAAAACAGATACCATGAATGGAAATGTAGATAATGCAAATAGTACATACCTCAGAAGACAATGAGATGGTGTCTTAGAATCAGTGAGATGGAGAATTTTATTCAGATAGGTGTGTGCATTGTAGAATATGTGAAAAGCGTACCTATCACCTGATTCCAAGTTGTCTTCTTCAGGTGTACTTGAACATTTGTAGTTGTTTGGGGATGCCAAACATCCTGTACATCCTTTGCATTAGCTTGTCCAGTTCTTATTTTCTATGGATTCCTCCTTTTTCAGCTAGTCCATAGTTGATGTTCTTGAATTTAACGGGATCTAGCTTGTTGTCTGGACGCAAAGGTGGAAGGAGTAGTTCAAAGGGTGGAGCTTCTGGTATTAGTGACATGATCTTGCCTTCATTCATCACTGTCTGGTAGAAGTCTGGATACTTTGTTTCTAGCTAGTTCTGGAATTCATCATCATTTTCAGTCTGATCTTGATGAATTGGAATCTTCTCCAGGATGTAGACGTCACATAACCATTCTCCTCTGATCTGGTCCCATTCCGGTAGCAGATCTTGTCGTGCACAGAGGATGCCTTTAACAGGTGCCGGAAGGGCATTCTTCTCCCAAGCAATCTCCTCTGCTGCAGCTTCGTTCTTCCTTTTCCTTCGGATGTAAGCGATGTTCAGTCCCTTAGCCTCTGCTAACTTCTGCTTCTTGATTGCGGCCTCTCTTATTCTCAGTCTTGTCTGCTCTTGAGCTTGTTCAGGAGTCATCTGGCTTTTGGTGGAGAATAGCTGGCCTTGTCTCTGATCTTCCGCATTTGCTTTCATCATCTTGCCTTTGCCTTTCTTCCTCCTCAGAGTCTGCTCAGGTTCATCTTGTTCGTCTTCTTCAGCTAATTTCTTAGAGAGTTCAAGGCTCTTAGCCTGATCATCAGTTTCCATTCTTTTCTGGACGAACGAGGAAAAATCTTCAATCTTGTCGACTCTGGCAGTTACCTCTGAAAGAGCATTTTTCTGCTCAGCGATCTCTTTACTGTGTTGCTCCACAGTTTCTTTCATTTCAGCAACGAGATCGGTAGATGGAGTGGCTGGCAAGTCAGATACAGTGGTTTTTGGTAGAGATGAAAATTTTACCAACTGTGTCTGAGTCTGTTTTTCTTTGTTCTCTTTTTCTTGAGTCTGTTTTTCTGTATTCTCTTTTCCTTCAGACTCTTTTCCGGACTCTTTTCCTTCCCCCTTTTTTGGTTGCATCAAAGAGGTTGGACATCTTGCGGTTCAGAGCTGTTAATTGCCGTGAGATCTCCTCTCTGAGTTCCTCGACAACAAGAGGAGTGATCTGGACGGTGACAGAAGATGCAGGCGTGTAGAAGCATCTGAGAGCAGTTTCGATTTCCTGTCTTGCTTGTTCTGTAGAAGCTAGAAAATGTTTCCAACCCATATCCAGGTGGTTGTTGGTCTTGTCCAAGGATGCCCAGACACTCTCCAAAAGTACATGTGTCTGATTGAGCATCTCTGTCTGAACTGTGAGTTTGTCAGACTGGAGTTTGAGCTTCTCAGCAAGAGGATATACTAGTTGCATTACTTTAGCAAGGATGGCATTGTGCATCCCAACTGTGTGACTTCGTTCCTTGTCAACTAGTTTTGCTTGCTCATCTTCAAATCGCTTCATCAGATCTGCTGTGAGCGCTGCGAATTTGCCTTCAAATGCAGCCTGGATCCCATCCTGAATCTTTTGAGAGTGATGATCTAGGGTATCAGAGCTCATCTTAGCAGTCTGTTCAGATGTTGAAGCCTTGCCAAGTCGGGTCTCATTTGCAGCACCCATTCTTGGTTCATCGGCAGCTCCCTCATGATATGTAGGAGGTTGAACGGTTTCCTCCCTGTTATCAGCAATACTAAACCTTTCGTGAATCAACCATCTGATATCATCGTCAGATGCCAATTCAACAACACTTTCAATCCCAGCATTGTGTAGACATTTCAACTCCAAGTCTACAAAGAAATCTGATCCCAGAGTTGTCATTAGAATCAGAAATTCTTCAATGCTCTTCAGTCGGATATCCCTTCAGAACACTATTTCTTCTATCTGTTGCTGGATGCCAGGATGTTGATCCAATTCAGGGCACAGATCCAGCAGATACTCTTTGATCTGTTGCTTCATTATTCTTATGATGGGGATTTCTGGTGTTGAAGGGATTATGAGAGATGGACACATGCTTGTCGGATCTCTCAGGTTGTTGAGACTGGATCGGGGATTGAGATGTTTGTAGTTCAGGTTGGTTTTCAGCGTGTTGAGGGTGTTCAGTTTCCTGAACGGGTTCATTGATTGGTGGTGTGGGAGATGATGTTCTGATAGGTGAGGGTGAGGGTGAGAAGGTTTTGTGGGGAGAGAATGGTGGTGATGATTTTTGAGGAGAGGGTGATGGTGATTTGGAAGTGGGCGTTGGCGATCTTGCTCTCTGGAAGATCTTGGTGAGAGGCAGAGAATCAAACGGTGATTCTTCCTCAGATTGCTCCACTTCTGTCCCTCTGACAGATTTCTCTCCTTCTGCTTCGGTCATCTGCTCTTCCCTTACTTCTCTGATAGTTGGCTCAGAGCGGACTGCTACCTCTTCGTCTGATCGTACTTGCATCAGATCCTCTGTTATGCTGGCTTGCTGGGCAGAACTTGGAGCAGATTTCAGAGGAGATGAGATTCTCTTCTGACGTTTCCGCTGAGCATCTGGTTTCTTGGCCAGATTCTTCCTCTTCATCCTCTTCTCTTGAACGGCCTTTTCCTGCACTTCAGACGATGCAGTTGCCTTGTCTTTTCCTTTCTTTTCTCCCTTGGGTTTGGGCACATAAGGAGTCTGATCCTCATCAGCTTGTCCAGTTAGGGACTCATCCTTGCAAAATATGGCCTTGTGCTTTGCTTGGTAAATCTTCGCTCCATTCTCGTTCCATTCATAATTCTGTGGCAGCTTATCTGACAGAATGATAGAAATTTTGTGTATGAATGAGCACTTCGAAGATAAGCACACTTCATTGCTCTGGGTCAGCTAGAACTTCCCGGAGTCTTTTCTCAGTCTTGCTTTGACCATACCCAACCAATCAATATCTGAAGCCTTCTTGATTATAGCAGCCATGACACTTATCTTGTATGAAGTGACTGCATCAAGGCTGTAAGTTGAGCACATGATCACCTTCTGAACAATTTCAAGAAGAAGGCGATACTTTCTCTTCAGATAGGAGGCTTTGACGTTCGTCGTGTTCTCCTTGTTTGCTGGTCTCAACAGCTCGGCTTCAAGAAACTCTTTTTCTCCTATAGCAGTTGTGTAGGTCTCTGGATTGATACTTCTTCGAGTTAGACCGAATATCCTCTGTAGATCGTCATTCGTCACTCGAACTTTCATTCCGCCAACGGAAGAAATCAGGTCAGCATCATTGTCTTCATCCCTCTGCAGACTGTAGAGAAACTCCAGGGCTTCATGGGTGTGAACGATGTTCTGATGAGTAGAGCAATATCGTTCCAGTCCACACGCTCGTAAGCACTCCAGAATTTCTAGCGATTCCGGATCTGAGGTGATGTTGAAGACTACGTACTTTTCATCAATGATGTATTTCTTCATCGATGCAAAGTTGCAGTACTTTTTCCCTTGTCCTGGTCGTGAAACAAGGTGTAAAATTTCTGTACGATATGGAAATTGATGTTTAGTTTGAGTAAGATATTTCAATAAATTCAGTCAAACATGTAATTTCAGCATCAATTTAGCAAGTAAGCGTTTGGATCTTATAAAAATTTCAGAATCACAACTTGTAAACCTAGGTACCATAGAGAAATTGAGATCATGCAATTAATTAAAACAGGAAATTACCAGTAATTGATTCGAAAATTTTGAAATCGGAAGAGTAGAATCAAATAATTTCGAAGGTAATTCTTTGAAGATTTTGAAAAATATGATCTCTTAAGAGCTTTGAGAAGACGAAGTAGTGGAAAACGGTTTTCTGAGAAATATTTGGATTTTATAGAATACGAGGGAAAACCTTTTTGCACAACTTTCCAAAGTACTCAAGTATCTGTGTTTTGAAATCGATGGCTGAGATTAGTCGGCCAAAAGTATTTTGATCGCACGGTTGAGAAAAGTAGTCTTCTCGTTTTCCGGACTCAAAAATCGTAATAAAACGTTTTGAAAACATTTTCCCAGGTCCACATTAAAAGCTTTGCAGAGCATGCGTCATGAATAGTGTAAAAAAAATCATTTAATCAAATAACGCATGTAAAGATATTCAGAAAGAGATAAATAAGAGAGCGTATCTGACTGATTGATATTATAATCAATCAGTTACCACGGTGATCTGATCTGGTATTTTGTTGACTTATCTGATGGTTGCCTCATGCATTTCCCAACAATATCTCACTTATCTGATCAGATTCTTGCTTGAAACACTTCGCCACTTATCTGATCCTCTTTTCTGATACACTTCATCCTCCAGTCTTAAACATTCTTCTAAACAACCCGCATTTACTGAAGTCAACTCCCGCCAAAACTTTTACTTCGGGGAGTCCAAAGGTCGCCTCGATTCCCAAATCGGCGCGATTTGACATTCCGTAATAATGGCATAGATACACTGTGATTTAATCACACCGTTAACTCATCCAACCATTAGCCGCGTGTCCCTAACGTGTTGTCGATGCAAATTTCTCTTAAGATCTTCTGAGAAAATAAAATTTGCATTTATACCCCTAATTTCCTTCTATAAATAGCCTGGGGTGTTAGGCGAACAACACAATCATAAACCATTTCATCTTCTTTAGCATATCCTTCATGCTTTTCCGATGAGTTCCTTATTTCCGGTGAAACTTCCGGTGGGAACCTTTATCCCTTTTCAAATGAATTCAGCTTCTCAAATCAACCCTGTGTGTTCCTTCACACTGCTTTCGTCGTCATCTGAGATTTCACATACGATCAATGCTAAGCTTCTTTACCACCGTGGAGGCGGATCTGCTAAGGCAAATGAGAAGGTACTTATCCTAACCGTATGCACCTTGTGCGCCTATCGAGATGATGGAATTAGCATCAACAGACTTAGTCTGAAACAAAACATGGGTTTGATATACAAAATAGTGTATCAAACTCAATATTTGCATGAGACACTCATGGCCATATGGTCTTTGTGACCAAACCTGTGGCACTGTGTCCCATTTAACAGCTGGAGAGTCCATTGATTTTAGGTCTAAGGGCTCCTAGCTTAAAGATCCTTCAAGGCTCGCTCTCGCTTCTCACTCCAAGATTCTAAGAGCGGCTTTCAGGATTCTAGAAGCTTCTCTGCTGCCCCCTGGGTTGGAGAGTCTGAGAGCATCGGCTCTTAAAATCTCTCTCTCCCCTTCCCTGCCTAGGGTTGTCTTAGGACTGATGGTTTATGCTTTGACCTCCGGGTCTTCTTGTACTTGTAATACCACTTGAAGATAGTTGTCGCATTTGTAGCTTGTGATATCACTTGTAACTTGTAAATCTGACCTCCGGGTCTTTATCAATGAAAAACTCTGTTATTCCATTGCTGTGTTGTTTCTTTTGACTTATGCGATCTGTAGCTTTAAACTTGATTTGCTTGTTGACTGCAGCTTTTAATCGACTTATAAAGTAATCTTCTAATCTGCCGCCCCTTAACTCGATATGTCTTGAATCGATCGCCTTTGTCCGAAACTTCGGATCGGCTACTTATCGACTTTACGACCGCTTCCTTATCTCGAACTTCGATCGGCTCCTCGTCTGAGTCGTTCGATCGGTTGAGATTCCTAACTCAACCGATTCCACTTAACCCGGTTAGTCTTTTAACCAACCGATTACGAGATCAATCCTTGACCATATCTCGGTGCATTTTCTCCAAGATCCGAAGCCTAGCTCGTTGCATAAATCTCTCAATCGATCTCATTAAATGGCTTGGTTAAGATATCGTCTTTACGATCGGATGGATCTTTTCCATCCTGATATTCTTCTTTTCAACGTGATCTTTGATAAAATGGTGTCTGACATCCACATGCTTGCATCTTGTATGTAGAACAGGATTATGAGTGATTGCAATAACACTATTACTGTCACAGAATATAGGTACGTTCTTAGCTACAATGTTGTAATCCTCACCGCCGACTTAGCGGAGCGGTTGGGAACAACAAATTTCTCTGCGGCCATATATTCTCGCTTCAGTAGTAGATGTCACAACTGATGTCTACTTCTTTGAAAACCATGAGATCATTTTATTTCCCAGAAACTGATATGAACCTGAGGTTGACTTCCTATCGATTCTGCAACCTCCGTAATCTGAATCAGAATACCCACTAAGCTCTAGATTGTCATCTGATGGGTAAAATAAACCAAGGTTTACAGTCCCCTTCAGATACTTGAGAATTCGCTTAGTCTAGCTTCTAGGTGGCTTTGCATTGGATTTGCTTTGAAATCGCACATACACCTCTTGCAGAAAAGTAATGTCCGGTCGGGTTGGCGGCGGTATAGTAGTGATCCAATTAGAGCTCTATATTCCTTCTGATTAACTTTCTGACCATCTTCATCTGGATCCATCTTGAACCCGGTCATCATGGGAATTCTGGCTTCCTTGCAATGTTGAACTCCAAACTTTGCTAGTAGATTCCAGATACTTTGCTGGCGAGATGAATATCCATTCTCAGACTCGCTTGACTTGTAAACCCCGTAAAGTAATTCATCCGACCCATCATGGACATCTCGAACTTCCCTTGCATCAATTTGCTAAACTTCTCACCACGAACTTCTTGTTGGGAGATCCAAGATGATGTCGCCCACGTGATCCGAACCATCGAATATCTTCTCCATCTTCTATTCTGAATAAGGTTATGTCCACTATTCCTTTAGTGAACCCACTATCTATCAAGAACTGAGAGAGTGTATCATACCAAGCTCGAGGAGCTTGTTTCAGTCCGTAAAGAGCTTTCCTTAAACGGTACACTTGGTTGCCTTTTTCAAAGCCTGGAGGTTGTTCGACATAAACTTCCTCTGCTAGTACCCCGTTTAAGAATGCACTCTTTACATCCATCTCGATACAAGTGAACCCTCATGGGAAGCATATGCGAAAAAATGACCGAATGGCTTCTAAGCGGCGGCGATCGGTGCAAAGGTCTCATCATAATCAATTCCTTCTGATTGTGAATACCCCTTAGCAACAAGTCTTGCCTTATTCCTAGTTATGACATTTTTCTCATCTCTTTGTTCTTGAATACCCACTTCGTGCAATTACGCCTTGATGAGTTGGTTCCGTCCCACCAATTCCCAAACTTGATTCCTCTCAAACTGCTCCGGCTCCTCCCGCATGGCTAGAATCCAAATTAAGGTCTTGTAGAGCTTCCTCTCATCAGAAGTTGGTTCCTTCAAAGACAGATAACAACAAGATATGACACTTTCACCAACGATGTCTAGTTTTGACTCTATCAGATGGGTCTCCGATAATCAGATCAGTTGGATGACTGGTAATCCAGGTCCTTCTGTTCTGATGTGCATCTGTTTGGAGAACATCATCCATATCTGATAGTTCATTACCAGTGATTATGATCCACTTGATAAGAACATGTCTCAGCTGATGTTGGACTCATCATGTGCTGAAGTCTGTTCATAGGAACTTCAGGAGTTCCCCCTGAACCAGATGGTTCAGTTGATATTGTCTCACCGTAACAACTTCTTCAATCGGCGGTTAGCGTACCTTTGGGTCCGATTGACTGTTGAATCGATAGATCAAGTTACGGATGTGCACTGTTATGTGTTCAGGTTCTTTCTCCTTGATGCTTAGCTGATCTATTTTCTGCATGTCAGGTATCGGTTGTTCTGGTACGGCTTGTTCTGAGGCAACTTTCTCTTTTTTAGAAGATGTCTCATCAAAGACCACATGAGGTGTTTCTTCCACAACTAGAGTTCGTTTGTTGTAAACTCTGAAAGCCTTGCTGGATGAGGAATATCCTAAGAATATACCCTCATCTGACTTGGCCTCAAAAGTCTTCAACTGACTTTTCCCATTGTTGTGAATGAAACACTTGCACCAAAAAACATGGAAGTATAAAACACGAGGTTTTCTGTCTTTCCACAGTTCATAAGGTGTTTTGAAGTGAGTCTTAGTCTGAGAACATCTGTTCTGAGTATGGCATGATGTGTTGATTGCTTCTGCCCAGAAACGGCTTGGTGTAGCATGTTCAGCTAACATAGTGCCAGCAGCTTCCTTGAGAGTTCTGTTTCTCCGTTCTGCTACTCCATTTTGTTGTGGTGTTCTTGCAGCTGACGTCGCATGTTGTATACCAAACTCAGTGCAAAAATCAGTAATAAAGGAATTCAGGAACTCTGTACCTTTATCTGATCTGATTTTTACTATGATGACACCCTTCTCGTTTTATAGCTTCTTGAGCAGCTCGGGTATCTTTGTCGTTATCTCGTTCTTCTTGTATAAGAATACAACCCAAGTAAACTTGGAATAATCATCCACGATTACTAGAGTATATTTGTGTCCACTGAGACTGACTGGTGTAACTGGGCCGAATAGATCCATATGGAGCAGTTGCAATACTCTACTGGATGCTGGTCCAGGTATTCCCTTGAATGAGGCTTTAACTTGTTTTCCCATCTAACATGCGGCACATGTCTGATATTTGGAGAATATCTCATTCGGAAGTCCCTCAACCAAAGACATCCTAGCGATCTTGTTAAGAGTCTTGAAGTTCAGATGGCTCATTCTTTTGTGCCAGAGCCAACTGCTACTTTTAGAAATCTTAACAATTAAGCATGTATTGTTTGGGCAACTGTTCCAATCTGCAATGTAGATCGTCCCTTTCCTTGAACCAGTTAGCAGGATTTGTTGAGTGACTCGATTCCTTATCGTACACTTGTCGCTCGAGAACTCAACTCTGAATCCGTTGTCGCAGAATTGTGATAATGATAGTAGATTGTGCTTCAATCCTTCGACATACGAGACTTCAGTTACTTGTACATCATCATTCTCTAAGGTTCCGAATCCTTTGGTAAAACCAAAGTTATCATCACCGAAGAGTACACGTGGGCCATCTTGTTCTTTGTAAGAGCTAAGGAGATGTTTGCTTCCAGTCATGTGCCTTGAGCATCCACTATCGATGTACCAGATAGTTGCTTGTGCACCTCCTTTGTTGGCTAGTCCCACGCGAACCTGCAATCAAATCAGGCTTTAGGTACCCCTTTGGAATTGGGTCCTGGGGGGTTAGTGGTGGATTTAGGGATCCACACAAATAGAGCACTTCTATGAAAATCTGATAGATTAGAAGGTCTGATTTGTCTCCCATACATATCAACATAATCATACGTCTCTTTATATGCTTTCTGATTAGTATGATTATTCGTGTGTGCCTTGGATGACTTAGAAGACTTGGGATTTTTCTTTATATTTTGTCTTCTTTTAATCCAGTGTGGCTCAGGTGCAGTAGCCCTAGATCTCTGGTTATAAGGGTAGGTACGACTGCTATCATCAAAAGATTCATATCTTTTTGGCATAGGTGGTCTTTGCAGTTTACCTATAGCTTGCTTATTAGGCAGCTGACCTTGATTGGGTCTCAGATTAGATTTCCTTCTTACAGGTTGTCTCTTCTGATACCTAATCTGCTGATCAGGTTGAGGTTTCTTCAGAAGAACTGGGTTCTTCTGTTGATTCCTCGGCTGATGCTTTATCAGTTGGGGTCCATTTTTGTTCCCTATTTGATTAGGCATCTGCCTTACTTGCTCAGCAGGTCTTTTTCCCTTATTAGATACAGTTTTAGCTTTTAGTGTATCTTTGTCAGAGACTCGTTTGATTACACCCTTCTGAAGTGAATCAAACGGGGGCTTTTGAGGATGTAGAAGGGTCATACCCAATTCCCTTCTTGTTAGTCGGCGTTCGAAAATAGGTGTTCATTTCTTGAACGGTTTTAGATGACTTCGTGAAAACCTCTATTTTCTTGCGTAAACTATCCTCGATGAGATTTTAGACTCTCATGTAGTCGGAATAGCTCATCAAATTTAGCTTGAAGGATTTTTGAAGTCATCGACTTGTTTGTTTGTTGATTGCTAGTGATCTTTGATCTGCTTCTCTGATCGAAAGATTTAACTTTCGAACATTAAGTTCCTCGATTACCTTCCGAAAAGCGGTTTCGGTGATTTCGATTCGATAGCTTTCTTGAGGCGTTCTCTTTAACAAGCTGATTATTTCTGATCCTTAGCTTGTCATTTTCAGCTTCCACTATAGTATAAGTGTCTACTGCATCAGAGAGATCATCAAGCAATTGCTCAGAGTAGAGCTGCAAGTCAATCTCTCCAGCAGGTGTGCTAATAATAGCGGTGAGGAAATTGAAAAAAAGGTAAGGTTTGGAGGTTACCTCCAGTTGGTCCTCCTTGGCCATCATCACGAAATTCATCGTCATCCGAAGAGAATATCGGATCTTCATGCTCGTGGAAGTCAACATCACCGCTTATCGAGGCGAAGTCTTCTCTGAAGAGTAGCGAGTCCTCCGGAAGGTAGATAGGAATCATCAATTCGGATGTATCGATGACCCGGTGCTTTCCTATCTACGGGCGTTGCTCTCTTTTTGTTCCGTTTTCTCTTCTCTTTCTCTCGAGTCGGTCAGGGGGCGATCGGTCTTTGTAGTGACTGGTTTCTCGCAATTGAAGCATGATCCTCGATCTCACGGAACTTCCTCTGCCGGGTGAGTCACTTGTCTGCATAAGATCTGTCCAAGTGACTTTCCTTCGATAATGTCTGGCTCCTTCTGCCGATTCTGTTATCTCTTCTCTCATCTGTCAGGTCATCTCTTTTCTTTTCTTCTCTGTGATCTCTTCGATCATCAGATCTGGTTCTTTCTCGTGATCTGCCAGTTGGCCTCCTGTTTCTTTGATAGTCACTGTAGAATCTGCGATACTTACCCAGCTGAGTATTTGTTCTTTCAAGTTTCACGTAAGCGAGCGATCTGCTCGCTTGACTTATTATGTTTCCAACAGGTTCAGTGGCCTTCGATCTGCTGTTGGTTGCTTTAAACGCAACTGATTTAGACGTTGAGGCTTCAACAGGCGTCTCATCTTCATCTGCTTGTCCTCTTTCAATTAAGTCGAACTCGTGAGCTTTAAGGCTTAGGAACAAGCTACTCGGCTTCATCTTTGAAATGTCTTGGCAATCCTTGATTACCGTGACTTTCATGTCCCATTTCTTGGTGAGAGATCTTAAGATCTTGTAGTTGATATCTTTGTCTGACATCTCTCTACCAAGTTCTCGTAGCTTATTGACCAACATGGTGATCCTCCCATCGAGCTCGTTGATGGTCTCGTTGGGCAACATCTTAAACTTTTCGAACTTCACCAGTTCGGCTTGTAGTCGGCTGTCTTTGATATGATCATTTCCTTCGCATATCTCAGCAAGAGTATCCCACATTGCTTTTGCGGTTTTGAGATACTTTATCTTCTCTTTGGTGACTTTATCTATCGTCTTCATGATTATATGCCTGGCGATTGTAACTAGAGTATACAGTTTTCTTTCCTCTGCATCCATCAAGGCTGGGCTTTTTCGCACAAGACTTCCCGTGGCAAAATCTGGATCTCCTCCGACTGCTGGGTTGTCGTGGTATATGATGATGGGTCCTCTTTCGATGACTTCCATCATTCTGTCGCTTATCGATCCTAGATGGTTGCACATATATATAGCCCAATCTGCATACTCATCAATTGAAAACTTAGGCAAATCATGATACATACCAGAAGTATTATCCATGCTGAGTGATTTTGAAAACAAATGAGTTTTAAAAATGGCTTTTCAAGATCTGTTCAAATGACCACAAAGATTCTTCCTCAAGAATCGATGATACTCAAAGCTAGTGGTCTGTAGAACCACTGCTCTGATACCACTTGTAGGTCCCGAACGGGTTTTGTGAGGGTGGAAGTCTAGAGGGGAGGGGTGAATAGACTTCCAAAACTTTTCGTACGGATCAGGTGTGAACTGCAGATTACCCGATCAGAGTGTGAGTGTATCAGTTTAGACTGATGTTCAATCTTACTGAGTGCCTGAGGGCAGATCAGTTTGATATCTGTCAGTTTAACTGAATGGTGCGGAAGCTTGTTTTTACCCGTGTGAAAAACCAGTTTTATCAATCTGATTCTAAAGTCAGTTTTCAACCAGTTAACTAAGGTGTCAATCTGATCAGATCAGCTGCTTGGTGCAGACTGAGCTTAACTTAGAATATGTATGTTGTTTAAAACTCAGTTGTGTGACTTGTGTAAAGCAATAAGAAAGCAAGTAAATGCACACAAGACTTTTTATAGTGGTTCAGACGAAACCCGTCCTACGTCCACTCTTCCCTTAACACAGGGGAACCTTAACCTACATTAACCTGCGGGACTTATATCCTTTTCAGGATGGCCGAGATGTTTACCGAGTTCTCACTCTTACAAACTTAACCTGCGGAACTTATATCCTTTTCAGGATGGCCGAGATGTTTACCGAGTTCCCACTCAAGCTTAACCTACGGGACTTATATCCTTTTCAGGATGGCCGAGATTTTTATCGAGTTCCCACTCTACAAAAACGTAACCGGTAAGGACTTATATCCTTAAAAAGGATATCCGAGATGTTTAATGAGTTCTCACTCTACAGACTTAACCTAACTTGCGTTTGGGTAAAGAATGATTGAGGGTTCCAACTGGAAATCTATCCCGGTGCTTTAGGTAGCCAAAATGCTAGTGGATAGGATTTCTTGCTAAGAACTATGGGATGAACACTCTAAGAATAATCTTCAAATATAGTGTTCTTTGAGTGGAGATTTGCTGTAGCTTTAGCTTCTTTTGCGATGTCTCCGTGTTTGTTCTTGCGTTCTCACTTGTTGGTCCTTGTCTTCAAAATGAAGATCGATCCCATTTTATAGACCTCGAAATCAAAGAGCCGTTGGAGAGCAATTTGAATTTCGGCTATATTAGGTAGGTCAGAGGATATGATTGTGACGTCTTTCGATTATCGGGCGTGGCCGTAGGCATGATTAGCGCCATTTTTTGTCTGCAGCAGTCGATCCCGTATTATCGCTCTTTTTTGTGCACGTGTCGCTTTCTCCTTGAGCCATGAGGCGGCACTCTCGAATTTGTCCGTTAGGCGATTCATATTCCTTTTGTAGAAGATTCGTCTTTGTCCGGTGTATCTTTTTTATTGTCACCGGTGTGGTGACTTGATCAAATGGCCGATCGATCTATGTTGTTGAGTCTTCGATTGCACATTGTCTTAGCTTCAATATCACGGACTCTGCCGAAAGTAGGTCTTGTGTCTTTTGATCTTCAGTGTCTCTCTCTGAGCCTCGGTGTATTCAACAGTCTTGAGTCTTGATGTTATCTGAGTCTTCAGGTTCATCTGAGTCTTCAGTGTCTTCTTGTCTTCACCTGATCTTCTGACTTCTTGTCTCCAGATTTTGCGCTTAGTCTTCTGATCATCTGACCTTCTCTGGGTCATCTGATACTTCGACCTGACCTATACATATTGAGTTCCCCCTCAATATGTGACTTATCTTTTACATCAACTATCTATACATTTCAGCTGGTCATCTTATTCTGATTCTAAGTCATCAGTCAGCTAACAGGTCTGACTGATCCTATTACAACCTGTTTTGGAACTTCCATCAAAACTAAATTACAGATTTCCCAACAATGTGCGTTCCAACTTGATTGATTTTAATTGATTAAGTCAGAAATGGATGCACGTAGGATGTTTATTAATTGGGGAATACGATAAAATAAGACGAAATTCTGCCGAAATTTTTAGAAAATATTAATTATTAATTAGACTTTTGAATACTAATTAATTCGTAAATATTTTAAACAGATAATTGATATGGATTATTCCATCTGTTTACGTTGGATGTATGGTCCTAGATCGATTAATGGCAATATATCTCCCGAATTTTACAGTGGACTTGAATCTTTTATAGATTTCGCCACTAGTAATGGGATGATTCAGGGAAAGATTAGGTGTCCCTGCAACAAATTTAGATGTCGGAACAATAATACATATCATGAACCTGATGAGGTGAGAGCACATTTGTATAGAAATGGGTTCATGCCCTATTATTGCAATTGGATTTATCACGGTGAGGAAATGTGAGGTCATGAATACAATGATCATCCGTCTGCGTCGACTGCACACGGGCCGATTGACGAGACTTTTGCATCTAGCTCGTACCACGATATGATGACGGACTTAACCTCTTGTCCCCACTTAAATGTGGATGATGAGGCCCCTAATGAGGAACCTCCTAATGAGCATGCTGCACATTTTTATAACATGCTTTGTGCAGCGAATCAGGATATAATGCCGGGTTGCAAATCGCACTCACAGTTGTCATACAATGCCCTATTGCTGAACATTAAAACTGAAAACAGACTGTCTGAAAGGGGTTATAATCAAATGGTTGATGTGATTCGTGTTCTTTGTCCGAATAGCCTCGTGCCCAAGAAATTTTCTGATAGCAAACAACTGATGAGTGAGATGGGTCTTCCAGTGGAGAGGATTCATTGTTGTGCACAGAATTGCATGTTATATTGGGGTGCAGACGGCGAACTTGAAAGCTGTAAGTTTTGCAATCGGCCACGGTTCAAAACTGCTAGACGTGACGTGAATGCACGATTGAAAAAGAACTGTCCTTTTAAGGAGATGTTCTATTTTTCCATCATCCCTCGTCTGCAAAGGTTGTATCAGTCTAATGCTACTGCGAAGGATATGACATGGCATGCCCATTGCTCGAACGACCACTCTGGTGTCATGCGTCACCCTGCAGACTCACAGGCTTGGAAACACTTGGACCAGTTGCATCCTGATTTTGCTTCAAAAATTCGGAACATGAGGTTGGGCTTGAGCACTGACGGTTTTCAACCGTTTGGGGCGCATGAAAAACAGTATTCATCATTGTCAGTGATGGTGACACCGTACAATCTACCCCAGTGGTTGTGCATGAAGGATCAATTCATGTTTCTTACGGTTCTAATGCCCGGACCAAAGAATCCAAAAGATAAATTGGACGTATTTTTGCAACCACTGATCTGTGATTTGATGTTTTTATGGGAACATGGAGTGGTAACGTACGATGTTCCTACAAATCAGAATTTTATGTTTCCGGCAGTACTCAAGGAATCACTGAAATGTTGAGAAGTGTCGGTACATTTGATCCCAATTTGTTTCCTCCTAATCAATTTTCCCCGGCAAATGACAATGATGATGACGGTGATGGTGATCGATGATCATGTGATGAATTAAACATTTGACTGAATATTAATTTTGTTATGTTGTATATTACTTTTGAACGCCACATATTTTGATATGTTTTAATTAGAATATTTGATATGTTTTAATTAGAATATTTTGATATGTTTTAATTAGAATATTTGAACGCCACATGCATGTGTGTTTTATGTTTATTTGTTGATTAATTTCTACTATTAGTTTGTGAGAATGCTTTAAAATTTTATTGAAAATATTTAAAAAATAATGATCAATATGTATATTTGTTAGTAAATATTACATACGTAAATATGATTATTTAAATTTTTTCCCTTAAAAATAATTTAATTCAAACGTATTAGGATTACTTTTAGTGAAAAAGAGTATTAAAATGATTATTTGAAAATATTTTAGAAAAAATAATTAATATAAACATACATTTATAAATGTATTCATAATAATAAAAAGTTAATAAGAATATAAAACTAATTATTTAAAATTTTATTAATAATATTTTATAAAAATAATTAATAAAAGTATATATACAAATATATACATAATAATAAACAATGCATAAGAATATAAAATATTTATTTCACAATTTTATTATAAATATTTTAACTTAATCAAAACATATATATGCATGACAAACAATTAAAATAAATGATAGAAGAAAAAAAATTGTAAAAACACAATATATACTACCTATACAATTAAAAATACAAACCTAACGAACAACTCGTCTAGCCCAAACGGTTAGGCGGAACATGCAAGGCCTCCACATACCGGGAGGTCGCGTGTTCGAATCACATGGGGGTGAATTCAAAGAGGCGGAACAGGCAAAGGACTCGCAAAATTGGCGAGGGCCACGGCCCCCTCGCTAAACCTGCTCTGTCAGAAGGCGAGGGCCAGCTGGCCCTCGTTAAATTCAAAGAGGGTCTTAACGAGGGATGTTTGGTCGGTAAATTAGCGAGGGTTGCGGGCCCTCGGTAAACTGACACATGTCAGGCCCTCGCTGTTTGGCGAGGGATTTTTTTTCCCCTCATTAAATAACTACCGACGAGCATTTTAACGAGGGATTTTTTCCCTCGTTAAAACCTCCCTAAGCCCATTTCCCTCGTTAAAACCCTCTTTAAAGCTCATTTTTTTAGATTTTAATATGATTCATGTGATCAAACCTTGTGATAATTTTTTTGTGATTAATCTGGTCATTAATGCAAAATGTATGTTTATTTTCAATTCAGCATGTCACAACCTTTTAACCCACTGTTTAATATACTTAAAGACAATCAATTCAACGAATTCGGATCCAACACCGGAGAAATAACAACAGCCATAGAAACCGAACAATTCAACAATCAATAGAAAATTAATCGAGAAAGAAAACGATCGAAACAGAAAAGAAATCGATCAAATAGATCGAAAAACGCGATAGACACGAGAAAAGAAGAAACGCGATAGACACGATACAACGGAAATCAGGATCTTCAACCGATTCTTAAACCTAAAACTGATACCATATAGAAGAATTAAGATTGAATCAACATTCTACAATGGAAATCTTCCATAACCGTTGAGAGAGAGAGAAATAATCAGAAGAAGAAGAAAGAAATGAAACAAGTGAGTCTAACTAATCCTAGAGGCTATATTTATAATATCTGCACAACACACTCAACTAACACTGTTGAGTATATTAACTAATACTTTCTGACTTTGTTGATTGGAGCTTTGACTCTCCTTTATATGTCTTTGTTTTGCTAACCTCCATGGGATAGTGTCCTAAAAAAAATAATTTTACCTATAACTGTTTTTAAATTTCTTAATTTGTCCCTTTTTTTTTCTATCAATTTTGTATAAAATAAATGGCATTCTATTTAGAAGAATATTCTCCTGACGGTATGGAATACCTTGGTCGTACAACTTGTATACAATTCCAGATACAGGTCGTACAACTTGTATACAATTCCAGATACATGGAAGAGCAAAAAATTGTGTTTTGAGCGGTTTATATAAGTTTTTATTATCATATTAGGTGCGTTTAAATAACCTTTTTCATAACTAGATAACTAATAAATGTGCACTAATTAAGGCCTGCACTCATGGAAAAAAGGGGTTTTAGGTAGGGGATCCTCTTTCCCCCTTCTTCTTTTTGGTGATTGTGGAATTAATGCCTAAGTCCTATGATAAATAAGACAGTTGATTAGGGGCTTTTCAAACCTGTTTGTGTTGAGTTCTTCAAAATCTCTCACTTTCAGTTCGCCGATGATACTCTAGCTTTCTTCGGGAAAGCTTCAGATTCTGGTTCTTAAAAGCATCCTCCGTGTTTTCAAAATATCTGGTCGGATTTAAAGATAAGCTTCAGTAAATTAAGAGTCCGCTTGGTTAAGGTAATGGAAGTGATAATAGAAATCACTTTCTATTGATATTGCTTGATATTTTTAATATACAAGTAATGAGAATAGAAGTAAGCAATTGATTACATTCACGCACTCAACCTGCCTCACATGATACCAATACCAATTGTTGATGTTATAACCAAACAATAAAAATGCAATCAATAACCCTTGATGATTGACCCCTCAATAATACCTATTACCATTTATATTTTCATGTCATACCAAACGGACCCTAAGTACTATGTCTGAGATCAATAATGTGGCGGATTCTAGCCTTTCGGAATGGGCCTCTTCTTTCTTGAACGCTCTCCCTTTTAAATATATATCTAGGCCTAAGAATTGGTGTGAAGTATGGCAGAGCTGGAAGTTGGGGAAAAGGAGGTTAAAAAGATGGATTCTCGTCTTTTTAGGTTGTTTAAAAAATATACTTGAGTGACACAGTACATTTGGTGTATACAAGATTTCGATTTGTATTATGCGAATTATAATTTAAATATATTAAAGTGTAAGGAAGAAAAAATTAATTGTATAAAAAATGTGATAGTATGATTATGCTATTGTAATGGTAATTTTTCAAAATCGATTTCGAAATAGAAAAATAAACCGAAATTAAATTTGTAAATCTTAAAATCGAATTTTTAAAACGCAAAACGTCTTCGTTTCTGGCCCAGTGGGCCTGAACCGAATAACTCAAATTGTTAGTTCGAATCGTAGTGCATAAATTAATATTTTAAAATATTAGTATAAAGTTGTATTTTCTAGGTGTAAAATACTTAATTAAAAATTATTACAGTTCAAATTGGTCAAATCATGTTTATTGATTAGGTGTGACTTTGTAAACTTTCGAAAGCAGGTGTGACTTTGTAAACTAAGTTATTATTATTTATTTTTTTCTAGCTTTTATCATACTAATTGTAGAACCTTGGACAAATAAGATATGCATAACTGGAATAGGACTGATTCCCACCCATCGTTTTTTAGTGTTTTTTGGTTTTATGCTATGCGGGTTAACACGACAGTAAAGCAAGATTAAGTCTTGTACGCATTCAGGTGCACCGTACATTTATATAATATTTTAAAATTATACAATTTGTTATATTAAAATATACAATTTATTTATAATGTTGTACCCATATTGTCGACTAACGACACGTGGGCAAGTGACCATGACGTGTATGTCATCCTGTTAAGCCTAGTTAAGGAGACATTTATCTACAATTAAATGCAAGTATTAATGGTCACCAATGGTCGTCTATTGTTGACGACCACGGATCATGGCCGACCAGGCGACGTAATAAAAAGCATACAACATCACCCTGAACGACTCAACGACGAACAGGTAAGCGCTGAGCAAGCGATCACAAGCGAGGCTGACGAGATAGACTGCTTAATCAGGGAAAGAGCCTCAATCCCGTCGGTAGACAAGTAAAGGAGAGACATATCAGGGAACGAGAATCACGCAAGGATGTCGCCGCGCCAAATAAGGGCCACTGTGACCTCGCTCATTTATGATCGACACTATTCGGGAGCGCAATTGACGTCCCATTAATAATTATAATTAAGGCCATGACCCATGAGCACTTCTAAATAGAGGAAAAATCATCAAGGGTTGAAATTTTTAATACTAAAATGCCATTAAAAGCAAATATTATTTCTGAGTGTTTTTCGTACGTTCTTTCGTTGTTGTTTAATTGTATATTGATTGTTACCCTAGAAATAAACCCTAGGTAATTAAGAACATATACTAAACCATGCAACTATTAATATGTAGAAATAGTTGCACGATTCAGTGTAAATAAATTGCATATTTAAATATAACAAGTTACATGATTCTAAAATGCACTATAAGTGTACGGTGCGCCTGAATGCACATGATATCCACACTTAAAATAATATGATTAATCTAATCATATTCACATTTATATTTTATGCGAATACGTGTTAGCCCACTAGCCCTAAAATAGGTGATATTACTACTGGTATATTCTAATTTGAACCATTTTCTCGGAATAATATATTAAGTTTGAGTAGGTTTCATGTGCATGCACTAGGTGCATCGTGCGTGCTAGTCAGTTGCATTTTTTATATAAATTCAGAAATCAGCATAAACCTAAACACATTGGCTTAAATTATTACCGAACTCTAAGGGGTATTCATGTAATTTTATTTTAACTATAAAAAATAAAGTATGTAAAACTAAAGAACACATAGTAGTAGGTAGAAACGCATGCACCCGTTCAACCTTGAGGCTACTCATTTATAATTAAAAACATATATCTTTCTTGCTGCTTTTTTCCTTTGAGACTTTATAGAAGAAGATTATATCAGAATTAGAGATATGGCAGCTTATGCGGCTCTTGTTTCCCTTTTCAATAATCTTGATCAGATCCAGAATCATCCCCGCTTTTCTGCCTCCATAAACAAATATCAAATTAAATCACTTGTCGCACACATCGATTTCTTGCTAGATTTTGTAGAGAGCTATAATGTTGATGGAGGTATAAGCAAAGGAGGAGCAGAAGAATTGATGAGCCAAATCGCATCTGCAGATCATAAGGCTGAAGATATCATCGAATCCCACATTGAAGATATAATTCTTCCTGTAACCACTGAAATATCGGGTGTTCGTTTACATCGTAGATGCTTTTTCGGTTTTCAGAAAGTAATTCAAGATATGTATTATGTCAAGGAGAAGGTTCTGAAGATCAAAGAGAGGAGCGGATCGTTCTAACTACTAGGTTGTCAAACATGGCTACACATTTGAGCTCTATCTGTGTTAGGATTAATTTTTTAGATGAGGACAGAAGTTGGAATCTATTTTGTCAAAAAGTATTTGGAAAAGAACACTGTCCAACTGAGCTAGAAGGAATTGGAAAGAAGATTGTTGAGAAATGCAAAGGACTTCCCTTGTCCATTGTTGTGACTGGGGGCTTCTTAAAAAGTCGCACAGGACAGAAGAACACTGGCAGAGTGTTGCCAAAAATATAAATGCAATTTTCGATTCCAGAGAATATGGGGAATGCTTAGACTTATTATATTTGAGTTATACCCACTTACCTGCTCATCTAAAGCCGTGTTTTCTTTATATGGGTACCTTTAAAGAGGACTCTGAGATTCGTGTCTCGGAAATTATCAAACTTTGGGTTGCAGAGGGTTTTCTGAAGCCAAACAATGTACAAATCCTGGAAGAGATGGCAGAGGATTACTTAAAGGATATTATTGATAGAAATCTCATTTTAGTTTGTGGGCGTCGTTCAAACGGGAGAATTAAATCTGTTCGCATCCATGATCTCTTAAGAGAGCTATGCTTAAGGGTAGCGGAAAAAGAAGAGTTTTTTTGTGTGGTGGAGCCAAATAGCATTCCGCGAGGTATAAATTTCAAGTTACCTTGAAAATGAAGTTAAAACGAGAGTTTTGAACAGAGCTCGTTTTTGGCCACTAAAAGCAGAATTGCAAAATGTAAACCTGCGTTATGTTGCTTGCCAGCTGTCCCCTTTCTTTTCTTTAATATCCCTGATGTGGAATCTACAAACACTGATTATTGGTAGAGTGACTAAAATGGTTGCACCATTGGAAATTTGGGAGATGACACAACTTAGGCATCTAAAGTGTGATCAGCTTTTGCTTCCCGATCCTCCTCCAAGATGACTCTATTGTTTTGAAAAACCTACAGACACTTTCAGTCGTATTGGATTTTAGATTGAGTGAGGAAGCCCGCAAGAGAATTCCAAACATTAAAAAATTACATATCAAGTATGGTTTTACCGGGCAGGTAAATGGCGATACCTTATTTGACAATCTTCAAAATCTTGGTCGCTTACAAAGACTTGAATCCTTATATGTATGGTGCTTCCATAAAATTCCTATTAGGAGACTGAAGTACACACTCCCCAGTTCACTAAAGAAGTTGTTTTTAGGAGGTCACATTTTTTGTTACCAAGATTTGCCGATGATAATTGGTTCATTGCCCCAACTGGAAGTTCGAGAGGCATCAGATAAGTTAAAAAAGTGGAGTTGTGATGAGGGCGAATGTCTTCGCCTGAAATTCTGAAGCATTGATGATAGTGCTCTAGAATCTTGGACTTTAGACAGGGGTTCCTATTTCCCAGTTTTGGACAAGCTTGTCCTCAACAATCGGATGAGATCCCATCTGGAATCGGAGAAATACCAACACTACAACTTATTCGTTTGGAAAACTGGACGGCGTCTTTGGATCAGCAATGAAAATAAAGGAAGAACGAGAGGGTTTTGGGTATTATGACCTTCAAATTCAAGTTAAGATGCTTCCTTTTAAGAGAGAGGGATTGATGGATCGGAGAGGCTGAAAGTAGAGGGGTTATCAATCAATAATATTCATCTTGAAATTCAAAGAAACCTTTATTTCGACTAATCCCTGTAATTTTCTTTTGCAATATCCTTGATTTAAATTTTGCAAGTGATGCACATTTCATGAATAATCCAGATTATAGAAGAATTTTGTGGATTGACTAAATTCTAGATTACTCTAGAAAGAATTTGAGTTTAGTAGGAGATGTTAAAAGATAAAGTAATTAAGAAGATTGTAGAAATTGAAGATTCTAGAAAATAGAAAAATGTAAGCATGTAATTGCATAAGAAGAATCTAGAAGAGCATACTAATATCTCCTCGAATTGGCATAAAATAGTAGCCGACATACTAGTCCTATATATATAGCAATGATGTAATTGTAAATGAGCAGAAATCAAATGACAAACCCAACTTCTTACATTAGCTAAAATAGCCTCTGTTTTTAGTCTCATATTTTTCCTTCTTCATTAACTAAAATCTAATTTACACCAAATATAAATAGAGTGAGTTACTCTAAGGTCCAAATCCTAAATGTATATTACTAGTAGGTCAATCTCTATTTTATTATTACTCTTAGGTTCAAAAAGTCCTTCTAAAAAGACAACTATGCCCTTATTTTGTTGAAAAAAGAATGCACATTTCCCTTCTCTCTCATCTCATTTCAGAAACTAGCCCCTATCACATTTCACATTTCAACATTTCACATTTCAAATTCCTAACATTCTTACCATAAAAAAACTATTTTATTTACAATATTACATTTCACATTTCAAGTTCCTACCATTCTTTCCATAAAAAAATTGTAAATTATAACATTGTTATATAAAATGAATTCTCATAAGAAGAATGTTCATATTCAAGAATGATAATTTTTTATTTATTTTCATTAATAAAACATTACAATAAAAATTTATATAACAAATTGAAAATTTACAAAAAAAATTACAGAAATTTACGTATCTAAAATCCTAAAAATTACATATCTTCGTCTTCATTTCAACATGAACATGTTCATCACAAATCATGCGGATGTTCATCATTTGTGATGAAAATGTTCATCCATCTTCAATTCACTTCCAACATCTTTCATCACCGCCATCTTCATCCTTATAAATTATAAGGAACTCACCACCAAATGAACCCAGAAAATTCAAAGGAACTCATAATTCAACAAAAAAAAAATTCAGTAGATTCAAATCCAAAAAATTCAGTAGATTCAAATCAGCATGGGGTCGAACCCAACAAATTTCAACAAAAATATTTGCAACAGATCCGAAAAAAAAAAAAAAAAAAAAAATCATAGATCCAAAAAAACTCAAATTCAAATCCAAAATGATAAGGGTCTCAGATCCAAAAAAATTCTGCAAATCTAAAAAAATCAATAGATCCAAAAAAATTGAAAATAAGTGTGCGACAAAAAGCTCGATTGCCTCTTCTGACAATGAATTTGAAAATAGATGTGCAGATACCCAGCGTTTTGCAAGCCTAAATGATGAGGTGATAAATTACATTAAAAAAATAATCACATGGAAAAGAAATACAGAACTGGGGACAAAAAATGTAATTTTTCTTGACAAAAATAGGACGAACAAACTCAAATTCTCACCAAACTACAGGACCATAAATTGGATATCGGCCTCGTAAATCCAAACCGGCTGCGGCGGGGTTGCGCGACTGGTTTTTGGCGTGGGATGGCGGCGGCGACTGATTTTTGGGTTCGGGTTCGGCTTCGTCTTCAGCCTTCGCACCGCCGCCGCCTTCGACTTAGCCGTTCGTGTCAGATGCGGGGGAGTGTGGGTTTGGCGCCGCCTAGAGATTTCCTTCGGTTTCCACTTGGGATGCGGATGGGGCGGCGCCGTGAGTAGGGTTGCGTCTCCGGTGGCGGCATCGCTGCGTCGCCTTCTTCTGTTCAAATTCGTATGTGTAGGTGGTGCAGGTGGTGGCCAACAACGGCGGTGGTTTTTTTTCTTGAGATAGACCATCCTTTTTCCGTCCTTTTTTTTTCTTTGAGAGAAGTTAGAAAGAGGGTTGTGAGGATAAATGAGACAGAGCGGGTGGTAGCCGGTCATATTAGGGCTACGGAGTATTATGGGCTTTTCCTTTTTAATTTTTGGACCTCTCGGTAATTAAAAAATTAGTTTGGACCTCTTAGTATTTCTATGGGTTTTTTTGGACGTCTAAAAACTTTTGTCATATAAATATTAACTACCTTAATTACCATCAGTGGTATCAGAGCCCTATTAGGTTTTTAATTGGGTGTAAACTAGCTTCCGCATACCCAATAATTTCTTGTTGCCATTTCCTAGCCTACAAAAATGTCCCTATCAAATAACTCTCGGGAGAAAACTATAACTATTGGGGCATTAAAATGGAAACATATTTTATGTCCCAAGGTTTATGGGAAATTGTTGAGATGGGATACACCATCCCCGAAGAAACGTCTTCTTTATCTACGACAGACAAAGAAAAACTAGACAAAAATATGGAGAAGTATAGTTTGACTCTCTACGTATTGCAAATGGCTATGATGGAGTCTCTATTTCCAAGGATTAGTGGAGCTACGTCGTCGAAGAAGCTTGGGATACTCTGAAGGAGGAATATCAAGGCAGTGATAAGGTACGCAACCTCAAACTCCAAACGCTTAGAAGAAATTTGGAGAATTTGAAGATGAAAGAATCTGAGACCGTAAAAGATTACTATACTCGATTAAGAGAAGTAATCAATCAAATGACATCATATGGAGAAAATATTACTGAGAAGAGAATTGTAGAAAAGATATTAATTACTTTTCCAACAAAATATGATCCAATTGTCACTACAACAGAAGAGACTAAAGACATAGATAAATTATATGTGACAAAATTAATAGTGTTGTTCTCGGTTTACGATTCCGGCCAACAAACAATGAGTGATTATAAGAATGACAAAACGGACGATCAAAAACAGATAAAAATACGAATATTGGTGACCAAGTTCATCTGTGAATAAGACTACGTCTGGGGGCGTCCAAGTCAGGAGTATGTTGCTATTATATTTGCTTAGAATGCTAAGATATTTTCCAATCTTTTCTGGCGAGGCCGAGATGGTCTGTTTATACAAGGATTCCCGCCTCATGGGCGGGAATTTACATAAGGAAAGACAGTAAATGAGGCTTCAATCCCGCTGGCCGAGGATTCTACCTTGTCCGGTCAATGGTCGCTGTAGTTAGTGCGCGCCATTCGCGGGGCGGATTCCAAGGGCGGATCTTGTGGCTTGCCGGGCATTTCTCCCTTTAGAGGAATTTGCGACTTCACGATCTCCGGCTATGATGGAGTCTCTATTTCCAAGGATTAGTGGAACTACGTCGTCGAATGAAACTTGGGATACTCTGAAGGAGGAATATCAAGACAGTGATAAGATACACAACCTCAAACTCCAAACGCTTAGAAGAGATTTGGAGAATTTGAAGATGAAAGAATCTGAGACCGTAAAAGATTACTATACTCGATTAAGAGAAGTAATCAATCAAATGAAATCATATGGAGAAAATATTACTGAGAAGAGAATTGTAGAAAAGATATTAATTACTCTTCCAACAAAATATGATCCAATTGTCACTACAACGGAAGAGACTAAAGACATAGATAAATTATATGTGACAAAATTAATAGTGTTGTGCCCGGTTTACGATTTCGGCCAACAAACAATGAGTGATTATAAGAATGACAAAATGGACGATCAAAAACAAATAAAAATACGAATTGGTGACCCAGTTCGTCTGTGAATAAGACTACGTCTGGGGGCGTCCAAGCCAGGAGTATTTTTCTATTATATTTGCTTAGAATGCTAAGATATTTTTCAATCTTTTCTGGCGATGGTCTATTTATACAAGGATTCCCGCCTCATGGGCAGGAATTTACATAAGGAAAGACAGTAAATGAGGTTTCAATCCCGCTGGCTGAGGATTCCGCCTTGCCGGGTCAATGGTCGGTGTAGTTAGTGCGCGCCATTCGCGAGGCGGATTCCAAGGGCAGATCTTGTTGCTTGACGGGCGTTTCTCCCTTTAGAGGAATTTGTGACTTCACGATCTCCGGCCTGCGGAGTTCTTGTGCCAAGTCGCCTCTCTTGGTCGCTGATCGCGACGTGCCGACTTCACGATTTTTGGGTAAGTTGTATTCGTGCATGGCATAGTAGTGACTATGCGATCTCCTGTTTTGGTCTTTGTTCATCTGGCCTTGGGGACATCTGACCTTTAAACCTTCGACTTCTGGGGTCTTGCCCCCAGGTCGCTTTAACTGGACGTCGGCGGGTGACTTATCGTCTTCGCGACTTATCCGGTGGTAAGATTTATCCATGTCACAACAGTTGCCCCTCAAGTCGAGGTCTTGAGCTTTGCTTCTGGGCCTTGACTTGATTATTATTCTTCCGACTAGCGACCTCTCGACCTAGGGACTCATTCTGGGCGTGTCATCATCCTCGAGCAGGTGAAAAGTCGCTTTGATTATATGAATCGGCGTGACAGACTGCCCTCAATTTCATGATTTGACGTGACTAGTTGACAAGATTGATGACGCGGGGCACCGCGGGTCGTTCTAATCGGAAACCGCAGTGAGAACCACGCACGATTCCCATACGTTTCTTGTCGGGATGGGCTCGAGGTTTGGTCTAATTGCATTTTGGCCCTCCCCTTCTCTTATAAATAGACGAGGGTTTTAGTGGCCAAAACCCTTCTTCACTTTCAAATTCTTGAGCCCTCAAGATTTCTGCAAAACTTCGAGAATCCAGCGAGAATCAGTTCAGGCAAATTCTTCGCTCTTCCCTTTGCAAATTTTATTCAATGGCCAGTGATCATCCTACGACTCCTGTCGCCTCTCAACCAATGGTGTTTTCATCTTTCTCCGAGGATGAGGTTTTTCTGTCTCAACGCTGCCGCCATGGATCTGTTGGGGATTATACTGAAAAGTATGCTTTTTACTTTGTATAATCGAAACTGAATTTCCAGACTTATTTACTGAAATAAATTATTTATCACGGATGCTTTAAATATGATTGAATGTTATATATACTTATTGCATAATTGTTCAATAATTCGTACGTGTTACACTGTAGTTAATTTAGTGATACCCGATCACAGAAGATTAAATTAACAGTCCCTTGTAACTATAAGTACGCCATTCACGACCTAGATGGAAATGAACAACCATCGCGAAAGGTTGAGTGTAAGGCTCAGATTGGTTTGTCTTGACCAAGAGATTACACTAGTGCATGACCGATCTTGTTGAATAGGACCTCTGAGGAGGATAAATTCTTGAATCCGAACATGGAAGAATTAGACCTCGGTGGTTCGTTGTTTCTTAACCTTCGTCCCTGAAATAGGATCACGTGGGATCGGTAACTATTGCTTTGACTTATCATGGGTAGCGAATCGGAGAGATTCAATACGTGCTTTATCTTGGGCAATATTATTGGTCACATGTGATTGCTAAGATTTAATACGAAGAATCGGTAGTGCAAGTACGCTTGCTTGATTTGCCCCCGAGGTTCATAAGTTTTATCATACCAAATCTTGCAAGTGGAATTTGTTTCCCAGATGGATAATAATGTTGAACCGCTTCCTCTAACCAAGGACAAAAGATATTAATTAATGGAAAGCTATTTCAATGGCTTGAATTAATTAATGGGCTAGATAATCTTAAACACGGAAATAATGACCGGAGCCATATTGATCGTAATATGGGTTAAGATGGATAGTGCAATATTAATTATGTAGTGGGATTAATTAATATTTATGGGCTTGAATTATATTGTGGCTCAATATTAGATATTCAAGATCCATTAGAAGGTCCAATCTTAATTCTCCTAAAGGCCCCCCTGAGTAGCCCAACATATAGTCCAATAACCGAAAAGGTGATTAAAATAAAATAAATATTGTTGCTTATATTTCCTCATTAAATTAAAAATTATGAATAAAAAGAGGAGAAAGATTTTCTTTGAATTTTGTTATGGAATGAAGATATGTATTCTTGGAATACAAGATTATCTCATTAAATTCAAGAAATCTCCCACTTGGTTATTCATTAAGAGATTTTTCAAATTTTTGGAAAAAAGAGGGCAAGAAAGATTTTCTTGATTTTCTTGAAAAGATATTATTATGGAAGATATGTATTTCTTGAAATACAAGAATATCTCATAAATTCAAGAAGATCTAAATCTTGGAATCTTGCTCAAATTTTCGAAAATTATACCATAAAATAGAGGAGGTGGATTTTTGTGGAATATTTTAATTATGGGAAAAAGAATATATGGGATATATTCAAGATTTCTTGGTGACCAAGAAAAGTCTTTTCCCACATTGAAAAACCACCAAAATTTCGTGCCCCTCCTCTCCTATAAATAGGGGATGATTAGTTCATTCCCAAGTACAATTCCATGTGCTGGAAATATTAGCAAATCCACGAAAGTGGTGCAACAAAGTTTATTTTTTTTCCTTTTGTTAATTGTTCGCGAGTATCCTTCCACCGGATTGTCGAGCAAGGGCTAAGGGAATACTTGGGAAGTCCTTTTGGTTAGTCCGTCCGACCAAAGCCACTGCCATCCCGAGAGGTACGTTCACGTAAACCCGTAGATTCCGCATGCGTAGGTTTTACGTGGCTTTTTATATGATTGATATGTTGTTGTAATTATTATTTGAATTAATATAGGATTAATTCATGCTAGTAATAATTAATGAATTAAATTTGTATTTAAATATTCACCCCTAATAGATCTGTGCGAATCATTCCCCAACAACTGGTATCAGAGCCACCGCTTTTGCCTCTCAATTTTTAAATTGTAATTTAATTAAGTGGACATTAAAATTGAAATTGATAGTAGAACTGTTAGATCTGCTTTTGCGGTATCCAATTGTCATGGATTTTAATGTTTTATTTTGCATGCATATAAACCGTGGTTTTTTAATTCGATTCGCTTTCGGATTTGTTTTTTGCCTCGTGAGAAAATCCACGAGTAGACTAGGATTTGTTTGATTTGATCAATGTAATAGACTAGTCTAGATCTAGGTTTATTTATTTTTTGTAAATAAATTGTAACCGGATCGGGAACGAAGAGATGAAGAATTAAAGGACGAAATCCAGAACCAGGCGTAAAGGCGCGGGCGCGCGCTGGCACGCATGGGCGCAGGGCGAGGCCGGGCGGGCCGAGCGCGCGCGAGGATGCAGGCCGGCGCACGGGCGGTGCGTGCTCCAGGCCGGGCGGACGCCGCGGGCGCGCGCACGGGCGCGCGCGGAGACGCGGGCGAGGCCGATGTCGCGGGCGAGGCGGAGGCGGGCGAGCGCGCGCGCGCGGATGCGCGCGGACGCGCGCGTCGCCTGCCGAGGACTGCCGACTCCTGCCGAGGCGTGCCGAGGCGTGCCGAGGCGCTGGCGGGCGTGGCCTGCCAGGCGGTGCCGAGGCTGCCTAGGCTGTCCCAGGCCAAGTGGCCGGCCGGATGCGGACGTGCATCCCGGCTGCGAGCTGCTTGGCGTGGCGGTTCGAGACGAG
Source organism: Stenogyne calaminthoides (assembly GCA_037126765.1). Lineage (NCBI taxonomy): Eukaryota > Viridiplantae > Streptophyta > Magnoliopsida > Lamiales > Lamiaceae > Stenogyne > Stenogyne calaminthoides. Next base: position 21,371,721 of record JBBCBC010000011.1, on the reverse strand, counting down.
TATTTTTTTCGAGACGAACGAGTGGGAGAAATTCGAGACGTGTTTCTTCAAGATCAAGCCAAGAAAAATCAAACCATGACAATTGGATAATTTGTGCCCAATATGTTTATTTTTCTGTTTTGCTTGATTTATTTGTGCTATCTTATGCTTTATTTAATTTGTTTAAATGTGTTTGCATGAGGGTTGCCAAATTGAAAAATCTCAACATCAAAATTACTAAGTATGTTTTAAATAATTAATTGACAATTTTATTCCGGATAATAAAATTGAATTAATTTTGACCTCCATGATTTATTTATTTGTGAATTCTTTTGGAGAAATTCCCCCCACGGGACGGTCAAAAGATAGGTTTCACATGAATGAATTCCAAACGGATGATTGTGGGTTATTACTAGTGGCGACGATGACCCTCCCCACGAGGCTCGATCAAAGCGAAATAGTAATCCTCAGATTTAATCATGGTTATTACTTAGGTATAAAATTGATATGCATATACTTCCCAAAGTCCTGTCAATTTTATATTGGTCAAGTGGGAGCCAACTATTAATCTGCATATTAAAGGTTTGTAACTGTTCTTGTTTGTAACCTGCTTGAATGTGTTTAAATAATGATCCACCCCACGTGGCTTATTTAAACTGTTTTGAGATGTTGGCTGATGCATTGTTCATATTTTTTTGAGATTTTAAATATGATGAATGTGATCGAACCTTGTGATATACTTGTGCTATGGCATATAGTTATTTATTTCAGTTCAGCATGTCTTTACTTTTTAATCCACTGTTATTATACTTAAAGTCAAAACAATATGTATGGAAACTATATTGATTGGAAAATTATTATTGTCCTAACTGCACAAAAAAGCACAAGTGGATTTTGACACACAAAAAATCGATGAGCCAACCGACGAGTCAAAACATGCGGGACTCGTCGATCACCTTTATGAGAGATGTCGTCGCTTTGAAAATGGTGGAGGAAAAAACCGTAAGGGATTACATCCTCAAAATAGATGGCCCATCCCCGAACAAACTTGAGATTCTCGAGTCATTATGATCCGGAGACTCGGATGAATTTGGTACTTCATTCTCTCGCCTGAAAGGTTTTTTTGAGCATTTTGGCCTCGCTAGCTAATTTGTTGCAAACTTTTGGACTCGGCAGAAATGATGATAAGGCACCAAACTCAAGCTATGACGGCAAGTGGTCCGTCTTCATCTTCTAGGCCAAGGGTAGGCAAGATAAAGAAGAGGACCAAAGGCCATAAGCAATAAAACTCAACTGTTACCAAGGGCAATGGTAAGATGAGGAATGCTTGTTGAGTCAAGGAAAATCCAAAGAGGAAGTGCTTAAGCTGCGGTGAGAGAGGACAATGGAGGTTTTGCCTGTTCCAACCCCAAAAGGGACGGAAAGGAAGGTAATTCTCACACTAGTTGTTGAAACTTGTTTAGCGGCGTATACCTCTCATTCATGGGTAGTTGATACGAGATCCACTAATCATGTTGGCTTCAAGGGTTCTAAATGATCCGGCAACGTAGTGGGAGTGAGATCCTCATCACACTGGGCAACGTTACGAAAGTAGAAGACATTGCAATGCTACGTAAGTGGCAGATATTGCAATGCTACGATAGTAACGATTATTGCAATACTACGCAAGTAGCAGACATTGCAATGCTACATGAGTAAAGCGATTAAAGCAAAGGGAGAAGTGCACCTATCTTTTGAAGATAAAGTTTTTTTGAGATTATCTTTATGTTCCCAGTTTTAGAAAGAATTCACTTTCAGTTTCTAAAATTCGATTAAAGGACACTAAGTTTCTTCTAATAAGAATGACATCATTTTTTAAATGATGAGTGTATCTGTTAAGGGACATTGATGGAAAATCTCTATACAATTAATCATGCACACCACTCACGAAAACATATCCTATAACACATCAATCAAGCTTTTTAGAAAAGAAAACGCTCATCGACGTGAATGAGACACTTCTTTGGCATCTAAGATTAGGTCATATAAATCCAAAGAGGATCCAAAGGTTGGTGAAAGATGGTTCACTGGAGCGTCTCCAAGATTGAATCGGATCCAACCTGCGAATCATGTTTGGAGGGTATATGGACCAAGATGGCATTTGGAGCCAAGGGGAATGGGGCTAAAGAAGTGTTAGAGATCGTTCACATAGATGTACGTAGTTCAATGTCAACCAAAGCAAGAGGAGGTTATGAGTAATTTTATTGATGATTACTCAAGGTACATTTTCCTTATGAAGCATGAATCTGAGACCTTTGAGAAATTCTAAAGAATTTAAGGCTCAAGCAGAGAATCATATGGAAAAACGTATCAAGTCTCTACGATCTGATCGTGGAAGCGAATACCTCAGCGATGAGTTTTTGAACTACTTATCTGATGAAGGGATTGTATCCCAGCTCACTGCACCCGGAACCCCTCAACAAAAACGGGGATTGCAGAGCGAAGCAACAGAATCCTTTTGGAAATGGTTAGATCAATGATGAGTTATACGGATCTTCCCGAGTCGTTCTGGGGTCATGCCTTGGAAAACAGCGACTTACATTCTGAACTTGGTGCTATCCAAATCAGTTCCCAGAACCCCAAAGAATTGTGGACCAGGCGCAAGTCTAGTATGATACACATGAGAACTTTGGGGTGTCCGGCCTACGTGTTGGACAAGAAAACCGGTAAATTGGATCCTCGATCAGAATTAAGGTTGTTTTGTAGGATACCCTGAGGGAACAAAAGGGTGAATGTTCTATAGTTCCGAAGATCAAAAGGTGGACATCCGCACCCATTTTAGATTTTGGAAGTAAACTATAGAACCAAAGAAAACCCAGAAGTGAGATTACCTTAAATGAGCTTAGAGGGCAAACCTCAGTGCCGACTGTACTAGATGATATACCAAACGATACGTTTTCACAACCGAAGCCTCGTTATAGTGGGAGGGTTGTTAGACAGCCCGAGAGATTCATGGGAATAGGAGAGTCCTCGGACTTGATTCCCTAATCAGACCCATGGACATATGACGAGGCACTCCAAGATTAGGATGCGCTTGGCAAACAAAGAATGAAAGCCGAAGTGGGTTCTATGTTTCATAATAGAGTGTGGGAGCTAGTCGAACCACTTAATGGGGTCAAACCCATTAGATGCAAGTGGGTATATAAGAGGAAAAGAGGATCGGACGGGAAGGTTGAAACCTTTTAAAGCAAGACTAATGGCGAAAGGTTATACTCAGAAAGAAAGGGATCGATTATGAGGAAACTTTTTTTCGCCCGTAGCCATGCTTAAGTCCATCCGTATTCTCTTTTATCGATTCTTCAAAGCATTTTCGACGTTGAAATCTGGCAAATGGATGTCGAGACAGTTTTCCTTAACGGAAGTCTTGATAAAGAGATCTATATGCAACAACCCCTAGTTTTCATTGAAACAGGCCAAGAACTTGGAACCAAAGTTTTGATCATATTATAAAGTCTTATGGGTTTTGATCAAAACGAGTTTGAAAGTTGTGTGTATAAAAACGTGTCGGAACTGCATTGGTATTCTTAGTATCTTTGTCGTAGATCACATTGTGATCATCGGGAACGATGTGAAGGTGTGATCGATCAGGCGTAAGGGCATGGTTTTCAAAACAGTTTGATATGAAAGACTTAGGGAAAACCGGACACATCCTTGGGATCAAGATCACAAGAAAAAGATGGTCGGGTTATCGCATGTTTCATACATAGACACTGGTTTTGAAACAATTCAGCATGCAAGATTCCAAGAAAGGATTCGTACCTTTCAGACTTGGAATCCATATCCAAGAAAATGTTCCCTAAGACGAAAAGGAGATAGATGACATGAAAGGTATTCCTTGTGCTTCGGCTGTCGAAAACCTTATGTATGCATTGCTGTGTACGAGACCGGATATATGCTTTGTCGTAGGCATGGTAGCAAGATATCGAGTAACTTCGAGGGAAAGCGAATTGACGACGATTAAAAACATTACGAAGTTTACAAAAGAACTCGGGATAGAATGTTGATTTATCGATCGAATACTCCAATCCCCATCGGCCACATGGACTCGGATTTCCAATCAAGTTTAGATTCCAGAAATTATCTGCCTCAGTTAGTGTGTTTCCATTTGGGAAGTGTAGCCATCAAATGGACGAGTGTGAAGCGTAAATGCATCACTTGACTCAACCATGGGACTCGGGTAAGTAGTCAACGTGAGCGTGAAAAGAACCGATTGGGCTCTAGATCTTCTTAGTGGACTTGGATGGTGTTACGAATTTGTCTAGCAATATCTGCTAGGGGCAGTTACAAATTCAAGAGAACCAAGAGTCCACGAGTCAAACAAACACATTAAAGGAAAGACATCTTATACGAGAAATCGTTAAGAGAGGAGATATAGATGTGGCAAAGATAGCGTCGAGAGGACAAACTTTAGCGTAGATCCATTCACAAAGCGTCGCCTCTGAATACATTCGAGAGACATGTGAGTGGAATGGGTGTCAAGACCGTTGCCAACTGCTTTGAGTATAAGTGGGAGAAATTATTAGGTTCGTGTAGGTGACATTAGATGTCACGGACTACTCGAGACGTGTTGTAGTATACTTAAAAGCGACTTTGAGTATAAGTGGGAGATTGTTGGGGATTATCTTTGAAAAGTATGCTTTTTACTTTGTATAATCGAAACTGAATTTCCAGACTTATTTACTGAAATAAATTGTTTATCACGGATGCTTTAAATATGATTGAATGTTATATATATTTATTGCATAATTGTTCAATAATTAAATGACGCGTTACAATCAGTAGTTAATTTAGTGATACCCGATCACGAAGATTAAATTAACGATCCCTTGTAACTATAAGTACGCCATTCACGACCTAGATGGAAATGAACAACCATCGCGAAAGGTTGAGGTGTAAGGCTCGATTGGTTTGTCTTGACCAAGAGATTACACTAGTGCATGACCGATCTGTTGAATAGGACCTCTGAGGAGGATAAATTCTTGAATCGAACATGGAAGAATTAGACCTCAGTGGTTCGTTGTTTCTTAACCTTCGTCCCTGAAATAGGATCACGTGGGATCGGTAACTATTGCTTTGACTTATCATGGGTAGCGAATCAGAGAGAGATTCAATACGTACTTTATCTTGGGCAATATTATTGGTCACATGTGATTGCTAAGATTTAATACTGAAGAATCGCGTGTGCAAAATACGCTTGCTTGATTTGCCCCCTTGAGGTTCATAAGTTTTATCATACCAAATCTTGCAAGTGGAATTTGTTTCCCAGGTATGGATAATAATGTTGAACCGTTCTCCGACCAAGGACAAAAGATATTAATTAATGGAAAGCTATTTCAAAGGCTTGAATTAATTAATGGGCTAGATAATCTTAAACACGGAAATAATGACCGGGAGCCATATTGATCGTAATATGGGTTAAGATGGATAGTGCAATATTAATTATGTAGTGGGATTAATTAATATTTATGGGCTTGAATTATATTGTGGCTCAATATTAGATATTCAAGATCCATTAGAAGGTCCAATCTTAATTCTCCTAAAGGCCCCCTGAGTAGCCCAACATATAGTCCAATAACTGAAAAGGTGATTAAAATAAAATAAATATTGTTGCTTATATTTCCTCATTAAATTAAAAATTATGAATAAAAGAGGGAGAAAGATTTTCTTTGAATTTTGTTATGGAATGAAGATATGTATTCTTGGAATACAAGATTATCTCATTAAATTCAAGAAATCTCCCACTTGGTTATTCATTAAGAGATTTTCGAAATTTTTTGGAAAATAGAGGGCAAGAAAGATTTTCTTGATTTTCTTGAAAAGATATTATGGAAGATATGTATTTCTTGAAATACAAGAATATCTCATAAATTCAAGAAGATCTAAATCTTGGAATCTTGCTCAAATTTTCGAAAATTATACCATAAAATAGAGGAGGTGGATTTTTGTGGAATATTTTAATTATGGGAAAAAAAATATATGGGATATATTCAAGATTTCTTGGTGACCAAGAAAAGTCTTTTCCCACATTGAAAAACCACCAAAATTTCGTGCCCCTCCTCTCCTATAAATAGGGGATGATTAGTTCATTCCCAAGTACAATTCCATGTGCTGGAAATATTAGCAAATCCACGAAAGTGGTGCAACAAAGTTTATTTTTTCCTTTTGTTAATTGTTCGCGAGTATCCTTCCACCGGATTGTCGAGCAAGGGCTAAGGGAATACTTGGGAAGTCCTTTTGGTTAGTCCGTCCGACCAAAGCCACTTTGCCATCCCGAGAGGTACGCGTTCACGTAAACCCGTAGATTCCGCGATCGTTTTTTTGGCTTTTTATATGCATGATATGTTGTTGTAATTATTATTTGAATTAATATAGGATTAATTCATGCTAGTAATAATTAATGAATTAAATTTGTATTTAAATATTCACCCCGAATAGATCTGTGCGAATCATTCCCCAACAGGATCATCTTCTACCACTGGCATCATGGGGGAAAGTTATGCCAATCCGGCCTCCTCGGCCGGTGCCCCTGGTGGTAATAGGGAGGATGACGGCAAGATGAAGAGATTGACGAGGCCTTCCTAGAAGATCTAGATGAAATTACCCATATTTCTTCGGTGGATGTCAGTCCCATCCGTACTTTCCAGTCGGAGATGGAAGAGGTTGTGGGGCCCTCTGACCAGGCCCACGATATTGGGGCTTATGAGCGGGTCTTTTGATTACGAGGCCTATACAGCATGGGGCCCGTATAAGTGACCTCAGTGCGAGTTTCGAAAGTCAGTTAAGTCGGACTTCATGGCGTCTGATGATAAGTATCGATCAGTTTTATCCGATCGATATGTGCGCGCCCTTCGTCGTCAATACAAGGTTCCCAGAGATGTACACTTCTACGGTGCGACCTCTGATGAGAGTGCCGACCAGCCACCTCCGGGGATAAAAGCAGTGAACGAGCACACTATGGAGATCGAGATCCAGTTTCCGTTGCACCCATACGTCAACTCTCTAAATTTCGAGTTTCATCGACTTCGGGCCGGATTGTACACATATCCCCGCCATCTCAATATTTCCCGTAAGTCTTCAACTTGTAGTCATCTTTATTGATAACAACCTACGATTTGTGACTTATACTTTTTTTGTTATCTTGTGGCAGCTCCCGACTTTTCAGCTTACCGACGCCAACCATCAACTTCTGTGATGGCATCGCGGAAAAAGTCTGTGGTTTGTTCACTGAGGCGAGTGTCAGATACGAGCACTCCTCCTCCATCCTCGACTCATATGGCCCTTCCATCGCCGATAAGGGGAAGAAGAAAACTTCGGAGTCTACTCCGCCAGTCACCGAGCGACCTCATAAGAGGGCGAGGGAGGAGATTGGTTCCTACCAGTCTGAGATAAACCGGGGACTCGGGAGGTCGCTCTCTCGCGCAGCCTCACAGCCAACTTCTGCCCCTATTAGAGATCGTCATTTGGAGGATGACTCCTTGATAGGTTGGGATGAGAATTTGGTCAACGAGTAAGTCTTGAACGTGAATTTGATTTTTCTTGACTATCTTGTCATTTCTCTCTAACGACTTGAACTCTGTTCACAGCCCGGAGTTCACTCCAGCCAAGTTCACGGGTTGTTCCATTCCCAGAAGACGACCTTATATCTGGAGAGGGCGTGTGGCCAGTCGAAGGGTGGGCTCAGGAAGCTGGAGGAGGCTCATCGGACGATTGGCGAGCAAGCCAAATCAATACTCGCCACCTCAAAGATTCAAAAGAAGCTGGAGGTCTCCAACTCCCAACTGACCCAGAAGGTTTCCAAGCCCGAGGGTCGACTGAAGGCTGTAGAGGACCAACTCGAGGTGGAGAAGGCCAACTCCAGGGCGATTGTTGCTCGGGTTGAGGGGGAATTGGCTTCCAAGGCTGCAGAGGTTGTGGAGAAGCTGGCCGCAAGGGAGGCGCAGTTCAAGGCGGTTGAGGAGCTGAACGCCAACTATGCTTACATCATGGCATTTGTAGAGGCCATCCGAGTCTTCCGCTGGTTGAATCCAACTAGCAAACTCATCGGTGCGGTTGTGGACCTGGGCGCCTATGTCCATGACAATCCTATCGACTCTGACGTTCTACTGGATATCAAGGACTTGGAAGGATTTGTTATTGACCTATCATTCTTCCCCAACTAGAGCCGGATTGTGCTTTCCACCCCCGACCCTGACGAGACGCAACCTGGTGATAACCCTGAAGTGGGCCTGGAGATGCAGACTGGTGAAACCAGGTCTCAGCTGGAGATCGGAGGGGGGTCGGGTGTGGACCCCGTTGAGGAGGTCATTCCCGGTCTCTAAAGGAGGTGTTTACCAGCCCAAGACTAAGGAGACAAGAGCAGCCTATGAAGCCATGCTCAGTGTTATTCAGCAACATGAACCTCATCCCCAACAATACTTTTGATCAGCAAATGGAGATGATGGTCTTGATGATGATGTTGGTGTTGCTGTTGAGTTTGAGGGCTGGTATCTCCTGAAGTCGAGATGTATATGGAAGTCGTAGGAAAGTCGAGCAATAGCAAACAACTGGTAGTGCATAAGGATTTGTAACTGTAATCTTTGATCTATGTTGGCTTTAGGCCGCTTGATGTAATCGGCCTTAGGGCTTTCTCTTGTACCGGTCTTCAGGCCTTCTTGTCATTAATGAAATTTTTTCTTTTTCCTTCTTTTATTGTGCCGACTTGATTTCTTTATGCGAGTTTTAAAATTTCATTCGTTCTTATCGTCTTATTTTCTTTGCGATATAATTGAACTTGTTATTGTCTTCTTACTTGTATGCGGCTTATTAATGAACTTTGCTTAGTCGTCTTACAAAGTCGGAGGAGGACCGCACCGCTTAGGGTGGCAATCTCACCACCAGTATGTTGAAATTCGTACTTCGGGAGGTCGATGTTAAATCATGCGACCTCCCTCTGTTTAAACACAAGAATTTTGAAAAGAAAAATAACATTTTTTTTACTTGGCCAAATAAGTACAAAAATGCGACTTCTGACCTATTGATAATACTTCTTTAGGTGAGCTGCATTCCATGGGTATTGAGCCTTCGTGCCATCTAGACTTTCGAGCTCGTAGGCTCCATTTGGTAGGATTCTCGATACCTTGAATGGACCTTCCCAATTCGGGCCGAAAGTTCTTTTTGGTACACCGAGCACCCTCTTTAATACCATGTCTCCTTCTTTGAATTTTCGAAGTCGTACTTTAGAATTGTAGTACTTCTCCAATTTCTGTTTGTACCTCGCATTTCTCATATTAACTTCTAGTCTTTTTTCTTCCAGTAGATCTAGTTTTCTAGCAAGAGCCTCGTTGTTATGGTCAATTGCGACTTGTGACGTCCAGAGGCTTGGGAAGTCGTCCTCTGAAGGCAAGACCACCTCGGTTTTGAAAGCTAGGAGTAAGGACCCCAGTTGAGTTTCGACAAGTCGTTCTGTATGACCATAAGACATTTGGCAGCTCACTGGCCCATTTTCCCTTTCCTCCCTCAAGCCTCGACCGATCCATTTTATTGGGGTGGTATGTGGTAGAAAAGAGCTTCGTGATTTTCTACTTTTGGAAAAAAATGTCGATTTTTAGTCCATCAAATTGCTTCCCATTATCGGATATGATAGCTTGAGGTAGGTCGAACCTGCAGATGATGTTTCGCCATATGAATCTGATGACATGTTGGTCTATGGTTGCCAAAGCCTCTGCCTCGGCCCATTTTGTGAAGTAATCCACAGCGACTAGGGCATACTTGATCGAGCCCGGAGTTGTTGGGAGTGGCCCGATGATATCTATCCTCCACTTCGCAAAAGGCCATGGACTGAGGATGCTGGTAAGTTCTTCTAGAGCGACCTTAATTGCTGGCGTGAAAATTTGGCATCTGTGACATCTTCGGGCGAATATGATGGCATCCGCCTGTAAGGTTGGCCAGAAGTAGCCTTACCTTGTAGTTTTGTGAGCCAACGATTGCCTCACAGTGTGGTTTCCACACATACCTTCGTGTATCTCCCTCAGGATGGCTTGCCCCTATTATGGTGTGATACATCTGAGAAGTGGTGTGTTGAAACCTCGTTTATATAGGTCATCATTGATGAGAGTATATCTCACGGCTCTCAACTGTAATTGGCGAGCTTTTGTTCTGTCTTGTGGTAAATTGCCACTCTTTAAATACTCGATGATGGGTGTCATCCAGTTTCTCGGTATTGGGGTATCTGGGGATGCGACCAGTGTGTTTATACTGGAGAGGTGGGAGAGTCTTGTGATGGTGACATCCTTTATCTCTGCTGGCCCCTCTGAAGTCGCCAGTCGTGCTAAGGCATCGACTTGTGAATTAAGATCTCGCGGGATCAGTTTCACATGCACTGTTCAAATTTCTGACATAGTTTCTTCATGACTTCTTGGTAAGTCGTCATTTTGTCATGTCGAGCTTCATATTCCCCCGAGACTTGGTAGGCTACGAGTTAAGAGTCTTTGTGTACCTGAAGTCTCTTGATGCCCATTGCCACAGACATCTCCAGGCCACTGATGATGCCTCGTATTTGGCCTCGTTGTTTGTCGCTGGGAAGTCAAAAGTTATGGTATTCTGGAAAGAAGTGCCCTCCGGACTGACCAGGACTACCCCTGCACCTGATTTGTGAGAGGTCGCTGAGCTATCTACGAACAATTGCCATGGCGGGCCGGATGAGCTGCTGACTTTTGAAGGGAAGGTCAGTTCGACCACGAAATTGGCCAATACTTGTGCTTTGATAGTTGGGCACAGTGCGTATGTTACCCCGTATTGCCCGACCTCGATGGCCCATTTTAGGTATCGACCTGTTGTATCAGGTCGGTGGAGTACATTCCTTAGAGGTAAGAAAGTGAGTACTTCAATCTGATGGTCGAAGAAATACCTCCTCAGTTTCCTGACACTCATGACTAAAGCGTACGCCAGTTTTTCCAGAAGTGGATACCGTTGTCCGGTTTTCTGGCTAACGAAGTAAATTGGAAAATGAATCTGACCTTCTGCTCAGACCAGTACTGCGGGTGCCTTGTAATGACCCCCAATTTTCTTGGAACTCTTCTTTGGTTTCGTGACTTCCTTTGTGTCGGAGAGTCGGGACTCTAGTAGCTCCGAAGTGTGAATCAGGTTGCTAGCCCACCTTCGGAAGTCAGCGTAGCTAGTCGGATAGTCGGCGGTCATACGTCGCCATAATTTGGTCCCCATTCTGAGGCCGCTAACGGCCCCAAGCAGTTTTGCCTCATCCCCTAAAGGATCTTCTTCAAGGATGAGCTTGTCGATCCTTTCAACGTAGGATCGATCTGACTCATTTTTGCCTTGTTGAGTGTTCATGAGGTGCTGCCTAGTCGCAGGTCGGGGAGCCATTGCCTAGAAATGGCTTAGGAACAGCCTGGCGAGCTGCTCTAAAGTATCCACCGAGAGAGGTGGTAGGGAGGTGAACCACATATGAGTCTGGTCGCTCAATGTTAGTGAGAACAACCTGCATTTGGTCGTGTCGGTTGCACCCATGGAGGCCATGTAGGAGTTGTATTTCGCTACATGGACCCTTAGGTCCGAGCTCCCATTGTAGCAGTCTATGGTCGCTATGCTGATTTTCCTCTAGGTAGGCGCCAGAGTAACCATGGTGCCAAGCGGAGAATCTAGGACGACGAGGTTAGTGTCGGTCTCCATCGGCCCATTCTGATTCTCCATTTGTTCCATCAGTTGCTAGATGGTTTGGGCTAATGCTGCCACTTAAGCGTCGCGAGGATCATTGGTTTTGAAGGCATCCTGCTCATCGCCATGATGGACAACCGAACCTCTCAGCACCTCATCATGGTGAAGTTCAGTGCGTACGCGAGGTCGCATTACACTTATTCTTCATGCCGAGGCTGGGAATGAGCCTCATCCTCAACCCCTACCGGAGCTTTTTGTGCCCCCAGATTTCCGAGGCGGTCGAACACGTTGTTCGAAACCGCGGGTCTTTCAATTTTGGGGACCCGGTAGTTCCGGGTGTTTGCGTGCCTCACTGCCGGGTAGGCCAATTGGTCTATCGATCGTCCTCTAATTAAGGGACCCTTGTCCTTGGTGATTCCAACGTCATGGGCAGTCCTCTTGACCAGAGGTTGCCCCTCCGGGCCGTCGAATGAGAGATGCTTCTTGTTAAGGACAACCAGAATATGCCCTCGCATACCCCGGTGTCTAGACAAGGTTCCACCAATTGGGGGTGGCCGTCGGGGGCCACCTGGCTAGTGCGGTGGGAACTTAGTGAAGCTTCGACACCATCACGGGCGTTAGTTTTGTGCCTGGTAGCATCGTTTTGGTTTATCGCCATTTGTTGAAAACTGAACTGGGAGTGGGTATTCCAAGAATTCTTGAACAATCAGTAGAATATTTTCCCACTGACGGTGCCAATTGTTGTGCCCAATTTACGATTCCAGCCAACAAACAATGAGTGATTATAAGAATGACAAAACGGACGATCAAAAATAGATAAAAACACGAATATTGGTGACCTAGTTCATCTGTGAATAAGACTACGTCTGGGGGCATCCAAGCCAGGAGTACTTTGCTATTATATTTGCCTAGAATGTTAAGATGTTTTCCAACCTTTTCTGGCGAGGCCGAGATGGTCTATTTATACAAGGATTCCCGCCTCATGGGCGGGAATTTACATAAGGAAAGACAGTAAATGAGGCTTCAATCCCGCTAGCCGAGGATTCCGCCTTGCCGACGGGTCAATAGTCGTTGTAGTTAGTGTGTGCCATTCGTGGGCGGATTCCAAGGGCGGATCTTGTGTCTTGCCGGGTGTTTCTCCCTTTAGAGGAATTTGCGACTTCACGACCTCCGGCCTGCGGAGTTCTTGTGCCAAGTCGCCTCTCTTGGTCGCTGATCGCGACCTGTCGTCTTCATGATTTCTAGGTAAGTTGTACTCGTGCATGGCATAGTAGTGACTATGCGATCTCCTGCTTTGGTCTTTGTTCATCTGGCCTTGGGGACATCTGACCTTTAGACCTTCGACTTATGGGGTCTTGCCCCCAGGTCGCTTTAACTGGACATTGGCGAGCGACTTATCGCCTTCGTGACTTATCCGGTGGTCAGATTTATCTATGTCACAACAAATAGGCTCACTTGAATCTTATGAGAAAGATTGAGTAAGCGTGAAACTGAATCTGTAGAAAACGCATTTCAATCTAAAATCAATATACGGTCTCAGAACTCTAGAAATAGTGGGAGAAAAATTGGAGAAAACAATAAAAATAAAAATTAAGGTGGTAATAATCATCAATGAAAGGAAAAATATCCACCATGCAGAATTTGTAAGAAGACCAACCACCTTGAAAAAGATTGTTGGAACCGACATAAACCACAATGTAAAAGTTGTGGGAAATATGGTCATTTGGAGAAAGATTGCCACACCAAACACAGGCACCAAGTTAATTACACTGAGGAGGAGGAAAGCAAAAACAATATGTTCTATGCTTGTCATACTGCATCTTAAGTAAAGAACGACACTTGGTTCCTGGAAAGCGGCTGCAGTAACCATATGACAGGAGATGAGAAAATTTTCCCGAACATCGACAGATCAATCAAATCCCAAGTGAAGCTCGGGAATGGAGATCTAGTAGGTGTCGAAGGAAAGGGCACGATAGCTGTCAATACCAAGAAAGGTACGCGACTGATCCACGATGTACTACTGGTTCCTAAGCTTGACACGAATCTTCTCAGTGTGGGTTTGATGATGGAGAGAGGATATTCTCTACTATTCAAAGGAGATTCATGCACGATATATGACGACAAAAATAAACATTCAGAAATTGCTATAGTAAAAATGCAGAAACAAATAAACTTTCCTATCAGTTGGCAATATGTCGAGGCAGCTCTGAAAGCCCACGAAGATCAATCCTGGCTATGGAGGTTTGGGCATTTCAACTTCCACGGATTAAAGATTCTCCACCAGAAGAATATGATGAAAGATCTTCCAGCTATCCAAGCAAACGATGACGTCTGCGAGAGATGCATGGAAGGAAAGCAACACCAGAAGCCATTCCCTTCAGGACAAACATGGAGAGCCAAGAAAATTCTAAAGTTGGTCCATACAGATGTTTGTGGCCCATTGAGGACACAATCATTCGATAAAAATAGGTACTTCATCATTTTTATTGATGACTATACAAGAATGACGTGGGTATACTTCATGAAAGAAAGATCGGAGGTCTTCAATATATTCAAGAAATTCAAGAATCTGGTCGAGAAGGCGGAGAAAGGTATTTTTCTCGGCTACAGCTCTCAGTCTAAAGGCTATCAAATTTAAAGTCTTAAAAATAAGAAGCTAATCATCAGTCGAGACGTCAAATTTGATGAGAATGCAATATGGAACTGGGAGGAAGAAAAAATTGAAAGACAAAATATGATGATACCACAACTACAATGTCCTATCGAACCATGAGAAAAAGAGGAAGAAGAAGTTGAAGGACCATAAGAAGCTTTAGAACCTTCTAGTCCGAGGACACCTACACCATCACCAGTCTCAATTGAAAAAGAATCATCTCCAGATTCACCACCAAGAATAATAAGGCAACTCAGAGAAATTTATGAGACCTGCAACTTTGTGACCCTGGAGCCCGAAAGCTTCGATATATGCTCAAATGTGATGTTTGGGTAGGTGGCGCCCAATATATGTTCAAATGTGATGTAGATTAACATGTTCGGATCTCGATTAAGTAATTAATACCCCGCCTTTAAAACGTTCCTCACTAAAATATAATTTTCATTGAATTGAACGGTGTCTTCCATCAAAATTAAAAGTAAACCGGAGATTTCATTCCAATGAGTATTTTAGGCCCAAGTCTTTTGCTTGGATCTACATCTAACGGGAGGAAAGGGTCTCTCCCTCCCCAACCTCCTGCATATCAACATCATTAATCTTCCCGGCTACAGTATCAGAAGGTCCCGTGTCTCAAGTGTTCCTAGATTGTGCAATGGTGCTGATTTTCTTTTCCATAGACGCTTTTTGGACCCATGCCTTTTGTTTCTGTCCGTTGCCTGGACCAGGAGGTTTGGTTTTGTCATCCGGCTTTCCCTCTGGCTGGTTCCCCCCATGAGTACGACAGTTGTTAACCGAGTGACCAATTATCTAAAAGTGCATACAAAAATCTGGGTGTTGCTCGTAGCCTACTGAAGCAATGGAACAGTTTCCTGATCTCTCGTACATGATGTTATATTCTTTGCCTTTACGAAGATCCAGTTCAATTAAAACACAAGTGTAGTGGCACAAGGTTCCATTCTGTGTATGTTCATCAATGCTCACAACAATACCAAGGGCAGAAGCAATTTTCTCAATAATGTGAACATAAAAATATTCCATTGGAAGTTCAAAGATACGAACCGATACATTCAAAATCAGAGAACTCAACTTATAGGGGTTGAATTACGGCACCCATTTCTGAAGTCTTATCGTCCCGAGGTCTATGGGCCAAGAACGTTTTAAAAACCGATTTCCATCCTCCCTTTACATTCCAACTTTTGTCTAGTAAAGTCTTAAGATCCACAGTCGAAATCGGTTTAGCACCTGACTTTAGTAAGATACGCCCAATGATAGAATGTTGCAGATCACTCACTCCTTGCATATGTATCACATCATCAATGTTAACCGACAGAAACTCACCCTTTTGAACTGGTGCGGCCATCGAAGGGTTTAGAACATGGGCAAATGACCTATTATGTGGTGAAATCTGTAAATCCGGGGTCAACCGATCTGCCTCCCTATCACCATGAGCAACAAGGGCATTGCTATCCAAAACGAAGAGCTGAAAGCGACTCTTTGAGGATCGACCTGTCTTGAGCAGTCAGCCAGAACCCACCATTGTTCAAGTTCAACACCAGTCCCTCAGGTTTATAAACATCAGAAAAATGTAAAAATATATAGTAAGAAGATTGTAGAAATTTAAGATTCTAGAAAATAGAAAAATATAAGCATGTAATTGCATAAGAAGAATCTAGAAGAGCATAGTAACATCTCTTTGAGTCGACATAAAATAGTAGTCGACTACTAGTCCTATATATATTACAATGATGTAATTGTAAATGAGTACAAATCAAATAACAAACCCAACTTCTTACATTAACTAAAATAGCCTCTGTTTCTAGTCCCCTGTTTTTTTTTTTTTTGACAGGGAAAGAAATATATTAATCAAATACCGGCAACATCGGGATCAACAACGTCAAAAATCATCTCAGGCACAGACACTGAGAGCATAGGAACGTCACAAGAAAAAGCAAACTGAGCAAGCCAATGGGCTACATAATTACCCGATCGACGTACCCAACTAAACACACAAGAATTAAAAACCTTGCAACGCTCAAGCGCATTGGAAATCACACCACCAAAGTAAGAAAGGTCCACTCTGGGATGACTCAAAGCAAAGAACACAGCTTGTGAATCCACTTCAAGGATAATATCTTGGACTCCATCAGTAGCAGCATACTGCACACCTTCCCTCAAAGCTAAAGCTTCAGCAATATCAATCGATTGCACATCACCATGTTGGAGAGCAAACACCTAGCGAACAACACCGGATTCATCCCGTAACACCCCTCCCAAGCCAACACTCTCGTCCAGTCGACACGAGGCGTTCGAGTTAAGCTTCAATCGCCCAACTTCTGGTGGCAACCATTTGGTCGAATCAACGCGTCTTACCTGGGGCGTCTAATTCACAGCAGCCGCACAATATTCATCGACAAACTGCACCTCGAGCTCAGAGATCTGTTGTTGAGTAAAAGTCGCATTCCGAAAGACCCATTCATTTCGAGAGAACCAAATAGCCCAAAGCAAGGTGACAAAATGTTCTTGTTGTTCCTTTTACAGCTCGGCCATCACATTCAGTACCCATTCATCCATCTCCATTCCGGAAGCTTTCAGGTCAACTGTAAACGGTAACGCAGTCCAACAACTTGCCAACCAGGGGCAATCCCTTAGTGCATGTTCCGATGATTCAATTAAATCCCCACATCTCTTGCACTCAGGCTCAACATTAACAAATCTGGCAATTAAATTAAGATTTATCGAGATAATACTGTGCAACAGCCTCCACATAAAGATACGGATTTTTGGTGCGACGTCGAGGCCCCAAATCCATTTCCATTTCCTCTCACCCGCCATCAAATAGCTTCCTTCAAAACACTTCATCCATTCCACATAGCCAGACTTAGGAGAATATACCCCTGTTTTCTCATGAGCACAAGTAAGCGTATCCTCTCTATTTTCCATAAAAGGCATCGCCAGAATGGCATTTGCCTCCTCCACAGAGAAGGTCTGTCTAATTCATATTACGTTCCACCCACTATAGTCATCATTCATAAGGTCCTGAGCCGTCATCGTGGATGGATTATGACCCCGTTCGGACGAGATTCGAGACGATTCAGCTCCCACAATCCACGGATCATGCCACACATTCACCTTCTGCCCATTTCCAACCACCCAGACAAGGCCAATATTCAGAACCTTCCTCCCCTCCAATATCCTTTGCCAAACATAGCTCGAGTTATAACCCATGGTAGCTGACATGAAGCACCCATTCAGATAATATCTCGCCTTCAGAGTTCGTGCCAATAGGGAGTCCTCACTTTGAATCAATCGCCAGCCCTGCTTTGCGAGCAAAGCTTTGTTAAAAGCTTGTAAGTCCCGCAGTCCTAGCCCCCCCTCTCATTTCGGCCTACAGAGGTCCTCCCATTTATTCCAGTGCGTCCGTCTTTCGTCCTCCTTTTGACCCCACCAAAATTGAATAATAGCCGACCAGGTTTTCTGAATTACTCCAAAAGGAATTTTGAAGCAACTCATTAAATAGGTTGGAATGGCTTGTGCAGCCGATTTGATAAAGGTCAACTTACCAGCCTGGGATAGGATTTTGCTTTTCCAGTCCTTCAACTTCTTCTCCACTCTACTAACCAACATTCTGAAAATCGCCTTCCTAGACCTGCCAACATTGGTGGGGAGGCCGAGATAAATCGCATGGTTCTCAACCCGTCGGACTCCAAGAGTAGTCGCCAGCCTGTTGCCATTCTCATTAGTAATTCCACCACTGAATGCAATTTCTGATTTTTGCAAGTTAATTGCCTGCCTAGAGGCAGACTCATAACTCAAAAGGATCTCCTTAATACGGCCTAGCTCTGTCTCGGTAGCTCTTCCGAAGATGATTGTGTCATCCACAAAAAACAACTGTGAAACAACCGGGGCACGCCTGCAAATTCGTACCCCGTGTAGCACTCCCTCCTCTACATCCTTCCTGACAAGAGTCGAAAGAGCCTCTGCGCAAAAAAGGAACAAGTATGGTGAAAGGGGGTCCCCTTGGCGGAGTCCCCTAGAGGGTAAGAAAGAGCACGTTGGTTGACCATTCACCAAGACCGAAAATGACACGGGACCTTACACAACTCATAATAGTGGCAACCAAACCCCCCTCCAACCCCAACTTGAGCATTATCGCCTATAAAAAATCCCACTCAACTCTATCATAGGCCTTACTCATATCAAGTTTGAACGCATACGACCCCCTACTCACCGCCTTATTATGTTTCATATAGTGGAAAATCTCATAGACAAGAAGTGCATTATCCGTAATAAGCCTACCCGAGACAAACGCAGATTGGGTCGGGTCAATAATAGAGGGAAACACACCTTTTAACCTATTGGCAATAGTCTTAGTTATAATTTTGAAAGACACATTGCACAGACTAATTGGACGAAACTCAACAGGACATTTAGGACTCTTAACTTTCGGGATTAAGGCAATAAAGGTGTTATTAAGGGCAACAGGATTTACACCATTATTCAACACATCAAGGGAAGACTTTACAACACTCCGACCGACAACAGACCAAAATTTATGGAAAAAAATAGCGGACATACCGTTAGGCCCCGGGGCTTTGCAAGGATGCATTTGGAATAGCGTCTTCGTCACCTCCTCCTCCGTAAACGGCTGGGATAACGTACTCAGCATCTCACTTGTAACCTTGAATTCTACAGCTTCCAGCGCCGCCCCCATATTCAATTCAGATTACTCTTTGCCTTGAATAACCCACTGAAGTAGTCCACAAAAACTTTTTGAATGTCATCTTCATCTGTACGTGTCACCCCAAACTCGTCAACCACCCTCTCAATCTCATTTCTTTTCCTTCTCCCCCTTGCCACCCTGTGAAAAAACTTGGTGTTCTTATCCCCCTCTTTCATCCAACTAACCCTAGATCGTTGGAGCCAGAAAATCTCCTCTCTCCGAAGTAAAGCAGAGATTCGGTTTTCGAGGCTCCTAGATGCCTGCACCACTTCTTCTGATTGCACCCCTTCCTGGAGAACCCTAAGTTTGGCCTTGCATCGATTGATCTCTTTCGGGAGTTCCCCAAAGCGATCATCATTCCATCTCTTTAAAGCCTGTCCACACCCCATAATGTTCCACTTTAGATCAAGCGTTGGATTAGGTGCATACTCGGCCCATGCATTCTCCACTACTTCACCACAACTTTCCTCTTGTAACCACATCGCTTCAAAAGGGAAAAGTTTCACCATATTACTAACTCCCCGACCTCTCCCAGTATTCGCCCAATTCACAAGGATAGGGCAATGATCAGACATCAGTCGAGTTCGATGACTGGCCTTTGCCCTGGGAAACCTCTCCAACCAGCTCTCGTTTGCCACACTTCTGTCTAAACGTTCCTGTATGTTATTCGGACCCGAACGTTTGTTTGTCTAAGTGAACTGGTGGCCTTCAAAACCCAAATCATAAAGCCCACAATTCTCTAGGCAATGTCTAAACTCACTCATTCTGTCATCCCGTCGCAGATTACCACCTCTCTTCTCATGATCGAAGAGTATTTCATTAAAGTCACCAGCACAAAGCCAGGGGATATCTCAGCCAACCGCTAATCTGTTCAACAATTCCCATGATCGCCACTTCTAATTTTCCTCCGGAAACCCATAAAAACCAGTGAACCTCCACACATCCACATCCCCAATATGCACATCAATATGGTTCAGTGAATAGGATTTCAGACTCACCGAGCAATCCACTCTCCACAAAAATCCCAGACCACCCCTGCGACCCCTGGAGTGAAAACACAATCAACGCCTAGGCATAAATCAAAACCCAACTTACGCGCCACCTTACGAAGTTCAGTAGTCGTCAGTCGAGTCTCACACAAAAAAATAAAATTGGGACCTTTGGAGGATACCTCCTTTTTTATCACTGGAACTTTCCGTGCGTTCCCAAGCCCCCGGCAGTTCCACACAAGAGAGACAAACTTCGCTTTCTTTGCTTCCACACCCTGGTCAGAATCCAGGTCCTCCTCTTCGTCAATCAACATCAATCGCTTCCGACCTGTAGCAAGAACTTTCATTGGTTCAGCCCCATTTTTCCTCTAGCGGGCTAACCTCTTCCACGCCTTTTTCTTTGGGTTAGATATCAGCTGGGCTGGGTCCCCCAGTTGAATCGGGTTAGGATCTGTGTCACTGGTGTGAGGTGGTATAGGGATGGTGCATAAGGCTGGGATGGTTATAGGGGGGGATACCAGGTTAGAGAATGGGGTTGATAGTGGGAAGCTGGTGGATAAAGAAAGGCTACTAGACGGGTGAAGCTGTTTGGATTGAGTGGAGCTCAGCAAAGTAGTAGTTGAGACAGACAAAGCAGCATGTGCCATCCCAACGGGTTCAGAGAGGGAAAGGTGGGTTTTGAGGGTAGTGAATATTTGTTCAGCTGTTATGGTGTCGATCCGGGTTTGGTTATTTTGGGCCAAGGGTGTTCTGGACGTAGAGGAGGTAGTTATGGCTTGTGTATGTGGCTGGGTGGTAGTGGTTTCAGGTAGTATGGAGTGGGTTAGGGTTTGAGTGTTTTGACCAGCGTCAGTAAGTGACCCAGTCGGGATAGGTTCCTTGTTTGAGAGGGGGACAATTACGAGCTCCACTATCGAACCATCGCCCCTCTCTAGTCCCCTGTTTTTGCTTCTTCATTAACTAAAATTTAATTTACACCAAATATAAATATTAACTACCTTAAATACCATCAATTTGGAATTTACAAAATTAATATTGATTATTGGAAGAGAATTTCAGAGGATTTTCAAGTATAACGGTACGGATCTCATCGGATGATCTGTACAAAGCCTTTTTTCTTCAACTAAATGGCTTATATAAGGGTTTTAAAAAAAATCATTTTTGAGTACAAATGATTTTATTATAAAAAGAAAATGAAAAAGAAGACAAGAAGAGAATGACCCCAATATAAAGTGTGTCAATGATCCAAAAGAACAACCAAAACACTAAACAGGCATAATATATAACCTATCTAGCTAGTATTTGAAAATCTCAGACTTCTAGTCAACCGGTTTGTAGAAAAATATGTAGATAAGTTTCGTGTTGTATGCCTCACGGTTTGTAGAAAAAAAATGTAGACAAGTCGTTTAATTCTTTATTTTTTTTATAGTGAAGTAAACGAATTGGAGATCGTCTCACGGATCCCCCCACAAGACCCTCCTTCGCCTAGATAGACTAAATAGTTAAACCTCATTAGCATGTAAATGTAGATAGAATACATATAATTTAAATTTGTTCCGCAACTTATTTGACATTACACTGTCCCGCTCAAGAAGCAATGTCTCAATTGCCACCCCTGCTTTCCTGATCAAAAGTTCAAAAGTAGGAGATGGTTGCATTTTGTCTCCGATTCATTAGTCTATTAAACTAGTGGGAGTAGAAAGAATCATGAGTTTCCATCTAACATCTCTGTAGCAACATTTCTAAAACTTACTTGTATAAGTGAACATCCATTTCATAAATGAAAAACCTAAACGTTGATCAATAATTAAACTCTATCATTGCATAATCGCATATGTATACTCAAACATTAGTTAAAGAAGCCCAATTCCTTGACCTGTTGATTTAAAATAGTCTTTCTAATAATTAGCATTCACGTCAGCTACTAGCTCGGAAACCCACGATTTTAACCGATACGTGACTTGCGCATAACCGAAAATGATAAAATTTTCTATTTTTCGGTGAAAATTGGACCAAAATTAGACGATCGAGATAGTTAGGGGATCAAAATTGGATAGTTAAATTTTTTGGGACGAAAAACGGATTACGGGTTAGTTATGGGACCAAATAACTTTTTTTCTCCTATCTTATGGTAGTTAGAGAAATAGGACATTATTTATACGTGCTTGCAAAACTAGTACACTATCCTTACGAACTTACAAAATTAGGACACTGCCTTAAAAGTTGTAAATTTGGGCCAAATTTCACCGAATGCAGGCCAAATCTCACGTGAGGGCTCAAATCGGGCTTGGTTTCTAGTATGAGATTTGACCTGCATATGGTGAATTTGGTCTAAATTTGTCCAACTTAAAAATATAGTGTCCTAGTTTTGCAGGTACTTAAAGATAATATTCTAATTTTGTGATCCATGTATAAAGTCTTTGTTTTGCTAACCTAGGATAGTGTCCTAAAAAAATCATTTTACCTATAATTGATTTTAAATGTCTTGTCCCTTTTTTTTTCAATCAAATTTGTATACTAAATGGCATTCTATTTAGAAGAATATTCTCCTGACGGTATGGAATACCTTGGTCGTACAACTTGTATATACAATTCCAGATACATTTCAATTATTTCAATTTTTTATACCCACTTGTGAAGAGTATTTATGTCTTAAAATTAAGAATGGACAGAATAAATTTTCTATAATTAAAAGTGGGCAAATAAAAATTTCAAGAATGTGGACCTTGGTCTGAGAGATGCCCTCGAGGGCTTAGTGAGTCTTGATCTGAAAAATAAGAGACTAATCTGGGCCGTTGAGATGAGAGAATATCAACGGTCCAAGAGTCTTGATCCGCGTGAACAAAGAAGTGGGCTGAGGGAGTCAGTTCCGATATTTAAGGGGTTACATGCAGGATACTGGAGGTTCCGAAAGTAATGGAACCGTTAGATTGAAATCAAGGGCTCAGATTGAGGATCCCGGTGAAAAGAGAGAGAAGGACGTGGGAGAAAAGATTGAACCCCGAGAAGAGATGGGGAAAATAACAAACACACGATCAGAACATAGGATTGAGGCAAGAAGAAAGGAAACCGCCGGCTGGAGGGATATAAATATCTCATCCAGGTATCACAAAACACACACAAGCACTTGCTTTACTTATACACTTGAATTCGAGCTGTTCAATCTTACTTTGATTTGAGTTTGGAAGTGATAATTGACTTGAGCGTCGGAGAGCCCGCGCCGGGGCCCCCCCTCCCCCGGCGTGTTCATTTCAGATGATTACGTGGTGTTGGAGATTTTTCTACGGTCAAAGCTCGAAGTTCTTCAGGATTCAACATTTGAACCCCCATTGAATTCCAGGTCATATCTCGACCACTTTTTCCACATCAAATTGGCGCCGTCTGTGGGAACATTGGGCTAAAGGCGTGAGCTTGAATCCATTGTTTCCGAAACAAACTTTCTTTGAGAAGTTACGAGATGGGTGGTGATCAACCCAATCAACAGGTTTCTGCCGGAAATCTCTGGAAGGAATCTCAACCAATCCCTACGGCACCCCCTCTTTTCGGGATGCCACCTGCGGGTAGGGGAACAACCTTAATGGGGCCTCCTTCGACATTTATGGGAGATGCCCGTGCAGTAGGGAGGAGGAATACAACTGTACCCTCTCCATTGAGAGTTTCAGCGGACTCTACCCCCGTGGTGGGTACGGGTCAAGGAGGAGGTGGGCAAACTTCAACACCTCTAGGTTTAGGACGGGGGGGGCAACGCCAGTCCCTCAATCCCAGGGTCCTACGATAGCAGACATCTCCAGAGAGGTACCACATACCACGCCACCAAACCGTACGGTGGTATTAGTTAACATGGACCAGCTTAGTGACCTGGTGGCCAAGGCGGTGGAGAGCGCCTTTGCCGAAAGAAGTGACCTACCTCAAACAACGTAATGAAGGAGATTCGAGGGAGCGGGGGAGTCAGATTCCCCATGATCAAACTGGACGGAGGCAAGGAGAGGAGTCACATGTAGAACAAGGAGTTCCTCAGAGAAGGAATAATCAGGAGGAAGGAGCTCCACCAACACGGAGCGGGAAAGAAAGAGGAGGGGGTCGTGGACGTGGAGAAGAGTTCTGATGCAACATATGAGGGAGGAGTCAGCCATCAGTTGATGTCTCTTCAGAAAGAAATGGAGACGATGAGAAAGCAATTGAAACAAGTAAGTGATGCTAGACCCGTTGCTGGTTGTCAATTTTCTGAGGATATTTTGAGTGATGAATTGCCCTTTAATTTTAAGTCGTTGACATTTGAATATGATGGAACTACTGATCCTTATGAACACTTAGTTCGTTTTGAGAATTTTGCTTTATTACATCGATATGGGGAGGGGGTGAAGTGTAGGGTCTTCCTAACCACTCTGTCTAAGGCCGCTCAACAATGGTTTAACCAGTTGGGCCCAAATAGTATACACTCATTTGCAAGTTTTAGCCAGATGTTCCTGCATCAATTTGTCAATGTCGGAAGGCAACCGAGGGCAACCTTGGCCCTTTTCAACATGAGGCAGGGGGAGAATGAAAGCCTGAGAGAATTTTTGAAACATTTTAATCAGATTGCTCTAGAGGTTCCTATGGCTACTCCAGATGTGAAGATCAATGCTCTGACTAATGGATTGCGGGATGGGGAATTATTTTCATCACTCTGGAGGAGATCAGGAAAGCCAAGGAGGCTGAGACTAAGGCAACACACGGTGATAAAAGGAGAGAATCAGATTCTAAAAGAAGCAAGAACGAGAGTAAGACTGGGTCCAGGACGGAGGCCCGGGCGGAGCCGGCGCATTCTTACAATGGGCCCCGACCTAGGTTTGAGAAATACACTCCCTTGAAAATCTAGCCAGCAGAGGTTTCGGAGGTGGCAGGAGATCTCCCAGAAGTAAAATTTCCATGGTCCAGAGCAAGAGTACCAACGAAACCCAAATCTGATAGGTTTTGTCGTTTCCATAATGATTATGGTCATGATACTAACCAATGCTTTCACTTGAAGGATGAGATTGAAAGGTTGATCCAGGCGGGTCACTGAAAGAGTTTGTTTACAGGGATAGACAGAGCTCTCGAGGAAGTAAGAGGAGAGAGCAAGAGGAAAAGACGGATAATCGAGATAAGAGGAGGAAAGAGGAGGCTGAAAAACCTCCAACGCAGAAGAGGGATCTGATCCAGATAATAGTTGGAGGTCCACCTGTTGGTGATTCTTTCCGAGCTCAGAAGAAAAGCATTCGTGAACTGAAAACAGGTCACAGGAGAGAGATGATGGAAATGACAGAGATGAAGGAAGTGGGAAAAATGGAGGCAGCTCCACGAATCTCATTTGGAAATTGATCGAGGTCCTAAGGAGGAATGCAGATATTTTTCCCTTCTCACTCGAGGACATGATAGAGATTCCCCCGGATCTGGCTATGCATTACCTCAATGTAAAGCCAGGGGCGAAACCAGTGAAACAGAGATTGAGACACTTCGGACAAGAGAAGGATGAGATTATCAAGGAGGAAGTGAGGAAGCTGCTGAAAGCTGGACACATTGAACCAATGGACTTTCCTGAATGGCTGGCAAATGTGGTGCTGGTCTCGAAAGGTGCAGGAAAGTGGAGGATGTGCATCGATTTCAGGGACCTGAATAAAGCATGCCCCAAGAATCACTATTGACCAGCTTGTGGACTCAACCTCGGGCTTTGAGTTGCTGAGCATGATGGATGCATACCAAGGATACCACTAGATACTGCTGTTCCCTGGAGATAAACTTAAGGTCAGCTTTATTGTTTCGTGTGGCACTTTTGCATATGTTAGAATGCCTTTTGGATTGATTAATGCAGGAGCCACTTATTAACGAATGGTTGATAAGATGTTCCATAGATTGTTGGGACGTAATATGGAGGTTTATGTGGATGATATGTTGGTTAAGAGTGTGAAAGTGGAGGGACATATAGGAGACTTGGAGGAAACTTTTGGCATGATTCGAGCCAATGGAATGAAACTCAACCCAGCAAAATGTTCCTTTGGCGTGAGATCAGGGAAGTTCCTGGGATAGATGGTGACACAGAGGGACATTGAAGTTAACCCCGTGAAAGTACAGGCGGTACTGGATATGCATCCCTCTACTAATATCAGGGAGCTGCAGAGGCTGAATAGGAGAATTGCGGCTTTGAGCAGATTTATTTCCAAATCTGCAGATAAAAGTCTTCACTTTTTCTGGGTGCTGAGAAAGGGAACGAGGTTTGCCTGGGATGATGAATGCCAAAAGGGCTTTCGAGAATTTGAAGGAACACTTAGCTCAACTGCCTCAATTGACTAAGCCGATGAGATGTACTATATCTCTATTTTTCAGTAGGAGAGAGTTCCCTCAGTTCAGTGCTGATTAAGGAAGAAGGAGCGGCACAAACGTCGATCTATTATGTGACCAAGGTGATACAGGGAGCCGAAATCAGATATTCTGAGACAGAGAAAGCAACGTTGGCCATCATGGTCACCGCAAGGAGGCTAAGGCCTTATTTTCTTTCGCATAAGATAATTATTCGAACTAACTATCCTCTTAAAAAGGTGTTAGGTCGAACTAATTTATCAGGAATGATGGTCAAATGGGCCATAGAACTTGGAGAATACGAGGTTGACTTTGAGCCACGGAGAGCAATCATGGCGCAAGCCTTGTTCAATTTTATACAGGAGACTACCAGCCCAACACGAAAATGAGTGGCAGGTGTATGCTAATTGCTTAGTTACAATAACTGGTTGTGGTGCAGGTATACTCATCATAGATCCTTGCGGAGGAGAGTTGCAGTTTGCAGTACGGTTCGAGTTTCATACCTCAAGCAACGGAGCTGAGTATGAAGCCCTGATCTGAGGAGCAGAGATCGTTGCAGAAATGGGAGGCCAACGGGTAATCATTTATACAGATTCTCAGTCGGTAGCCCAGCAGGTGAAAGGAGAATACTTAGCCAAAGATGAGAGAATGATGTTATATCTGGAAAGATTAGCAGAAGCAAGAAACAAATTTCAGACTTTTGAAGTAAGACAGATTCCTCGAGGAGAGAATATGAAAGCAGACAGCTTGTCAAAGCTGGCTAGTTCGGTGGCCATGGGAGGAGGAACCACCATTACGATCCTGAGTGCAAAAAGAGAGGCAATCCTACCTTCGGTTGCGGCCATTGAGGAGGAAAACGATTGGAGAACAGAGATTCGGAAAGCCTTAGCTGGGGAAGACCCTCCTCAAGGGCGGAGAAAATGACAAAATTGGAGAGCACGATTCTGCATAATCGGAGGATACTTGTACAAACGTTCATTCACACAACCATACTTGAGATGCTTGTCTGTGAATAAGGCGGATTACATACTGAGGGAGATACATGAAGGATGCTGCGCAGATCACGCAGGTTCCAGATCGATAACGAGGAAAGCATTGAGAGTAGGATATTTTTGGCCAACCATGGGTAGAGATGCAAGGGAGTTGGTGAAAAAATGCGAGAAATGCCAGAAGCATAGTCCTTTGATCCATGTTCATGTAGAAGAGATGACAGCTATGCATACGCCGTGCCCGTTTGCCAGATGGGGGATCGACCTAGTGGGTCCCTTTCCCAGGGCAACGGGGCAGAGGAAGTTCCTGATAGTAGCCATTGACTACTTCAGCAAATGGGTAGAAGCCACCCCCTTGGCCAAGATTGATGAAAATAACGTAATTAGATTTATGTGGAGAAACATTTGTTGCAGGTTTGGAGTGCCGAAGATATTGGTATCTGATAATAGTACCCAATTCAATGGAGCGATAGTAAGAGCTTGGTGCGAAGAGATGGGTATTACCCAAAGATTTACTTCCATAGTCCGTCCTCAAGTAAATGGGCAGGTGGAGGTAACCAACAGAACTATTGTGAATGGAATCAAGATTGGGCTGGACAAGTCTAGAGGGAGATGGGTTGATGAACTTGAAGCGGTCCTCTGGTCTTACCGGACCACTCCAAGGAGAGCAACGGGTGAATCACCTTTTCACCTAGTATATGGAGCAGCTGCAGTCATTCCTGCAGAAGTGGGGATTGAGTCTCATAGACTTCTGCATTTTGAGGAAGAACGCAACGAGGCATTGATGCGAGAGAATTTAGACATGCTCGAAGAGGAAAGAGAAATTGCCCACCTGAGGGCATAGAAGTACAAAAGCCAAGTGAAGGTTGCGTACAATAGGAAAGTCATTTTGAGGAAATTCGAGGAGGGTGACTTGGTCTTTCGAAGGGACGATGCCTTGAAACTTACTGGAAAGCTGGAGGCTAACTGGGAAGGCCCCTACAAAGTCACGCAAGCCTTGAAGGGAGGAGCATACAGATTGCAAGACATGGAAGGGAAACAGATAGCTCGCCCTTGGAATGTGTGCAACTTGAAGAGGTTCTTTGTTTAAGAGAAGACCTGCATCCTCGAGGAAGCAGGGGGAGTTGTCAGTTTATTTTCCAGTTATTTTTTTAGCTTCACCGGTACTTTTTTTCCCTGCTTATAGGTTTCCCACTAGGTTTTACTATAAGGAGGTTTTGATTTGGCCGACGTAGATCTAAGTGATGTATGATCTATGTTGATTTATCCTTTACCATATCAATGAAGCATTTGCGTTTTTGAAATTGAGAATTGATGAATTGCTTGAGTTGAAATTGAGATCCTTAAAGGGTGTCAAATTGAGAATTGAACTTTTTTTAGTAAAGTTCTGAGAATTTAAGGCCCTTAAAGGGTGTCGAATTGAGAATTGAACTTTTTATTAAAGTTCTGAGAATTTAAGGCCCTTAAAGGGTATCGAATTGAGAATTGAACTTTTTTTATTAGAGTTCTGAGAATTTAAGGCCCTTAAAGGGTGTCGAATTGAGAATTGAACTTTTTTTATTAAAGTTCTGAGAATTTAAGGCCCTTAAAGGGTGTCGAATTGAGAATTGAACTTTTTTTATTAAAGTTCTGAGAATTTAAGGCCCTTAAAGGGTGTCGAATTGAGAATTGAACTTTTTAATAAGGCATTGAGGAAAAACCTTTTGACTAAGGTTTCGAGATATTAAGACCCTTCAGGGATGTCGAATTAAAAACCTTTTTTGATGAAAGTGTTGAGACGATAAGACCTCGAAAGATGGGGAATTTACTTAATCTTTTTTATAAGATACATTGAATTTTGAAATACAGATTAGCCAGGAAAGGCAGAAACAGTGACTCCGGGGAGGAAGGACCTCGGGAGACTTAAGAGACTGCCCAGAAGGAGGCAACATATCTGACTATACGAGATCTTTGGAACTCAGAGGTATTCATGCAAACCCTTTTTAAGTGCCTACTTAAAAATATTTTGCATATTGAGATTGAGAAACATGTTCAAACTACAAACAATTGAGCCCTACTGAAAATTTGAGATGTGATCGAATGCATATGAAAAATTGAAGGCATGTATATATTGTAGGTCCCGAACGGGTTTCGTGAGGGCAGAAGTCTAGAGGGAAGGGGTGAATAGACTTCTGAAAACTTTTCGTGCAAGATCGGGTGTGATGGCAGGTTGCTCGATCGAGTCTTGAGTGAATCATTTGATCGATATCGAACTTCTTGATCGCTGATGGCGATCGATTCGGTGTCTATCAGTTTAACTGATGTGCGGAAGCTAGTTGTAACCCGTGTGAAAAACCAGTTTTATAAGATCAGATTCTGAAGTCTGTTTTCAATCAGATGACCAAAGTGTCAAACTGATCAGATCAGTTGCTTGATGCAAACTGATCCTAACTCAGAATATGTATGTAGTTTAAACCAAGTTGTGTGCAGTAGTGTAAAGCAGTTAAGAGCAAGTAAATACACACAAGATTTTTATAGTGGTTCGGACAACCAGTCCTACGTCCACTCTTCCCTATCACAAGGGGCACCAACTTAACCAACTGGACTTAGTTTAATGTGTTAGTCCAACACAGTACAACCAACAGATGTTTAAAGAGTTCTCACTCAACCGATCCCAAAAATCAGAACTAGAAACCCTAGTCTGAAATCTTGCTAAACAAACTTAACCTAACTTTTGGGTTTGGGTAAGATTTGTTATTGTTCCAACTGGAAATCTATCCTAGTGTTTATGTAGCCTAAAGCTAGAGGATGAGATTTCTATGCTAAGAACAAATGGGATGAACACTTATAAAATAAACTTGAATTTGTGTTCTTCGTGCGGAAATCTTGCTATAGCTTGAGCTTGATGATAATTTACGTGTCTTCACTATGAAGAGCAATCCCATATTTATAGACCTCGAAATCAAAGAGCAGTTGGTGAGCAATTTGAATTTCAGGCTATTTTTGGTAGGTTGCAGGAATGATTTGACGTGCTTCAGGAACGGCATGGCCGAAAGCGTGTGTAGTTGTCCTTTATAGCAGTTTGACTTGATACGCCATATCCTGCAATGTCAGCTTTGTGCATACGTGTTGATCCCTGATTGGCTAACAAGGACACTTTATTCGGCGTCATTGTAAGTCCAACAATGTTGACATTCTTCTGGTCTGGTTTACACCGTATGTTTCTGATAAGTAGTTAAGCTTATCATTTTACTGACTTGGCTGAACTGATCACCACTTCTACTGATCAGTCGCCTTGAGTCTACTGATATGGTTGCCTTAGCTTCACCCAATTCGACTCTGCTGATATCTTCATAGAATAGTGATGGAGACGAGACCGCTTTGGCCTTCATGGAAAAGTGGGATCGTAAACGTGGCTAGTTTATGTTTTAAGTTATTGGGCTTTTTATTTACTGCTTTTATTTATTTCTTGTTGGACCCAAGTGTTTTGGGCTTTTTATTCCTGCAGTACTTATTGTTTATGAATTGTCCTTTTTAGGGGACTTTTGATATTTTGATGAATGAATTTTCTGCTGTGGAGTACGCACCTAGTATACGTAGTATCAAGGTGTTTATTTCTTCATAGTTTATCCATATCCGTGTTGATTTATACGTTTACGCTGCGTCAGTTGGTATTCAGAGTCTGACTACGCTCCTGTTACGATGGCACCGATAGTTGCCAAGGGAAAGGGACCCGCGGTCGATCCCATAGAGGAGATTCAGAGTCATGTGAAAGTATCAATGATGACACTAGACAATGATACGGAGGAGGAATTTGATTTCCTCTGGTCTCAATTGACTGCTGCCGTCGATGGAATTTTCGACAGCTACTGTCAACGGGACGTTCTGGACTCGCCGGCGATGTTACAGCCACCGTCTCCAGTTTTGGCCGCCTTTGTAGCCGCTGCAACGCCGTCAATCAACCAGCCGTCATATCCAACAACTCCGTCGTTTGTTTCCATCATCATTCCGCTATCGCCACCACTATGTCATTCTGCACACCATCCACCGACACCACCTTTCTCAGCACCGGTCGCACCTGCGCCTGAAATCGCGCGCACTTCCACCGCCTACAGTCGCTGGAATTCCGAACCACTCCCTCTCGCCGTCGAGTTCCAAACCACCGATCGACGCGTTCCACCGCCATCGCACTCCTGCCTCGCGCCTGTTCATCCAACCGCTGCATCACAGCATTGCGCCGCCGCGCCTGTACTCCGCGCCACCGCACCACAACCACATCGCACTGCTCACCCAAGTGTCGCCACGACCAACAATTGCTCCGTCGCCTCGCCCACCACCGCTCCCTGTTTTTCCTGCGTCGACTTTGAACACCGGCCAACTTCGAACACCGCCGAACTGCATACAACTGTTGTCGCTCATGGAGAAGGGACGTGGGATCATGATGCCCTAATTCAAGAACGTGGGCACCATACGGTTAGTATGAGTTTTGGTAATGGGTCTCTCAACTATTTTAAGAAGTTTGGGCCACTTCTTGTTACTAACGAGGATAGCAGGCCTGTTGCTGTTAAGATAGTTAATGAGGGGTTTGGGTGTAATATGAAGAATATTGAGATTAGATCCAAATTAAAAGTTCAGCTTGGGCTAATCAATGTATTTGGGCCTACGAAGATTTTTGAGAATTTTGGGGGTGATGAGCCAATTGGGCCTCCTATTTTCGGTGAAATTAATAACTATTATTTTTTTATAAACAATGATAGTTATTTTGATACTTATTTGAAAACTTCTCGGGCTTATCGTCTCAAGACTTTGGGCGAGATACGTACTGCTGATGTGTTTGAGGTCAAAGATCGTAGGAATTTAATTAATTTCGTTTTCTCTGAAGAAGAGTGCGTTGTCGGCTTTATTACACTGCTGGAGATAATATTCTTGCATATTCGAGGACGAATCTTTTCAAAGAGGAAGAGAATGATGAAGATAATATTGTGTTATGATTATTTATTTATTTATATTTATATTTTATAGTTTAGAATTTTATTTATGTTTTAATTAAGTTAGTGGGTGGTTTTAGTTATCTATTATAAATAGGAGTCTTAGGAATATTGTTAAGACAACTTTTGATGATTTATGAAAAAAAAATGAGATTATTCTCATGTAAGGCTTAATCCTTGCAAATTGTAACGTCTTTCGTGCTGCGTCAGTTTCCACAATATTCGGCAAGGTGGACGCACGGTTACGGATTATTCGGCTGAATTTCATCAGCTTATTGCTCGTGTTGACGTGAACGATTCTCAAGAGCAGTTAGCAGCCCGTTATATTGCTGGACTTAGGCCCAATTTTCAGGATACTATAAATTTGTTGGGCCCAAATACACTTTCTGAAGCCCAACAACGTGCAGCCCAATTGGAAAAGCAATTGACGCGTCGTTATCCTTCTTCGTCTTCGTCAATCGCTAAACCCCTGTCTTCACCCACCTCTAGCGGTCCTTCTGCACTTCGCCCGACCGCCCGACCACCGGCGGCCGCCCGCTCCAGCCAACCAGCCCGGTGTTTTTCTTGCAGAGAACCGGGCCACCGCTTTGCATCTTGTCCAAAACAGGGTGCTCGTAGTACACTTATTGCAGACGACCAAGATGCAGTTTATGACTCTCCTCCTCTTTTTGACGATTATGGTGATGACGAAACTTTTCCGGAGGAGCACTGCACGGGGGATACTGGTACTGCTTTGGTGTTGCGCCGCAACTGTTTGGTTCCTAAAGTTGAGGATAAAACTCAAAGGCACGCCCTCTTTTCTTCCACCAGCACTATTCAAGGTAAAATATGTCGTTATATTGTCGATTCGGGTGCATGTGAGAATGTAATTTCTGCTGATGTTGTTGATAAACTATGTTTAAAAACTGAAACGCACCCTGCCCCTTATGATTTGTCTTGGTTGCAACGTGGTACTGCTATTACAATTGCAAAACGTGTGCTTGTGTCGTTTTCGATTGGCTCTACTTATTCAGATTCTGTGTGGTGTGATGTGGTTCCGATGGATGCTTGCCATCTTTTGTTGGGTCGTCCGTGGCAATATGACGGCCACGTGTTGCATGATGGTCATCGAAATATTTATACGTTTCTGTTTGGGGGCACTAAGATCATTCTTTACCTGTCTATTCCTGCGCCGCTTGTGGCTTCTGATCCTCCAAAGGTTATGTTGCTATCTCCTTCGGCATTTGAGAGGGAATTAAGTGATACTTCCTGCGTGTTTTTGTTGATGGCTCATGACATTTCAGCGTCCGCTACTTCTCCTGAGCTTATCCGGCCTTTATTACGAGAGTTTGCTGATTTATTTCCTGATGAGCAGCCTGAAGGCCTTCCTCCGCTTCGGGATATTCAGCATCATATTGATTTGGTGACTGGGGCCTCTTTGCCTAATAGGCCTCACTACAGGATGAGCCCGAGTAAGCATGAGGAGCTTCGACGCCAGGTTGAGGACCTTCTAAGTCGTGGTCACATTCATGAGAGTTTGAGTCCGTGTGCTGTACCTGCCCTTCTTACTCCGAAGAAGGATGGTAGTTGGAGGATGTGTGTTGATAGCCGGGCTATCAACAAGATTACGGTTCGTTATCGATTTCTTATCCCTCGTCTCGACGACTTGCTTGATCAGTTGAGTGGTTCTGTGGTTTTTAGCAAGTTGGACTTGCACAGTGGCTATCATCAGATTTGTATTCGTCCCGGGGACGAGTGGAAGACGGCGTTTAAGACTCGTGAGGGTCTTTTTGAGTGGCTGGTGATGCCTTTTGGTCTGTCAAATGCCCCGAGTACTTTCATGCGTGTCATGAATCAGGCTCTTCGTTCTCTTATTGGGACTTGTGTTGTGGTGTATTTTGATGACATTCTAATCTACAGTCGTTCGCTCGAGGATCATCTTACACACCTTCGGGCGGTTTTCTTGATTCTTCGTCAGGAGCAATTCTTTGCTTCTCCGAAGAAGTGTACCTTTCTGGTGGATAGTATCTTGTTTCTGGGGTACGTTATTTCTTCTTCCGGTATTTTTTTTGATGCTTCGAAGATTGAGGCTATTCGCTCTTGGCCTGTGCCCACTACTTTCACGGCTGTACGCAGTTTTCATGGTTTGGCCTCTTTTTACCGTCGTTTTATTCGGGATTTCAGCTCGATTATGGAACCTGTTACAGATTGCATGCAGGGTAAGGTTTTTCAGTGGACTCCCGAGGCTGGTGCTGCTTTTTCCTTGATTAAGTAAAAGCTTACTAGTGCTCCTCTTCTGATTCTCCCAGATTTTTCTTGTCCCTTCGAGCTTACATGTGATGCTTCGAAGGTGGGTATTGGGGTTGTTTTGAGTCAGAATGGGCACCCGATTGCATTCTTTAGCGAGAAGTTGATTGGCCCTCGTTCTCGTTATAGTGCTTATGATGTGGAATTCTATGTTGTGGTTCGTGCAGTGCGCTACTGGCGTCACTATTTATTCCAGCAGGAGTTCCTTCTTTACACCGATCACGACGCTTTAAGGCATCTTCATTCTCAGGATACGGTGTCTTCTCGTCATGCTTCTTGGGCAGCTTATCTTCAGTAGTTTACTTTCATCTTGAAGCATAAGTCGGGGGCTTCGAACAGGGTGGCCGATGCCTTGAGTAGGCGTCATCTGATTTTGACTGATATGCATTCGGTTGTTCTGGGTTTTGAGCTGTTGCTGGAGACATATGGTTCAGACCCTTTCTTTGCTGACGTTTTGTCTCGTCTCGGGGATAGTGCAGATTTTCCATTCCATTTGGTTGATGGGTTTCTTTTTCGGGGGGTTCAGTTGTGTATTCCCCATCGAGCCTCCGCTTGTT
Organism: Stenogyne calaminthoides; assembly: GCA_037126765.1. NCBI lineage: Eukaryota > Viridiplantae > Streptophyta > Magnoliopsida > Lamiales > Lamiaceae > Stenogyne > Stenogyne calaminthoides. Next base: position 21,336,578 of record JBBCBC010000011.1, on the reverse strand, counting down.
GATTATTCATGAGTTACATGGGGCTGGTCACGTTGGTCGTGACCGTACTATTGACCTGATTCAGCGGCGTTTCTTTTGGCCCACACTGCGTTGGGATGCGTCTCGTTTTGTGGAGCATTGTCGGGTTTGCCAGGTCTCCAAGGGCGCAGCGTCGAATGCTGGCCTTTATCGCCCTTTACCTATCTCGTCTCAGCCTTGGACCTCCATCAGTATGGATTTTATAGTGGGACTTCCTCGTACTCAGCGAGGGTTTGATGCTATCTTCGTGGTTGTTGATCTGTTCTCCAAAATGGCTCATTTTATCCCGTGCAAGAAGGCCACGGATGTTGTTCACGTAGCTCAGCTGTTCTTTCGGGAGATATATCGTTTGCACGGCCTGCCTTTTTCTATTTTGTCGGATAGGGACACCCATTTTCTGAGTTATTTTTGGAGGAGTTTGTGGCGTATGGCCGATACTCGGTTGGATTTCAGCAGTGCGTATCATCCCCAGACTGATGGTCAGACGGAGGTGGTGAATCGCTCTTTGGGGAATTTGCTTCGTTGCTTGGTGGGGGATAACATGCGAACGTGGGATTCTCGTTTGAGTCAGGCTGAGTTTGCTCATAACTCGGCCCGTAATCGGAGTACAGGGTTTTGTCACTTCGAGGTGGTTTATGCTCACGTTCCTCGGGGTCCCATTGATTTAGTGGCTCTTCCGACTGTTCGGCCTCCTGATGCCCGTGCTGAGGACCTTGTTCATGATCTTCATCGTGTTCATCAAGAGACGAGAGCTAGGCTGACTGCAGCCAATACCGAATACAAGAGGCGTGTGGATGCTCATCGTCGTCCTCTAGAGTTCGAAGTCGGTGACTTTTTTTGGGCTATTCTGACCAAGGATCGATTTCCTGCTCGCGAGTATAACAAGTTGTCTGCTCGTAAGATTGGTCCTGTGGAGGTGATCGAGAAGATTAATCCGAATGCTTACAGGTTGAGGCTTCCGAGCCACATTGGCACTTCTGACGTGCTTAACGTCAAACATCTTGTTCCTTATGTTGGGGACAATTCTTCTGGAGATGATACTGCTTCTGATTCGAGGGCGAATCGCTTCTCACCCTGGGAGGATGATGGAGACGAGACCGCTTTGGCCTTCATGGAAAAGTGGGATCGTAAACGTGGCTAGTTTATGTTTTAAGTTATTGGGCTTTTTATTTACTGCTTTTATTTATTTCTTGTTGGACCCAAGTGTTTTGGGCTTTTTATTTCCAGCAGTACTTATTTTTTCTGGATTGTCCTTTTTAGGGGACTTTTGATATTTTGATGAATGAATTTTCTGCTGTGGAGTACGCACCTAGTATACGTAGTATCAAGGTGTTTATTTCTTCATAGTTTATCCATATCCGTGTTGATTTATACGTTTACGCTGCGTCAAATAGGTCTTCTAGTCTTCAAGTAAAGTCTTCCAAAATTTCGCTACTGATCTTCGCTACTGATCTTCGCTGCTGATCTTCACTACTGATCTTTGCTACTGATCTTCACTACTGATCTTCCGCTGCTGATCTTCACTTGACTTGTGCAACTTGAGTTCTTCTTTAAGAATGACCTAGTCTAATACATCAGTTGTCTAACATGTTCAGCTGGTTTCCTATCATATCATCAGTCGACTAACAAGTTCGACTGGTTCTATTACAACTGTTTTGGAACTTCCATCAAAACTATAAATTTCCCAACATATATGTTGTTTATGAGTGATTTTGTTTATGAATAACTAAGCAATATGAGGACATTCTTGAATCCCTGTTCCTGCCTATATTATCAAACATATGAGCATCAAGCAACAAGTTAAAATAAAATGACTTGTGACACACGAATAAGAATATAAAGAGTGCATGATTTTCATAAGGGAAAGGGGGTCAGTCCTGTGAAGCAAAAGGTACCCAGATCACTCTCCCTGTCAGAAACAGGAAAGGGTAACCTGGGGTGTTGTTCATCAAAAACCACTGGATCACCCCCCCTAGTCAGAAGCAGGGATGGATGATCCAGGGAAAAGCACAAGTATTCAGAGAAATTAATTCAGAGAAAAAGGGGCACAACCCATCAAACAGAGTATCAGACAAAAGAGTTTAAGAGAGGAAACAACTAAGAAGCTGGAACTTGACCATTAGGGGGTGGGGCAGTCGACGTTGCCTCCGTCTCCTGGAGCTGAGTAGAAGAAAAAGGATCAGAGGGAGCTGTTCCCAGCACTGGCACCTGAGAAGTTGTCGCCTTGATCGGAACGCTTAAAGTTCTTTCAGAATAAGAAGGAGAAACTGGCTGTAGAGGGCAAAGGGGAGTGCGACAAGGAGTTAAATCCTCTAGTCCTCGAACCCTTTGCCGGAGCTTCTGTACTTCCTCGCTGACGAGGGGCAATCACCATTTCTCTTCAACGTCCCCCTCAGCATTGCCCTTAAAGAAGCTGGGAGGATCCACCGCTTGCAGGGCCTCCTACTTATCATAAGTCCCTGCGAACTCAAGAGCTTCCCTCTGGGCTACCGTCGCGTCGAAACCGCTATGGAAGAAATACTTGACATACGGCACCATGTCGGACAAATAGCTGGCATGTTGCTGATACTTTTCGATCAGGATCTTTTGGAGGGAATTAAGAAATTGCTGACTAGCTTCAGCTTCAAACAAAGTATCCAGACATAGTCAGGCCCCCTGAGCTCGAGCCTCCTTAGTTATCATGGCCTCCAAAGAAAGACGTGACGATAGCTGAGCTTGCGCATCTTTTAGAGAATCCTCTACTGCGGCCAAATCCACCTCCAAGGCGGTGTTGCGGGTATCCAACTTGTTGACAGTGGCCTCAAGCTTACGAATCTGAGCTTGAGCAACCGAATGCTTCTTCTTTTCAGAGGATAGAGAGTCTTCCAGAGAATTCATCTGAGCTGAGAGTTGAGCCCCTTCATACTTGGACAAGTAAAAACAGCACCCCGAGCTGCATACAATGAGAGATAAAGACATACTGGATGAGTCAAATACTCGTAGATATTAAGGCATAAGAGAGGTTGAAATGCCCAACCTGAGCATAATAATCGGAGATCAATTGCTACTTCTCTTATCCATTTAGGAGATGTAGTTTAGTAGCCTCTTCAGAGGAAAGAGGCCTACCAAAATAGCGGATTCCTAAGGAGGTAGGGTGGGGATCTTCCTCGATCTCGATGGGTGTGCTAGGGGCCCCCGCGGATTGTCGAGTGCGATACTTGCGGCGAACCTCCGTTGCAGGCTGAGAACTAGAGCTGGGTATACCTTTACCCTTCAGGTTCTTAAACTTCTTTGAAGTACCGCTTTGAATGGGTATCGATTCACCGGTTTCAAAGTCTGGCTGGGTAGCACTGTGAGAAGGGACACTCTCGAGAGTGGCTTTGGAAGCTTCCTTGGCGGTAGCACTTTCGGGGGCACTCCCCTTGGTTTGATCAGCAGGGTTGGATGACTCCTCTGTGAGCTTGCTTTTCCACAACATCTCTGCAAAAGCATAAGAGGCATACATAAGCTACAAACTCACGAATACGAGAATACAATAGCAGAGTTACATAAGTAAAAGATTACCATTCGTTGGCCTTAAAGGAACTATGATGGAGTTGAATCCAAAATGCGAAAGTATGTGTGGATTCGAACATAAATTCGGAAGAGAAAAGGGCTTCTTAATGGATCGAATATTGAGATCGTTCACAATTTCCGGAATAGAAGGAGGAAGTGGACAATTTGAAGCTGGAGGTGAGGGGTTCTTATAAACCTAGGTTTGATTCGCGAAACCCCAAGGAGCATCATAGGTCACAAAGAACCAGAGATCGACCCAATCCCTATTCACGTTGGAAACTTTACCCAAGAACTTGCATTCGTTGGGGAAATGACCACACACATAGAAAAACGCACCCACAGATTTACAAGTGTACTCAGAGCAGAACATTTGGGCAGTGGGTTCTCCCCCATTACCCTTCAACAACATGAAAAAAGAAAGCATAGACCTAATAGCGTTGGGAGCGAACTGATTTAAAGGGATCTGAAAGAAATCGGAAATCTCGCACAGAAACGAAGGAATGGGAAAATGAAGCCCAGCCTCCAGATGGGCATGCCAGAAAGCAAGGGTTTTCACACCGCTGGGGTTTGAAGGAGGGTGATTAGGCCTTTCCCCCGCCTGGGGGAGTCGGATATCATACGAGAGACGAATGAGCGAAGTTGATCAAAAGAGAGAGCGACGAAAAGCGAAAGACGATGATAAGAAAGAGTGTTGAGAAAGAAATGAAAAGAAAGGATTCAGAGTCGTTGATTGGAGAGACTAAACGGTGACCTAGTGGGCCCCTAGCTTCTAGGAAGTCAAAGGGTCGCGCATTCGAAAAGCCCATCCAATTAAGGGTGGGAGGGAAAATTACCAGGTGGGACAAATAACCTCCCTCAAGGGGGGTAATTATGATGAGAACCCTGAAGAGAGTGATTTCCTCTCAAGAGTAGAATCACTTCTCGAGAGTAAGGGGGAGTAGTTGATGGGGGACATTTGTGTCACCCAATATAAAAGAGACACGTGGAGGTCTTCTCGATAATTAAAAAGGTTGAAGAACTAATGCATGCGTCAAACCAATGAATAAATGAATTGGGCTTGGCTGAGAAGCTCAGGACCCTGATATTCGATTAGATCAGATGGGCTTGAAGCTAAAGGGCCTAGAGGGAAGCGAGGCCAAATGGAGTGGGACGAGTTGAAGAAACGGGCCTAAGAGGATAGTCTGGGCCCTAGAGTTTGAGGATTTAAGAAGTTGGGTCGAACTGGGCTGATAAATCTAAGAAGATTGGGCACAGGGAGGCCGGCCCTAAGAATGTGGACCTTGGTCTGAGAGATGCCTTCGAGGGCTTAGTGAGTCATGATCTGAAAAACAAGAGACTAATCTGGACCGTTGAGATGAGAGAATATCAACGGTCCAAGAGTCTTGATCCGCGTGAACTAAGAAGTGGGCTGAATGAGTCATTTTCGATATTTAAGGGGGTTACATGCAGGATACTGGAGGTTCCAAAAGTAATGGAACCGTTAGATTGTAATCAAGGGCTCAGATTGAGGATCCCATTGAAAAGAGAGAGAAGGACGTGGGAGAATTTTCTACGGTCAACATATATGTTCATTTCCAAGGATTTCTAAGGATTCACAGCTCGAAGTTCTTCACGATTCAACATTTGAACCCCCGTTGAATTTCAGGTCATATCTCGACCACTTTTTCCACATCATTGAGATACTTGGACAAAAGCACGAATATGAAAACACTCGATTATTAACGGATCATCAAAAGCATTTCGAGCAAGAGTAGTCTTACCTATGCCTCCCATACCTACAATTGGGATTATTTCAAGTTTGGATGATTCCCCACAAAGGCGACCCTTTATTGCCATCAGATCTCCATCTAAACCGATCACCGAATCATTTTGCGCCCTATCTGCAACTTCTGATGATGAAATCGCAGCAGGTAAATCACAGATTCGATCATCCATCATATCTCCGGCGATCGAACCAATTCCCTCTCTTACTCTTTTCAGCCGGCTTTCGAATTTAACTGTTGATAGCCCAACCGTCAACCAATCCATTAGAAATTGATTCCTCATAAAATATTTAATAAGATCTTCTGCTTCGTATGCTAAATCCGTGAGTTTTCCTTCCAAACGGTTGGCTGAATTGGGGAAATTCTGGAGGTAGGATATTAAGAAAATCACGTATTCACGAATGGATGTAATTTGTTCTCTTTCATCAAGAGAAATTGAATACTTATCATGATTCAGGATGAGATCTGTGGTTTGTTGCAACGAAACAAGAGCCATATTTGGAATTGTGGGTGAGCTAGCTTACTGCTTTGGATCTTCTACTGAGATTAACACTATTTGTTGGTTAAAACGGCGGCGTTCCTACTTTCTTTTTCTTACTTTTCCTGTTTTTATTTTGTTTCATTTGAGCTGGTATTTTATTTAAGAGTGATGCTTGTGTGCACCAATTGCACCTTGTGTAATTGAATTCAATTTTAATTTGGACAAATCATTTACACCATAAACACTAAATCATGGACACTAAATCATGATTTATTCGGGCCGGGTGAACCATGAACCACTCGGGCAGAGTTAACCATGAACCACTCGGGGCGGGTTCCGGTCGGGCCAAAAAAAAAACCGATCTAGTAAAAAAAAAATTAAAAATTAAAAAAAATATATTGAATTGAAATCCAATTGCATCAAATTAAAATTTGTGCAAATGGTGCACAAGAGAATTTGTCATATATATATTATTTATGTAATAATGCTAACCGATCTAAAGTTGGAAGCTATTTGAACATCGAATTTTCTTACCAAATTTATTGTCGAATTGGGAAGTATCCGTTTTAAATCTTTAGTATAAATATTAACAAATCTTTAGTATCCATATTATATACTACCTCCGTAACTCCATTTCATACTTGTTTACCCATTTGCTTTCGGCACGAGTTTTTGATTGGGATGAAGGGAGTAATATTTAAAATGATAAAATAATTTTTTGTTGAGGGTATTGTAGTCATTTCTATCTTATTACTAACGTAGATGATGTTTTTAGGTAAAAATAATGATATGATATGTAATTTTTTAAAGGGGTAAAAAAGTATGGGACGGAAATAGTATATAATATGGATTTATTAACATAAAAAAGATATGTGGAATACCAAATGTTAAATCTTATACTCCCTCCCTTCACAAATAAATGGGTTTTTAATTTTTTTTAATGGAATTAAGAAGGGGTACGCAATGTCAATTTTGCCCTTCCCATGATTTTAGTTTGTCATAAAAAATTAAGAGTTGAAAACAAAGGCGCCACAACTTGGATTTTTAGGGTTTTGGACAAAGGGCCAACGACGGCGCCGTCTATCTCTCTCCTCAATTCAATTTACGTTTTTCATTACTCTATTGTAGATTTGAAGGTACTATTTCGTATTTTTGTTTATATTTTATTTGTTGTTTCCACCCTTTTTTCCGTTCGCGATTGATGGTGATCGACAGTGATCTTCTTATCTCTCCTGAGCTGAGAGCTTTTGATTCACTCTCTTAAGTTGAGAGCTCTATTTTTTTCTCTTGCACTGAAAGCTTTTGTTTTTTCTTCGATTAGTCTTGCGAAGTCAATACTTTTGGAATAACAAAAATTCAAAACTTGACAATAAGGAGTGTTGGCAATTGCGATGGTCTATAGTTTCAGAGATGAGATTCTGATGAAAAATAGCATTCTACTCTTACTAAGACACGCAAAAGGCAGAGGAAATCAGAGTGATATAATGATTTCCTGTCTGCAGTGACTTGACTATATTATAATAATATAATGAATGATTATGAAATTCATCTTCTTCTTAGAATTTCCAATAATTTGGCTAATAATTTGCTAGGGAGATTGAGTCTTTCTCAGGCCTTTTGGGTCAAGCCTCCAAATATTATGGATGCTCTTCTCGATATTTCCTGTTCTTGTATTTTTTAAGCTTTAATTGTTCTTTTAGTTTCAAAAATAAAAATAAATTAAGAGTATTTTTTAAAGTTATAAGGGTAAAATTGGGAGAAAGATTGCAAAAAAAGCTAAAAGGTCATTTAATTGTGTACAAGCAAAAAAAATTAAAAGATCATTTATTTGTGAATGGAGAGTATATATGATGGAATTTTAAAAAATAATATTAATTAATTGTGAAATCATATACGTGGACCGCACTAGTAACTGAACCCGTGTGATCCACGTCTATGATTTCACAATTAATTAATAATAAGTCTTTATAAGTATTTGTGTTAAGGTGTTTTTTCATTAGAAAGAGGAAATAATTTTGTGTTTTTTTATTGACGTTATATTTACTTTCAAAGTCATGGTAATATAGATTTCGAAAAACTTTATGTTAACAAAGTTACCCGTGGGTTGAATTCTCTTACTCCACCATTAGGATGAGACTTATCGAGTGTAAAATTTAATATGATTGGAGTTGCTTTCAACGGAAATCGAACCCAGAACATGGGCGTAAACCTTTTGACTCTGACACCATGAAATATTCGCAACTCTGCAAATACCAAAGAGCATGTAGTTTACATGATCATATTAAATTATTTCTAATAAAAATAAAATTAAAAAAATATACATAGAAAATAAAACAAAACTATTCGGAAACACATTAGTTTTATGGTATTCTTAAAATATTACTAATGATAAAAAAATCATGATTATCTAGTTGACTATATTTTCCAAATTTAAATAATATTATCTAAATTATATATATATATATATATATATATAAAATAGTTTATTCTAGTTAATCAAAACCTTGCCTTGATGATTAAAAAAGGATTCAAAATATTTGGACAAAACGTAAACATTTGTTATTTTTTTCATTGTCATGATATGCCTCATTATTATTAAAAGTTAAACAAAACATCTCAACTAATTATCTATCCAAAAATATAAGACCATTTATTTGTTAAGAAAAACTATTTATAAGTTGGTTATGTGCTCCTCCTTCAACTTTTAAAAACGTCGATTCTAAATCACTAGAACTATAACATGATCTTCAATATATTGCATAGTGGGTATGCACAAAATTGATAATTACAAATTAAAGGCAAAATAAATTAGAAAAAGAACAATAGTGCAAGATACACTAAACACCAATAGAAGAACAAATTCGATGCTTGTAATTGGAAGAACAAAAGAACGAACCAAATTATGACCTATATTTAGGCCATATTTGTTAAAATAAGTTCTAATTAATAAAGAATAGTCGTATAGTGTTAAATAGATAAAAAAAAATACATGATTATGTTTTCCATATCTAAATAATAAGATCTAAATAATATATATTTAAATATCATGAAAATCAATAAATATTAAATTAAGCTAAGAAATTCAAATAAAAAAAACTATAAATATAAAAAATAATAAATATTAAATTAAGCTAAAAAATTCTGATTAAAAAAAAATACAAATATAAAAGGCAATAAATATTAAACTAGACTAAGAAATCCTGGTAAAAAAAAGGTACTCGTTTCTCAATTTGGCAAAATACTTTTTCAATTTTTTCCCAAAGATTAAGATTATATTAATATATTTTTCAAAGATTCGTTTCTCAATTTGGCAAAAGATATTTTCTTTTCTTTTTCCCAAAAGATTTTTTTCTATTATTATTTATTAATATTTATTCCAAAGATTTTTATTTTCCAAAAATTTGTTTCTCAATTCGGCAATAATTTTTGGCCAAAGATTAAGATTTTGTTAATATATATTTCAAAGATTTGTTCTCAATTCGGCCAAAGATCTTTCTTTCCCCAAAAATTAAGATTTTTTTTCTATTATTATTTGTTAATATTTATTCCAAAGATTTTTTTTTACAAAAATTTATTTATCAATTCGACAATTATTTTTTGCGGGAAAATCAATGGTTTCTAAATTTAGGTTGGTTTATGCTATATATATATTGATGCGGAATATTTATGCTATATATATATATATATATATATTGATGCGGAATATTTATGATGTCTAATAAGGTAGTGACACGTGGACGATTGACTATGCTTTGAATAAGTAGAAGACCGATTGAATGGGCTGTGACGTTAGAGAAAGGGCCTGGGCTTAGATATTTGGCCCATGAACGTGACGAGTAAGCAGGTTTGAGCAGACTAGAGAGATAATTGAGAAACGGGCCCATGAGAGATCAAGGCTCGAGAGGATAAATAAGGCCCAGAGGTTGGGCTCCAAGAGAGTAATCAAGCCCAGAGATTGGGCTCGAGGGGACTAGATCGAGTTTAGAGATTGGACTCGAATAGATAGGGCCCAAATGATTGGGCTTGACACGGGGGTCTACGGATTAAGGGCTAATAAACATGGGGTTAGTGGATAATTACATATTATGATGAGGAATAATGACGCCGTCATATAAAGAGGATCAACCGCTAAGAAGTCTTGATCCGCATGAGATAGATTTTGGATAATAGACCGAAGAAAGTGGTTTTGATTTTCAAGGAGTTGTTGGCAGGGAGCTGACGGGTCCGAGATAAGTGGAGCCGTTGGATTAAGAGATCGACGACTCAGAATGATGATCCTGGTGAGAGTAGAACTGAGAGGAGTGGGGTCCGGAGTTAGTTCCGAGAATAGAGGGAAAAGGACGTGGCATGAAAGAAGGCTGGTGAGAAAGATAGAAAAACAGATAACTGATCTTCATGGAGTATAAATACTTCCTGCAGATAACACACGAACACATATACATACTTACATACTTTGATTTGAGCTATTTCATACGATTTCACCTGAGTTGAGAGTGATAACTGACTTGAGCATCGGAGAGCCCGCGCCAGAATCCTCTCCGGCGTCGTGTTTTTCAGGTACCTACGTGGCGTTGGCGAATTTTTCATGATCAAAACTCGAGTCTTCAATATTTAACGTATGAATCCCTGTTGAATTTCAGGTCACATCTCAGACCACTTTTTACACATCATATATAAATACTCACTCCTATTCAAAATATAAGATGTTTTGGTTTTTTGCACGTTTATTAATAAGGAAAAATTATACCAAAATTGTCTTTATTTAATGATAATTTATCTTTAATGACATGCCTTAATTATTGGAAAGCTTACCAAAAAAATAAAGAAAAAGTACTAAATAAGGGCAATGTAAGGAAATAAAAGCCAAAACATCAAATAATAGACAAATAATTAAAAAGTCAAAACATCTTATATTTTGAATAGGAGGGAGTATGAATTTATTATCATTCATAAAATATATGGGATACCAAATAGCAAATCTTATACTCTCTCGTAGCTTTTATATTAGTGGAATTAAGAAGGGTATGGAATGACAAGTTTGCCTTTAATTAATAAATAGAGTGACTCTCGTGTGCATTAGGTGCACCGTGCACTTATAGTACATTTTAGAATCATGCAATTTGTTATACTGAAAGATGCAACTTATTTATATTGAACCGTGCAAATATTTTTCCATATTAATAATCGCATACTCCCTCGGTTATTAGAGTTCACCATGAACTCGGGTTTACACAACTTTTGGTCAATAAATGTAATTAGCTTTCGAGATCTCCTTTCCCAAAAAATAAAGTTTTCAAGATCTTGTTGAATTATATTGTACATGGAAATATATATACTACTAATATAATGTCCAAATCGTATCTTTTTTAAAGATTTTGTCATATTAATTACTATAATGTATACAAGATTATTTATGTAAATTATATATACCAAATTTGATAAAAAAAAATATATATATATATATATATATGGCTAAAGTTGATGATTGGGACATTAGAAAATTCTTATATAAACTCGTACGTCTGTCACGTACATGCGTGTTTGGGTTAAACATGGAAAAAAAATCAGAAAAAAATCAAGAGGCCGGAGAAGCAAGACTTTGGGCGATCTTCCACATAATGTTCTAGGTTTCATCGTCGGGAAATTTGCGTACGCTGCTGACGTAATCCGTTTCCGTGCAGTTTGCAAGAATTGGTATCTACCCAAAAATGTGATATTCAAATATAAAGATGATCGAAACCTACCATGGCTCTGCAACTTTTCATGGTCGGAAAATCATTTCGAACGTCTTGAATGTGAGACGTACGATCCTTATTCTCGTCTAATATTTGAAACATCAATATTCGTGGAGAATCCCATGCTCATGATACGTGATAATATTATTAATAAGGTTTTTGGTTTTGGTTCAAATCAAGGGTGGTTGATTGCTGGATATTTTGATAACTACATAGGAATGTGTTCGCTTTTCTTGTACCCGTTGCCTGGTGGAAGAATAAAATACAGACCTTTTTTCTCTACGTTTTCGGGCGATCCAGGTTGTTGGGGTTTTCAATTTTTCGTATTTTTCGGCGACGAAGTTGGTCCTCCTTATGTTTATCACGTTTATAGATACAGGCTGGAGTTGATTAATGAGGATGACATGGGATATTCGATGATGCTGGTTGATACAATGGAAGAGGAACGCGCGTGCCACGGAGTGCAATATATGAATGAACAACTCTTTTGTCTATTCGACAATGGTACTCTGAAGAGTGATGGATTTTGCACATGGGAGTGGAGTAGTAAGAGTCGTAAATTGGCGGCGGATGATATTGATAATGCAGCGCTGTGGTTGGCGGTGAAATTAGACTTGGAGGGGAATTGTTGGACATTCTGTTTTGATTGGTGTAGCATGAGTTGGGTGGAAAAAGATTTACCAGAGGGTACCGCCATTTTAATTAGTGGCGCCATAGCAACTTTCCTAAGTCCATTTGTGGACTGTGATGATCATAAGGATCGCACTGTGTACGTCTTCCGTGGATTGGTTTGTGAAAAGGCACGTCGCTCGGATTAATTATATTCTTTTGCAGATATGAAGGCAACTTTGGGAATTAATCATATCGAGATATTCATTTACTTGCTTCTTTTAATTTCTAGCTATATTAGCAGTTTATTACTCCATTATTTTCATGCATGCTTTTTTGCTGTATTGAATATTTTTATTACCATTGGCGTGCTATAGTAGTCTGGTTTTGTCCTTTTCCGGAAATTTGATATTCGGTGGCAACCGTTGTATTGACTATATTAATAATTTTCTTTGTTATAATAAGCTTGATATTATATTGTGTAGATTTGGGCTCCTAATCTCCAGTATTTTCATGATTTGCAACATCAAATAAATGTGAACTATGTACATATATTTTGACTTGTGTTCTCTATTATGATCTTTGTGAGACGTAGGAAATTGGAAACAAATTTAGCTTGGGCATATATTGTTGGAGAATTGGGTTTGACTGAAAAATGGTTTGGTTGTTTTTAAATAAATTTTGGAGAGTTTAATTAAATTAAAATGTTAAGTTGATATTTTTGAGCTACATTTTGTATGGACTCCATCGCTTGATTTTTAGTATAATTTTAAGTTTGTTAGAAGTGGGTTGCACAAGCTTTGTGACAATGTGTGTTAGTATAATTTTGAGTTTGTTAGAAGTGGATTGCACAAGCTTTGTGACGATGTATAACACATTGAGTTTGTCATAAGTGGGTTGCACAAGCTTCGTGATGATGTATATCACATGCGAAAATTAAATCTTAAATTGGCTCAAATAGATGTGACTTGCTGTGATCGAAAATGATTTTTTTGCAATTTTTCTGTGAAAATTGGACCAAAATTCAATTATGGGACTAAAATTGGATATTTAAATTTTTTGGGACGAAAATAGACAATAGATAAATTATGAAACCAAAAAACTCTTTTTTTTTTCTCGTAGATTGGACTCCTAATCTCCATTATTTTCACGATTCACAAGATGAAACAAGTGTGAACTACGACAAAGTGTTATATGCATCATTTTCAATGTACACCATTATTATTATTGTTTGTAAGGATCAATATTACTATTATTTGTAAGAACTAACACTTTACAAATAAAGTGTCGATCCTTACAAATAATAGTAATAGTGGTGTATTGTGAAAATGATGCACATAATACCTTCTCGTGAACCGGTTTGGATCCCCTGTTCCATCTCCCTATTTCATAGCTTAAATTAATGACAAGTGTACATCTTACAGTATCTACAAATATGAGAGTAACACACTAACATAATCATATAGTCTATTTAGGAAATTATATTTATTTAAGCAAAACAAGTTAATTCATTCCAATCTCATTCTAAAAAAACTTATAAAAATATTTATAATTGATTAATTTAAGCCCCATATTATATATATATGACAAATTCTTGTGTGAAAATTTTCACAGGTAAAAATACCTAATATTTTAACTGACCCGACCCATTCGCTAAAAAACCTTTTGACTCCCAAATGTCGCTCACGTTGCAAAAAAACCTCTTAGCTTCCCCTTCTTCTCACCTGGTATTCCGCCTAACTCACTTCCTCCGCAAAGTCTCCGATCGATTGAGAAGACTGTGATCTATTCCACCGAATGCGACGTCCACATCATGCGTGAGTGGCTCGACAATTGAAGTTCTTGGTTAGCAAGGTATCTGGGAAAGCCTTTTCTTTTTAAAATTTTCTTGTTACGATTGTTGATGAATCGTTTAGGTTTTGATTTTTTGATTGAGTGCTTTATTTATTCAACATTTAACATAAATATCAGTGCTTTATCTTGTAATTCCTTACTAATAGTTCCTTAAATAGTATTATGAGTTCAATAAATATAGTGAGAATGTGAATTGTTTCAACACATAATTTTCATAATTTAATTGCAGAATGAGCAAAAATTGTGGATCAAGAATCAAGAGACAAGAATGCATGTGTTTGTATATTCATTCCCACTTTTAGTTAGCTTTAAACAATTATTTTTTGCTCAATTGCGTTTTCGGCAGAAATTATTGTTTAAACTAAATCTTTTGTTCAATTGTATGGTGAATTGTTGTGAGTGAGTTTTAATTATTAAATGTGATACTCTTCTTTTGCTCTGTCATTCACTCTTCCTTCTCTCTTTTTTATATTCTAGCAATTTCTTTTCACAAAGTTGTGTTCGTAGGGTTTTTCCTATGAATTTCGGTGGAACGAGTTATGCTTTATTTCTTATGTTTTGAATGCAATACTGTAATATTTTTTTTAACATAATATTATTATGTTTTCCATGTAATACTGTTTAGTTTTGTGTTGATTACTCTTCAAAATTTTACTTTTTTGGTATGTTTTAAATGCAATACTATTATATATATTTTTCATATAATATATACTATTATGTTTTGCTTGTAATACTGTTTCATTTTCTTATTTGAAATCAAAGTAGAAGGCGTTTATAATTGTTGGTTATGAAATTTAATTGGAATAAAATTATCACAGAATGTAACTATTTGTCTGACTATGTGCTTGATGTAATATTATTTGGCTTATGATGTAATACTGAATACATGAACATGTGATAATGCAATTATGTATTTAATTTAAGTCGTAATGTGTTCCTTATAATGTAATACTATGTGTCTTTAGGTCATGTGATACTGTAAAGAAAATGTGATACAAATGGATGGCAAACACAATGACCAGAAATGAGTGAAAGACTGAGACAACGAATAATGATCATATATGTTGATGAAGTGGTGGATAATGTGGTTGGAGAAGAAGAGGATAAGGATGTTCTGATGTTATTTTGATGATAGAAAAAATAGTGGAATGTATTGTTAAGTGTAATTTTTTAATATAATGCAATTTAGTGTAATACTATTAAGTGTAATGACGTAATACTAGTTCATAAAAATTGGGGATGACTAACATAAAAATAGAAGTTCTTTTGTGTCAAAAAGTTTGTAAACATTCTTTTTTAGCCAATAAAATATATATTTTTTCCAACTCTACCCTTTCCTCATCCTTTCATTATTTTAGCTTGTACCACCATACGTATATCCTATGCCAACATCATTTCAGCCCATACCATTATTCAATTAAACTCGTAGTACTATCACTTCAGTTCGTACCACTATTAAATTAATCTATTTTTCTCACCCGTTCATTATTTTAGACCGTAACAACATCATTTCAGCTTGTGCCACCATTTTATTAACTCTGTACCACTATCACTTCAACCCGTAACACTATTAAATTAACCCCGTACCAATATTTTCAAAACCGAACCGATGATCGAACTGGACAGACCACCGGTCAGCGGTTCAACTAGTCGGACCGGTTCAACCGTTGAAATGATTCCTGCCTAATTTTTTTCAATATTTTCTATGTTTAATTAAAAAATATATATATACATCTGCAAAATTTTAAATATATATCTTATAACTTTTCATATTTAAGAAAACACAATAGAGTCATAGTCATAATAAAAATCAACACAATAATGTGAGAGAGAGTAATATAAAAGGAGGAAGGTGGGCCTTATATTTTTGTCCCACATCGAGTAAGTAGAGAAAAATGTGAGAGAAAGTAATATAAAGGGGAAGAGGTGGATCTCATAATTTTGCACTACATCGAAAGTGTTAGAAAAAAATGTGAAAGGAAATAATATAAAAGGAGAAAAAATGTACCTCATATATTTATCTCACATCGAAAGTGTTAGGGGAAAATGTGAAAAGAAATAATATAAAATCGAAGAAGTGTACCTCATATATTTGTTTCACCTCACATATTTGTCCCACATCGAAAGTATTGGAGGAAAATGTGAGAGAAAATATTATAAAAGGGCTTATATATTTGTCCCACCTCATATATTTGTCCCACATCGAAAGTGTTCGAGGAAAATGTGAGAGAAAGTATTATAAAACCTCATATACTTGTTCCACAACGAAAGTGTTGGAGGAAAATGTGAGAGGAAGTATTATAATAGGGTGAAGGTGGACCTTGATACTGTTGGGATTATACTGGAAAGTATGCTTTTACTTTGTATAATCAAAATGAATTTCGGTCTTATTTACTGAAATAAATTGTTTATCACTGATGCTTTAAATATCATCGAATGTTACATATATTTACTGCATAACTGTTCAATAAATAGTACGTGTTACATCGTAGTTAATTTAGTGATACCAGATCACAGAAGATTTAATTAACAGTCCCTTGTAACCAAAAGTACACCATTCACGACCTAGATGGAAATGAACAATCCATCGTGAAAGGTTGAAGTGTAAGACTCAGATTGACTTGTCTTGACCAAGAGATTACACTAGTGCATGTTTAGTGCACTGAATAGGACCTACAGGAGGACAAATTATCCAGAACTGAACTATGAAGAATTAGACCTCAGTGGTTCGTTATTTCTTAATCTTCGTCCCTTAAATAGGATCGCGTGTGGTTAGTAATTATTGCTTTGACTTATCACGGGTAGAGAATCAACGAAATTCAATACTTTATATCTTGGGCAATATTATTGGTCACATGCGATTACTAAGATTTAATACGGAGAATCGTGTGCAAGTACGCTTGTTCGATTTGCCCCCTTGAGAGGTTCATAAGTTTTATCATATCAAATCTTGCAAGTGGAACTAGTTTCCGGTATGGATAATAATGTTGAACCGTTCCTTTACCAAGGACAAAAGATATTAATTAATAGAAAGCGGCTTGAATTAATTAATGGGCTAGATAATCTTAAACACGGGAAATAATAACCGGGAGCCATATTGACTGTAATATGGGTTAAGATGGATAGTGCAATATTAATTATGTAGTGTGATTAATTAATATTTATGGACTTGAATAATATTGTGGCTCAATATTGATAATTCAAGATCCATTGGAAGGTCCAATCTTAATTCTCCTAAAGGCCCCTCAAATAGTCCAACATAAAGTCCAATAACTGAAAAAGGTGTTTAAAAATAAAATAAATTTTTGTTGCTATTTTTCCTCATTTTTTCGAAAAATATGAATAAAAGGGGAGAAAGATTTTCTTTGAATTTTGTTATGGAATGAAGATATGTATTCTTGGAATACAAGATTATCTCATTAAATTCAAGAAATCTCCCACTTGGTTATTTATATGAAGATTTCGAAAATCTTGAAAGAATAAGGGAAAGAAAGATTTTCTTGAAAAGATATTATGGAAGATATGTATTCTTGGAATACAAGAATATCTCATAAATTCAAGAAGATCCAAATCTTGGATTCTTACTCCTTATTATTTTCGAAAATACCATAACAAAAAGGGAGTTGGGATTTTTGTGGAATATTTTAAATATGGAGAAAATAATATATTTGATATATTCAAGATTTCTTGAAGATCAAGAAAAAGATTTTCTCATCTTATTCATGCACAAAATTTTCGACCAACACCCTCTATAAATAGGGGATGAGTGTTTCATTCCCAAGTACAATTCCATGTGCTGGAAAAATTAGTAAATCCACAAAGGTGGTGCAACAAACTTTTATTTTCCCTTTTGTTAATTGTTCGTGAGCTTCCTTCCACCGGATTGACGAGCAAGGACTAGGGAATACTTGTGAAGGTTTTTTGGTGTGTTTTTATCGACGAGACCATTGCCACTCCAAGAGGTTAGTTCACGTAAACCCGTAGTAATTCCGCATGTGTAGGATTTATGTGAACTGTTTATATGCATGATTTGTTGTTGAATTATTATTTGAATTAATATAGGATTAATTCATGCTAGTAATAATTGTTAGAATTAAATTTGTATTTAAATATTCATCCCGAATAGATCCGTGCAATTAATTCCCCAACAGATACATATAAATATAAGTAATTTTTTTTTTTATTAATGAGAGAACCAGTTCGTCCAGTTCTAGTCCGATTTTGACCAGTCCGACTGCAAAAATAATTTTTAGGGTGTCTCCGGACCGGTTTCGGAACCGGTTGAACCTGCCGGTCCGATCTGGTTTTAACAACATTGGCACAAACTTAATTAATAAAAAAATATAAATGAATTGAAATAGTGCATTTGGGCCACGTTTTTCCATTTACTTTCAGAAACAAACAATTACTCTCACCTCCACAGCACTATACCTACAATTTTTGTCACCTCATATTTACACCCACCGATGGGGATGCTCTAAATTGTTAAAATTTCAATCGAAAGCAAAAGCAAAATAATTACTCCCACCTCCACAGCAGTATACCTGCAATTTTTGCCACCTCATATTTATACCAACCGATGGGAATGCTCTAAATTGTTAAAATTTCAACCGAAAGCAAAAGCAAAATAATTACTCCCATCTCCATAGCAGTATACTTACAATTTTTGCCACCTCATATTTACACCCACCGATGGGGATGCTCTAAATTGTTTAAATTTCAACCGAAAGCAAAAGTAAAAAATAAAACGAGTAAATAAAATACCAGCTCAAATGAAAATCTGAACAAACAAAATAACACACAGGAAAAGTAAGAAAAAGAAAGTAGGAACGCCGCCGTTTTAACCAGCAAATAGTATCAATCCTTAGTCAAAACTCGTTGAACAGATCTAGAAACAGTTGGCTCACCCCGAATTCCAAATATGGCTTATGCTGCTCTTGTTTCGCTGCAACAAACCACAGATCTCATCCTGAATCATGATAAGTATTCAATTTCTCTTGATGAAAGAGAACAAATTACATCCATTCGTGAATACGTGATTTTCTTAATATCCTACCTCCAGAATTTCCCCAATTCAGCCAACCGTTTGGAAGGAAAACTCACTGATTTAGCATACGAAGCAGAAGATCTTATTGAATATTTTTTGAGGAATCAATTTCGAATGGATTGGTGGACGGTTGGGCTATCAACAGTTAAATTCGAAAGCCGGCTGAAAAGAGTAAGAGAGGGAATTGGTTCGAAATGCTTATGATGATCCGTTAATAATTGAGTGTTTTCATATTCGTGCATTTGTCCAAGTATCTCAAGATTATAGTGCAAAAGAATTTATGTCAAGCCTTCTAGCCTCTTTAAAATTGTTTGATGAGCACATGTTAGGAAAGAAGAATAAATCTGGAGTTGAAGAAAATATGTATAATGAATCTGGAATTGTAGAAAACATGTATAGGGAATCTGGAATTACAGAAGATGTGTATCCTGAATCTGGAACTGCAGAAATAGTGTACAAAAGGTTGAAGGGCAGGAGGTATCTGATTGTAATGGATGATATTTGGAGTAGAAAGGTATGCAATGATGTAAGGAATATATTACCAGATGACAGGAATGGAAGCCGAATTATGTTAACCACGAGGCTATCAGATGTAGCCTCTTATGCCAGTTCGGGTAGCCCTCTTCACGAGATGAAGTTCATGGATGAAAATCAAAGCTGGAATTTGCTTCAACAGAAGGTGTTCACAAACAGCCAATTGTCATGGATTGGAAAAAGTCGGGAAAGAGATAGCACGAAGATGTGGAGGATTGCCCCTTGCTGTTGTCCTGCTTGGAGGGATCCTGTCAATGGTGGTCAAAACTCAAGCCTCGTGGGAGGAAATCGCGAAGAATGTGAATTCAGTTGTTGATGGGAAGATAGAGAAGGTAATATCTTTGAGTTACACGCACTTGCCTCATCATTTGAGGCCGTGTTTCCTTTACATGGGAGGCTTTCCAGAAGATCGAACTATCCGCGTGTCTAGGCTTATCAAATTATGGGTAGCTGAAGGCTTCATGAGACATGATGAACATGGATGTAGAAGCTTGGAAGAGGAAGCGGAGGAGTACATCGAAGATCTTGTCAAGAGAAATCTTGTTTTGATCTCTAGTAAAACAAAGAGTAATGGGAAAATCAAGGGTTGCAGCCTTCATGATCTTGTACAAGACCTGTGCATAAGGAAAGCTGAGGAAGAGAAGTTTCTTCAGTCGGCTGTTTCAGAAAGGAGAATAGATGAGCGTCGAATTAGCATTGATCATTCCCGTCTAGACGAGATTTGGAGTCCAACCATCCATACGATTTTATGCTTCACAAACACCCTGCATTCTTCTTCACTAGCCTTTCTGGTAAGCTTTAAACTGCTCAGGGTATTGGAGGTCGTACAAGACAATTATGTGGAGCTGTCTCCCCAAGTATTTGAGCTGTTTCATTTAAGGTACCTTGCTTTAGCATTTAAGGATGAAATTCCTGCGGCCATAGCAAAACTTGAAAATCTTCAAACCTTAATCATCCGTACAAAGAAAGGGTCACTGCACCCATCATTTCCTTCATATTTGCCACTAGAAATCTGTATGATGCCACATTTAACGCATCTTGTATTCGCCGGTTCTATCATGTTTCCTGATCTGGTAGATGGGTCAATTCTTCCACTAGAAAACTTGCAAACACTTTCGGGTATTGCAAGTTTTTTTAGGTACCAACAATGTCCTGAAAATGATTCCAAATCTAAGAAAGTTGGGAATTATTTACTATAGAATACCTGAGAATCACGACCTCCACAATCTTGTAAATCTATATCAGTTAGAAACGTTGAAAATAACTGCATATCAGAATTTTCATTGGCATGGCCAATATCCGGGTTTTCCAGGGACTCTAAAGAAGTTGACGTTAGTTGGTGGGCGAATCCCTTGGAAAGACATGACCGTTCTTGGTTCATTGCCTAACCTTCAAGTGCTTAAACTAAAGGATCATGCTTGTGATGATGATACATGGGAAACCACAGATGGGGAATTTCCTCAGCTCAAATATCTGCTTATTACGATACTGCTTCTACGGTATTGGATATCTGAAAATAGCCACTTCCCAAGACTTAACTGTCTCGTGCTTCATTCGTGTCTGTATTTAAGAGAGATTCCAGATAGTTTTGGAGAAATACCAACCCTTAATCTGATTGAGGTGGATGGCCTCAACCCATCTCTGTTGAACTCGGTTAAACAGATACAAGAGGATCAACAGAGTTACGGAAATGATGTTTTTACAGTTCGTTACATTCGGAGTACGTTTCTTTAGGGGTTGTCGTTCTCCTTGGATTTTTTGTCCTTTTTATAAAAATAGATGACGGTGCAAGAATTGTGGTGAAGAGGCTCATATCAGTATCTGTTTCTGAGCTTTCAAACGGTACATAGAGTTTGTTGTAGATGTAAGGCACGAGAATGTGGTGGTGTTAAGGGCTTACTATTCTTCGCAAGATCAACGTCTCATGACCAATGATTATTACGCCAAAGGAAACGTGTATTTGTTAGGACACGGTATGTTCAAACTTCCCTACTTCAATTGGTACTTCCTCTTGTTGTTTGTTTAAGAAAAATTATAAAACAATTTCATTGTTTATACGATTTTTTTTCTGAGACTTTGTGGCTGCAATGAACCTTTTTATTCTCATTAACCACCACAATTACTCTAGGCTCAAGCAAGCATTCCCCCCTAAGTACTTTGCAGGGTTTTTGTCCCATGCTTTATAACTTGATTGTCATCATATTAGTCGTATCTAACCACACACTATTGTTATGGTCACCGGCCGTGATAAAATACATCAGTCAAATGGGTTATATTAATATATGAATGCTTTTGTCCAATGCCTTGTGTTGGAGACAGTATGTAAAGAATCACTAGTTCATTCTTGGTACGTTCAACACGGAGGTACTCCAATGAATCATTTTCTGCCAACCTTTGAATCATTTTTGGATTAATATGTCACAATCTAAGATGCCATAAAAGTGTCTCGTTCACGTCTGATGAACGTTTTATTTTATCGAAAATAGTTGATGTGTTATAGGATGCATTTCGTGAGTGGTGTGCATAGTTAATTGTATAGAGATTGTTCAACAACGTCCCATGACAGATAAATTTATCATAAAAAAAATTGGTAACAACTTTGTCAAAAGTAACCGAATATCCATCAAGGTAGAGTTTAGAAACCGAAATTAAATTCTTTCTAAAAGTAGGAACGTAAAGAACATCTCTTAAAATTTAAATTCTGTCTTTAAAAGACAAGTGCACTTCTCCCACTGCTTCAGCTGCCACTCTCGTAGCATCGCCCAGTGTGATGAGGATCTCACTCCCACTAAGTTGTTGGGTCCGCTTGAACCCCTGTAAAGTGAAACAAACATGATCAGTGGATCCCGTATCCACCACCCATAAATGGGAGGCATACGCCGCTAAACAAGTTTCAACAACTAGTGCGTGAGAATTACCTTTCTATCCATTCCTTTTGGGTTTGGAACAGGCTGACCTCCAATGTCCTTTTTCACCGCAGTTGAAGCACTTCCCCTTAGCTGGCATACTCACTCCTTGACCTCCCTTCACCTTTTCTTTGCCCTTGACAACACTTGAGTTCACTTGCTTGTGGCCTTTATCCTTTTTTTTTTCTTACCACCCTTTGGCCTAGAAGAAGAAGAAGGTTTGTTTGCCACCAAGGTTTGGCTCTTTTGCCCCAATATCGCCTCTGCCGAGACTAAAGCTTGCAACAGATCAGGCATCGAGAACTTCTGATTGTTCATTTGGTAGTTCAGCCTGAACTGTTCAAAAATTTTCGCAGAGAGTGGAGCACGAAATCGATTTGGGTCTCGATATCGTATTCAGCGCCAAGAACCTCAAGTTTGTTAAGGTGAGCCATCATCTGGAGAACGTGCTCCCTTACGGGCGTTCCCTCCACAATTTTCATAGAGAGCAAGTCCCTCATGGTGATCTGACGAGCCACATGGTTCTGATGTTGAAACATCGCTTTAAGACTAGTCATGATGTCTGCAGCGGTCTCAACGTTTTGGTGTTGGTGTTGCAACACATTTGACATTGAAGCCAAGATGGTACACTTTGCCATTTCGTTGGAACGCTCCCAGTCAGCATACTCTTTCTTAACCGCTTTAGTTGACTCATCATTTGGCTTTTCTGATTTAGGTGTAGTGAGAACCCAGTTATGGCTTTGTGCAGTGAGGACAATAGTAAGTTTACGATTCCAATCAACGAAGTTTTCACCAGTAAGCAAATTGTCTTTAAGTATATTGAACAGTGGATTAAAAGGTTGCGACATGCTGAACTGAAATAAATAACAATTTGTATAAGCACAAATATATCACAAGATTCGATCACATGTATCATATTAAAATCTCAAAAAAAATATGAACATGCATCAGTCAACATCTCAAAACAGTTTAAATAAGCCACGTGGGGTGAGTCATTACTTAAACACATTCAAGCAGGTTACAAACAAGAAACTGTTATAAACCTTTAATATCCAGATTAATAGTTGGCTCCCACTTGACCAATATAAAATTGACAGGGACTTCGGGGAATTATATGCATATCAATTTTATACCTAAGTAATAACCATGATTAAATACAAAATTATTACTTTGCTTTGAACGAGCCTCGTGGGGAGGGTCATCGTCGCCACTAATAATAACCCACAATCATCCTTACGGAATTTATTCATGTGAAATCTATCTTTTGGTTGTCCCGTGGGGGGAATTTCTCCAAAAGAATCCACAAATAAATAAATCATGGAGGTCAAAATCTTATATATTATAATAAGAGGATTGCACCCACCAAATACTGACAAGTGTCACCCTAACATTTTATTTATCATGTGATATTGGTCGAAAAAAAAAATCCCAAAATATAATTTGTATTTCTATATTATTAATTAATTGAATAATTAACTGAAATAGAAACGCTTCCCTATCTAACGCAGAGACGCTCTTCCTAACGCAGAAACAAACTCTATGTCTCCAAAGCAAGATCGAAGTTGATTGAAGAGAAAACTGCTGCAAATCGAAACTGCTCAGAAGAGAAGATGAGAGAGAGACCGTCGTTTTTTCTGTGTGAGAGAGATACGTGATTTGTTTTAAAAAAAACGATGGACTGATTCTCTTCTCAACCTTTAACTTAGGGCCATTCCTTGACAAGGTAAGATTTTATTGTGCATGATTGATTGAATGCATTAATTTGGTTGCTAAATAGGGCTCAAATTGATTGTAATTGAATTCTAAATTAGGAAGGACGACGCTGATGGACACAGCGGATCCTGGAACACGATTTGCTTCTGAACGCCTCGCGATTCAGATGCACATATTGACGATTTGGTTCTGAATAAACGCCGGCAGCGCCGGTGTGAAGGTCATCACCTCTTTCACTACTTTTCTTAATTATAATTGTATTAATTCTCTTCTAGGGAGTGCAGAAAACGTATCATCACTCCTTTGTTCAATGTTTTTATGTTTGTGTTCCCCAGTATTAGTTCGACGGTAATTCACAGAGGTGAACGGGGTACAATGTCGTTTTGGTTTATGTGATCTGATTTTTCCAATTTCGACTGCATGACTTTTGGATCAGTTTTTGAATTCGTTTTGCAAATTCTTTATGTGGGTTTTTAAGTTTCAGGCAAGTTTGGTTTAACATTATTTATTTGCCTACGGAAATCGTCATGTCAGACTGGTAATTCTGATTATTTTCCTGCGTGAACGAGTTTATTTTTCTGGTTTTTTTATTTCTTGGTACATTTTCGCCAGAAATAAAGGTCATCGATAGATTGACTAATACTCGCCGGAAGTGATAAAGTTCAAGTTCAACTTCCATCGATTTCGGCTTTATTTGTTCTGAAGTAGTGGCTTCGCATATTTGATTTGTTGGGAGATTTTGTTTGCAGGGTTTGGATTCATTTAAGCCCCCAAACGGGAGAGACTAACCTCTAAATCACGTGGAAGCAGAATGTCCATTAAGGATATCCGACTCTTCATCAATTTCATTGGTGGCTCCACATGTAAGTTGATCATATCTATCTGAATTGAACTCGAGTAATCGGGATTTGAATTTTTATGAAGTATTTACTGTTTTTTAGTTAAAGAATCATGTATAATGATTAATGAGTGATACATTACGAGAGTACCTGGTATCAATTTTTCACATCTCAACTGTGTATGGATTTGTGGGGGTGAATTTCTCTTTTCAAACTATTTGCATAGATTAGACAAACGACCAAATATATCCTTTGCATCTGATTCTATAGGCATGAGAAACTTTCTAGGCAGTAAAGCAGGGATCTCCCGTCTCCAAAGTCTCCATTCAAACAGCAGGGGAAAGAGGGGATGCTGAACAGTTGAAGGAGAAGTTAGCTGGTTCCCTCTTTAACTAGGATGTATCTCGATTACCCCATACATTCATCCTCACTATCAATACTTAATGAGTGCACTCATCTTTACGGAGAAAAGGAATAAAAAAAACTAATTAGTAATTGTTGTTATCCTGCTAAATTATATTTGTAATATTTGGCTTAATGCTGTTATATATACTTCCATGACCAAGATTCGATTTTTGATATTTTCTTTTGTTCTTTTTTTGTTTATTATATTTTTTGTACTAATATATAGCTCTGACATCTCCATTATGATCGTTTTTTCAGTGAGAATGATTAGTACCATAAAACTGAAACCTTATTGTTGATCTTTATTTTCAATATGTAATTTTTTTCTCCTATCATGTTGAATTGTCTTCATTGTTTCTAATATATATGTCTCAAACCTGCTATGACTCTTCATTAATCTGAATTGTATGGTTTTGGTGCATAGTTCACATTCTGGGAATTGATTTTCCAATGTCGTTCGACGGTGTACCGAAGGTACTCTAATATTGATGTTTATTTTGTTAATTTTATGATTTATGAAATTTTTAACACCTTGATGTAAATCTGAAAATTGAAGGACAGTTTATGGTGATTGCTTGATCACGGCGAGAGCGCTTGAGGGAGGGGATGGTGCGGCGAATGACGACAGAACTCAACTCAAGCCGTCAAACGGCTGCCATATCGTGAACAAAAAACGACGGAACTCAAAGGGCTGCAAATCGTAATAAAACGGCTGCAAAACGTGAACAAAACATCCAATGCGGTGACTTGTGGATATATGATTCTTATACGCGAATAAGAGGCGTCGCACGATACCAGTAAGTGATTATTTTTCCCCTTTTCGACGGTTACCATGATTTTTTAAGGCCGCTTCGCCGAAGAATTACGCTGCTGATTCATGGTCTCTTGGCGTCATTGTGGGGGCGAATCTGGGTGGAGGCGCGGGTATGCTTATCCTGTTGGTAGCCACCCCAGGTGGTGTCGAAATACTTGCAGTCGGAAAAGAGGCAGAGCGGGTAAGAAAAGAAAGAAATAACTGGAATTATGTCAATTTTAATTCCCAAGCGGCATAAGAGGCATGAGAGATGTGTTATGAATTTGAGAAAGGTGAGATTTCTTCACTTTTCACATTTTCAGTCGTATGATAATGGTATCATTGGGTTGACCAAATTATAGATTAATTTCCTTTTGGTACTCAACTAAATTAGGCCTTAGATATAAGTTTTGAAACATGAATTTTATTTTGCAGAAGAATTGGTCAAATATTGAAGAAATGGATGTCCAATTTAGTCTTAATTGATTAATCTTTTTGATGACTTTAGGATTCAGTTTTACCATAAATTTTATAGTGTATTTGATATCAAGTCTGCTATGGTCTATGGATGCTCTTTTGAACGGGAAAGAGTCTTTTGCATGTCAGGTAATTTATTTTCGTTTCATTAAGGGTGGATAAATTTATGAAGTTTGTTTTCATATTATGTTTTGGTTTTCTAACAATTCCAATTTAACCGCTCACATTGCAATTTTTTGTACAAATCATCAGGTCCATGATGGTATAATGCACATAACAATATTTAGTATAGTGTTAAGTCTAAATTGTCTGGTTTTGGTTCAGAATTGGTGTGTTTGAATAGGTTGGTCCATAATTGGTTTTCTTAGTGACAGAAGTTTTGTTTCTTGCATTAGGTTTTGCTAACTGTTTTGGATTTTGCCAAAAATATTGTGGCAATGGTTCCTACAACTTGTGAATGAATTCTTGACACCACCATTCTTCCACAGGAATCCCACAACATGCTTCACATTAAAAAAAATTCACTGTAGAGCAGAAATCTGCTAATTAGTTTACAAAAGAACTGAAGTTATTAGCAATAACTTTTCTGACAATTATTCCACTCCGACAATATACAGATGATCAAAGTAGTGACAATCATTTCAATGGTAGATTTGAATTTAGAAAATCAGTTATATGGAGTTCTCTTACCAGAGGAAATAAATTGACAACAATTCACTTCAATCTGTTTATGGCAAAGAGCAATTGCAATTGGGCGACCTCTTCCTCGCCAAGGTCAAGGGCTTTCCTACTTGGCCTGCAAAGGTGCATTCTGATTCACGTTCAATCTATTTTTTTTACCTTTTCTGTTTCTATTTTGTTATGAATTTGCCCCTATTCTGATTAATTCTGTGTTTAAGCATATTTATTTTGACCGTATTACCACCATCACCAACAGCAACAACCACCGCAGCCATCGAAACAGAATAATCAGGTTCAGAGCACGAAGGAGGATAACAAGACAATCTGGGTTGAAGATCTCCAGCAATGGATGGAAGCTTATATACCTCCAGCCATACTTTTTCTCAAGCCAGGGAGGTAGTATTAGTTTATTCACCTTTAGTCTTTTTTCATCTTTTTTAATTAATTAGTGGATAAATTGATGTAAGACCTTCTTTGTAACTGTGATTAGTTATTTTGATATGTAGCATGCTCAAATTCTCTGAGAGTCAGTGAGCTTAACTCAAATAGGCAGGTCTTTTATCTTGGTTTGTTGTAAGATGTCTACCTTTTCTTAAAAAATAAAAATTACATAGAAGAAATATTTTTGAATTGATGGCCTTTTCTTCTGTAGAGGTTGTCTCACATGGAATGGTTCTTTTGCTGAACTTGATAATGGTTGTATGAGATATTATCATGATAGCTTACTCTTTTGATTAAGCATTGTTCAGTTGCCTATTCTTGATATTTGCTAACCTTTATTTACCTAAAAAAATCACCTATGGATGAAGAAGGAAGTTGTGAAGAAGAAATATCTTTAATAATTTAGATGGAGATGATTAATCATGTAGGTGCTAAGGTTTCAGATTAAATCGAATTTGAATTACTAATTTTGAATGTAACATAATTCACGGTTTAAATAATGATTGATTATTAAGTTGTTTTCAGTTATTCGATATATTTACAATGTTGTATGTGGTATTGACAGGATATTTTTTAAGAAGCCTAAATACAGAAAAGGATATTTGAAGAGAGATTGAAACATGTCGTGAAGTTTGAAAGTTCGAGATTTTATTCTATTTGAAATTTTGAATGGAATTCTCTATGTTCATTTTATCTATTTGCGAATGTTTTATATTGAGAGTCAACAACAGACCCGTGCATCGCACGAGCAAAAACTAGTTAATTCAATTTTATTATCCGGAATAAAATTGTCAATTAATTGATTAAAGATACTTAGTAATTTTCGAAGGTGAGATTTTTCAAAACGTTTTCTCATGCATAGCATATTTAAACACAATTTAAATAAGCAAAGAAAATTGCAAAATATCAAAACAAAAATTAAACACATTGGACACATATATCCAATTGTCACAGTTAAATTTTGTCACGTCTTGATCTTGAGAAATCGTCTTTATGGCCTTCATCATTCGTCTCGAAAAGCTCCCACTTGACCGTCTCGAAAAAATGCCTCGTCAAGCCACGTCATCGACCAGCTCGCGGGTCGGAGTGCACGCCTTGCACTCCCGCCCGTGTCGACGACACCGTCTTGTGCTGCAGATAAGCGCCCGGCGCTTTATCGCCAGCGATGCTTTCGACACTTCTCGGCCCGGCGTTAGCGGTTGCGCCCGCGTCAGCCTTGGCGCTTCGCTGTGTCGCCCGTCACGGATCCGCCCGCGCCGCATCGCCTTTGCCTCGCCTGCAGCAGCGTCCGCCTTAGCAACGTCGGCCGCCCCCTTTCTAGCGCATCCGCCGCCAGCGCCGCAAGCGACGCTATGCCCGTCGCCCAGATCCCACAGCGAGCTTCGTATTACCGGCCTCGCCCCCGTGTCTTTTCGTCAGCGTCGTCATATGAGAGTGCCCCCCCCTTAACGCGTTTAGCGCGACCTACGCCGCCTGCACCCGGTTCCGGATCTCGTCTTTTAATTCTTCGCCTCCGCCTCCGTTTTCGATCCGGTTACAATTTATTTACAAAAAATAAATAAACCTAGATCTAAACTAGTCTATTACATTGATCAAATCAAACAAATCCTAATCTACTCGTGGATTTTCTCACGAGGCAAAAATAATTCGAACGAATCGAATTAAAAAAACCACAATTTATATGCATGCATGAATATAAACATTCATCAAATACCATGACAATTGGATACCTGCAAAAAAGATCTAGCAAATCTACTATCTAATTTCAAATTTAATGAACACAAATTAAATTACAATTTAAAACTCAGAGCCCAAAACCGAGGCTCTAATACCACTTGTTGGGGAATTAATTGCCCGGATTTATTCGGGATGAATATTTAAATACAAATTTAATTATAACAATTATTACTAGCATGAATTAATCCTATATTAATTCAAATAATAATTCAACAACAAATCATGCATATAAACAGTTCACCGTAAATCCTATGCATGCGAATTACTACGGGTTTACGTAAACTAACCTCTCGGAGTGACAACCGTTGAGAAGATGGATCCCGTTCACACGAACACACCAAAAAACCTTCTCAAGTATTCCCTTATCCTTGTTCAACAATCAAGTGGTAGGAACTCGCGAACAATTTAACAAAAGTAAAAAATAAAATTATGTTGCACCACCTTTGTGGATTTTTAATTTTTCCAACACATGGAATTACCCTTGGGGATGAAAAAATCATCCCCTATTTATAATAAGGGGGTTGGACGATTTTTAGTGTAGGAATAAGGATGGGAAAAAAAATTTATTGATCTCAAAGAAATCTTGAATATATCTCATATATTCTTTTCTTCATACAAAAATATTCCATAAAAATCCCACATCCTTATACTTATGGATTTTTGAAAAAATATGAGGAGTAGGAATCCAAGATTTGGATCTTCTTGAATTTATGAGATATTCTTGTATTCCAATAATACATATCTTCCATAATATTTTTTCAAGAAAGTCAAGAAAATCTTTCCTCTCCTTATTTTTCTTGATTTTCGAAAATATGCTTAATAAATAACCAAGTGGGAGATTTCTTGAATTTAATGAGATAATCTTGTATTCCAAGAATACTTATCTACATTCCATAACAAAATTCAAAGAAAATCTTTCTCCCTCTTTTATTTATTATTTTCAAAATTTTTAGGAAAAATAGGCAACCATAATTTATTTTATTTTAAACACCTTTTTCAGTTATTGGATATTATGTTTGGGCTACTTGAGGGGACTTTAGGAGAATTAAGATTGGACCTTCTAATGGACTTTGAATATCTAATATTGAGCCACAATATTATTCATGCCCATAAATATTAATTAATCCAACTACATAATTAATATTGCACTATCCATCTAAACCCATATTACTGTTAATATGGCTCCCGGTTATTATTTTCCGTGTTTAAGATTATCAAGCTCATTAATTAATTCAAGCCACTGAAATAACTTTCCATTAATTAATATCTTTTGTCCTTGGTCAAGGAACGGTTCAACATTATTATCCATACCGGAAACTAATTCCACTTGCAAGATTTGGTATGATAAATCTTATGAACCTCCCAAGGGGACAAATCAAACAAGCGTACTCGCACATGATTCTTCGTATTAAATCTTAGCAATCGCATGTTACCAGTAATATTGCCCAAGATATAAAGTATTGAATCTCATTGATTCTCTACCCGTCATAAGTCAAAGCAATAATTACTAGCCACACACGATCCTATTTAAGGGACGAAGATTAAGAAATAACGAACCACTGAGGTCTAATTCTTCCTGATTCAGTGCTGAAGAATTTATCCTCCTGTAGGTCCTATTCAGTGCATCGGTCATGCACTAGTGTAATCTCTTGGTCAAGACAAGCCAATCTGAGCCTTACACTTCAACCTTTCACGATGGATTGTTCATTTTCATCTAGGTCGTGAACAACGTACTTTTAGTTACAAGGGACTGTTAATTTAATCTTCTGTGATCTGGTATCACTAAATTAACTACAATGTAACACGTACTGTTTATTGAACAATTATGTAGTAAATATATATAACATTCAATGATATTTAAAGCATCAGTGATAAATAATTTATTTCAGTAAATAAGACAGAAATTCAGTTTGGTTATACAAAGTAAAAACATATTTTCCAGTATAACCCCAAAACATAAAACTCCGGGGTAATTGCAATGGGCTATAAAAAAAAAACTCCCTCTAGCTATGGGGTACAAAACACTTTAAAAGACACTACCAACTACAAAAAAATACCCAGACTATCCTCAATTGATTTTAAAAAAATAAACGGCCCCACACACCAATAATGCATTTTTCATCCGGTGTAATTCTCTCCCCCCCCTCTCTCATCAATTTTTCTCTCACCATCACCATTTGATCTCTCTCCCTCTCTCTCCATTTTTTGTAGTGGATCTGAGGGTTAACGGTGGTGTTGGGGGGTTAACGGTGTTGATGATGGCTGGGGTTAATAGAGTTTGAGGCGGATCTAGGGTTAACATCGGTGTAGGTGGCGACAATTTTTAGGGTTTTTGTGGTGGTGTTGGACGGTGGCGATGGTGTTTGGACAGAGGTGGATGTGGTGTTTGGACGGAGGCGTTGGTGATGTATTTTGGAATAATCGCCTTCTCTTATCTAAACACACTGAATCTGCACAGATCTAGGGTTCCACGATGGGAAGTCGCGGAGGGGGCGGCGACAGTAACTCGAAGGTCTAAATACACCAATTTCTATACAAATCTGTATATATCTAAATACACGCAACATGACTATGTACAGATCTAAATTCACCAATTTCTGTACAAATCTGGTGTTTTCTTGGAGATTTTCTCAAATGTACTCCTTTGTTTTCCCTGTTTTTGGCAATGTTGGATTTGTTAGAATTTAGTTGGGGTTTTTTTTGGTTGTAGAATCGGTGACTCGGTAACTCGGTGATTCAGTGTTACTTCTTATCATTTAGTTGATTTTTTGTGTTATATCCAAATTCAATGAGAGTGATGTAATTGTATTTTGTATGAAATGTATAATGTTTTTATATATACGATGTATTATGTTTGTATGCAATGTTTTTAGTGTCCTTATGTTTTGGCCCTATATGTATACCTCTGTAATTTTATTTATTTTGGTGTAAATAATACACGATTCTTCAGCCAATATTGTGCAGGAGAGATCTATGTGCAGCAAAGCTTTTGGTATTGGGGTGGAATTGGTGATTCTGCAATGTGAAGATGTAATTGATTATGTGTGTATTCAATGTTTACGCGTGTATGCAATGCTTTTAGTATATATGCAATCTACTTTTAGTATTTACAATGTTTTTTTAGTATATGCAATGTATTTTTTAATGTATTTTTTTAGTATATGCAATGTTTTTTAATGAACAATGCACATATATATATATATATATATATATATATATGTTTTTTATCAAAAAATAAAACAATAAAAAATGCATTCTGCACCACCTCATCAAAATTATTTAATTAGTTACACTATTTATTTATATTTTTATACATCTTTTATTTTTGCTAAAATTAATTGCACCCAACAGGTGTTAAAAACAAATAAAAGAAATGTACAAATTGAATATATATATATCTTAATACTATATATTGGTATATTCACGTTTTCTGTATTTAATCTTACATTCAATATTCATGTTTTTTTTTTTGTAATTTGATCATCACTAAAGTTTAATGTGATTAGTTTTTTATATTACAGGAAGTTTTTTTTTTTTATATTGCACATAATATTGAGGTAAATAATTTGAGTGTTGAATTGGTTGTGGATAAGTTTCTTCTTTTATGTTCATAACGATTTTTCTAATTTAATGAATTTATTAATTTAAATATTCACGTTTTGTATATTTAATTTGATGTTGTTGGGATAATTTTAGTTTTGATTATTATGCCAAAACACCTTCTAATAGGACAAGCTAAGTTGTATAGAAAGCTTGTGTTTCTAGACTTAGTTTTATTTTTACAGGTAACAAGTTGAGGGGGAACTCATCAAGAGAAGACGAGACTGATCAGAACAAAACGAGACTGGTGAGTTCCATGTAAACTGATGAGTTGAACAAGATGAAGCATGCTGATTTGTGAAGAAAAAAAAATTGCAAAGGTCTGTTACGTCACGATCACGAATCTTTATCTTGTCACGGTGATGTAATCTTGATCTGCGTCTTGATGTAGTAGTTATCACGATGTAGTGGTCATCGATCTTGATCTTTATCTGTCAGCCGAACCCGAACCGAACCGAACCAGCTACAGACCGAACCATCACCGAACCAGACGAACGGCCATAACCGTACTAAATGAATCCAGCCAGACCGACAGACAAATCAGCCCAGACCAGACCAGACCAGAAATCTGCAGACCAATTTATTGACGACAATCTACGAACCAGTTTTCCAACAGAATCTGCATGCCGATGATCGGCGACGAATCGAAAAGATGAAACGATATCTGGCGAAATTTTGATCAGATCCGTTAGACACGTAAAAAAGCAAGCATGAGAAGATGACAACACATATATGGATGTGACATAAAGTTGCAAGCAAAAGTGCAAAAGGACAAAGAAAAGCTGGATGACTATTAGTATGGATTTGAATTTACTCTCCAACGGTAATATTCAAATCCACACTATAAATACATTGCACTATCTTCAAAAGAAGATAATGGAGGATGCTGCAAAGTGAAGATTAAAGCCAAATATTCAAGCATCTCCATTCAAGAACACAGAACATTAAATATCCAAATTTACCCAAGAGTGTTCTTCATTGTATCTAAGCATAAATGCCATATCATAAGCTTAGAGAGATTTTCCCAACCTTAGCTTAAAGGCTAAAACAATGTAAGGGAAAATCTCACCTAGTTGGAAATAACACCAAACCCAAACCCTTTCTTGAGAGAGAATTAGTGGTTAAGTGAGGTAGTTAAGAAGCAATCCCGTAAGGGAGGGTAGGCGATCCCGTGAGGGAGATAAGTCCCGAGAGAGTGAGAACTCATTAAACATCTATAAGCGATCCCGTGAGGGAGATAAGTCCCGAGAGAGTGAGAACTCATTAAACATCTATAGACGATCCCGTGAGGGAGATAAGTCCCGAGAGAGTGAGAACTCATTAAACATCTATAGGCGATCTCGTGAGGGAGATAAGTCCCGTTGAGTGAGAGCTCCATAAATATCTGTTGGTTAAGGAAGTGCCCCATAAAGGGAAGAGTGGATGTAGGAGTTGGACTCCGAACCACTATAAAAATACGTGTGTTCTTATTTGCTTTCATATTAGCTGTCATACATACTTTAGCAAATCTGCTTAACACATTTGCAAAAAATTTAAAGTCACCTCCCATTGAGATTTTTCGGGTTTTAACTCGGTATTTTTCGGGACCAACAGATGTAATTCTTTTAATTTAATGAATTTGTTAATTTAATTTTGTGTTGTATATTTAATTTGATTTTATTTTTATATTACAAGGTATATTGCACCGAGTATAGAGGTAAGTAATTTGAGTTCTTCATTGGTTATGAATATCTATTGCAATTGTGTAATTATTTTGTATGTTACATGAATTTTTTTTATATTGCATTGAGTATTGAAGTAAAAAAATTGAGTGATAAATTAATTGTGGATGAGTTTCTTATTTTCTATTTATAGCGAGTCTTTTAATTTGGTTAATTTGTTAATCTAAGTATTCATATTTGTATATTTAATCTGATTCTAACATATTTATTAATAAAATTATATTAATTAAATACTTAAAATATTTAATTTAAAATAACATTGTAATTTTTTTTTTCAATCCAGCGAAATTTGCGGGGTTACATACGAACCAATTCTAATTCGGCATATCATATAGATTTAGATATACTTAAAATTATAAATATATATATACCCCAATCTTAATACTATATATATTCACGTTCCTACTCTAATTATGCATATCATAATCACTTCGCAATTCTGCATTGTACTTGCTTATTCCGCAATATTATATTTTTTCCTACTTCGGTAATTTTAATTTATTTTATTACAATTTTTATTTTTCATATTATTTGGTGTCCTAGAGATTATTACTCTTTTTACATAATGATTTTTATTGTATATTTAATCTAATATATTTTTTTTATATTGCAGAGAATATTGAGATAAATAATTTTAGTTATGAATTGGTTATGTTTATTGCAATTATGTAATAATTATTTTGTATATTGTAGGGAATATTTTTTTTATATTGCACGGAATATTGAGTTAAGTAATTTGAGTGTTGAATTAATTAGTTGTAGAGGAGTTTCTTCTAATATGTTCATAGCGATTAATATTCAAGTTTTGAATATATTGCAGGAAATATTAAGGTAAGTAATTTGAGTTATGAATTCGTTATGAGTGTTTATTGCAATTGTGTAATTATTTTGTACATTGCAGGGAGTTTTTTTTTTCCATATTGCACAGAGTATTGAGGTATGTAATTTGAGTGTTAAATTAATTATGAATGAGTTTATTCTAATTTATTGATAGCGATTAATATTCACGTTTTGTATATATTACAATGAATATTGAGGTAAGTAATTTGAGTTATGAATTCGTTTCTAATTTTATGAATTTTTAAATCTGATTTTGTGTCGTATATTTAATCTGATTATATTATTTTATACTGCAGGGAGTATTGAGGTAAGTAATTTGAGTTATGAATTGGTTATGAATGTTATTGCAATTGTGTGATTATTTTATATATTGCAAGGAGTTTATTTATATCACTAGGAGTATTGAGATAAGTAATTTTAGTGTTGAATTAGTTGTGGAGGAGTTTCTTCTAATCTAACCTATCCTATTTATTTTGATTCTATAATTTTATATTGCAGGGAGTATTGAAGTAAGTAATTTTTACTTATGAATTGATTATGAATGTTCATTGCAATTATGTAATTAATTTGTATATTGTAGAGAGTTTTTTTTATATTGCACGGAGTATTGAGACATGTAATTGGAGTGTTGAATTAGTTGTGGAGGAGTTTCTTCTAATCTGTTCATAGCGATTAATATTCACATTTTGTATATATTGCACGGAATATTGAGGTAAGTAATTTGAGTTATGAATTTGTTATTAATATTTATTGCAATTGTGTAATTATTTTGTATATTGTAGGGAGTTTTTTTTTATTGAATGTAGTATTGAGCTAAGTAATTTGAGTGTTTAATTAGTTGTGAATGAGTTTTTTCTAATATGTTCATAGTTATTAATATTCACGTTTTGTATATATTGCAAGGAGTATTAAGGTAAGTAATTTTGTTATGAATTCGTGTCCAGAGAATTTTTTTTAATATTGCACGAAGTATTGAGGTAAGTAATTTGAGTGTTGCATTAGTTGTGGAGGAGTTTCTTATAATAAGTTCATAGCGATTAATATTCGCATTTTGTATATATTACAGAGAGTATTGCGATAAGTAATTTGAGTTATGAATTTGTTATGAATGTTCATTCGTAGATTGCTCTGAGTAAAGGTGGCAGACACTTGTCTTCAGATGGATAATTTTTATATTTGTGATAGCATAAAAAGTCTTGCAGGCAACTGCAAACCTCTCGCCACTTTGATGACTTTATTAGAGAGTTGCCTTTATTTGCTTCATTTTTGTCATCAAACTCATTATCATAATATTCCCAAAATGCTTAAAATCACATCTTCTTTACATTTTAAGCGAAAATAAAGATTACTTTGTCACTTTTTGATTTTGATCCCATATTTATAATTTTAACTTTTGTCCTGTAACTTCGAATTCTTTTCTACGAACTTTTTAAATTTTAATTTTCGTTCTACAACTTACATAATTTAAATCAAAAAGTTTGAAAATAAAGATAACTTTATCCCGATACTTCTTATAGAACGACTTCAACATACTGTTTATTTTATATAAATTCTTACAAGGTATATATCATATTAACTTATCTTTTACGTAAAGTTAACTGTATATTAACTTATCTTGCAAGGTATATGTCATAGAACGACTTCATATTAACTGCATATTCATTTACGTAAAGTTAAATATGTCATATTAACTTATCTTTTTTCTATTATAATATTTTCTGCTTATAATATTTAAATAATTTTACAATTTTCCCCATAATCAGTAAATTATAAATTAAAAATCTCAAGTACATCATTCTGATTTTTATGTTTATTTACCAGTTAATTAGTATAAAAATTAAAAATTTCAAAGATAAAATTATATATCAAATCTTGCGTAGAAATGATTAGTCATAACTCTTTATAATTATTCAAAAAAATTAAATTTTCTAAAGATTTTGTAAATATACAAACAATTAAATTTTATTTTCAAAATTATAATAAATATTTGTTTGAAAATAATATTTATCAAATCATCCTTGAATATGATTAACTATAAATCTTTAAAATCCTTCAAATAACTAGATTTTAAAAAAAAAATTAATAATAAATATTTGTCATTCACAATAGAAAAAAAATTAATCAGCCCTTTTGAATTGTGAAATCTTTCATAAAAAATAAATAAAAATATTAAAAAATAATTTATAACATCAAAATTATTTCAATCCCGCGTAATACGCGGGTATATCTATATATATATATATATATATATATATATTTATTTATATATATAGTGATATTTCAGTAATTAATATAGTAGGGGAATAGTGAATGATGGGACAAGACACAAGAGAAAAAGGAGAAAGCTGATGGGACAAAACATGTGTCAATTTTTTTAATTACACAATTTTTTAAGAGATTACGCACAATTTTAGTAAATGGGAAGAGGAGTAATTATGCCAAACCACATATCTGAAGAAGGTAAATTGTAGTGGATTGCAATTTCTGATTTTCAACTGTAGCTAACAGTCATTGCCCCTAAAACCCCAGGAGAGTGTATGTCACTTGTTGTTTGTGAGACTGGACATTGATTCAAGCTTATATAAAAAACATAAATTACCCTTATGTATCATAAAATATGCACAAAACCCCCCTGTATTTTACAAGATGTGCATAAAATCCCCCTTTGTTTCATAAAATATGCACAAAACTCTCTCGCATGTGTTTTATAAAAGTATGTCAAAAATTCATTTTGATCATTTTCTTAAGTGAATATGTAACTCGAGTTTTCTAAGTGATATATTATATTTTTTGGGTTTCTTGTTGTACTCATATAACATTTTTAATTTTTTGATGAGTATTGAGTTTAATAAATTTATTTTTAGTGAACTCTAATTTTTTATATTTTTTATTTATGTAATTTTATTAATTGTAGTAGTTTTTCTCATTATCTTTTTCATTAACTTTTAAGTTTAATAAGTTCGTCAAATTAAAATGTCAATTGCAAAATGAACCATAAGTATAAAAAAAATCATCTAAATTTGTACTAAATATTGAAAATTATAATCAATTACAAAATAAACTATAACTACACAAAATATCGCATTTAAAAGATAAAAATAAAAAAGTCAACACAAGAGAGCACCTTTAACATTATTTTAATGAAACATAAGAACGTTTTGTACATTTTATATTCTATAATTGGTGAAGGTAAGACAAAATTGAGTGGTTCATGGTTCACTCGGCCCAAGTGATTCATGGTTCACCCGGCCCGAATAAGTCATAATTTAGGGTTCATTATTTAGTGTTTAGGGTGTAGATGATTGATTTAAGACAATTTTATAGATTTTCACACATGAAAATTTTCACACTAGACATACTCTTGTGCACTTTATATGAAACACAATGTGTTTTATGCATTTATTAAAACATAAGAGGAGAGCGTACGTACTTTAATGAATCACAAGGGGTTTATAAAAGTGAAGTTGTTTTGTTCTCATGTGTCGTTTATCCTTAATAAAGTTGCTACAGGGATAGAAGTTGTTAGCTCGCTTTTTACTTGTAGAGTAACTTTTAAGTTTTAAGTTGGTATTTCGCTCCTCTTTCCGCTCCAATTTTCAGAATATTGGTTTTCAATGAAGCTCTTGTTCAGAATCCATTTCACATCTATCTCGAAGCTACCATCACCATCCCAACTCATACAAATCTGCAAATTAGGGCCACTCTCCCACACCATCTCCCTCCTCAATTCCATTAATTCTTCACCCTACCTGCATAATCTCGTTTCCAAGCCAATTTTACACGCCACCATCGTGCATTCCTGCACCAGATCACTTCAATTCACCCTCAGCCTGCAGCTCCACTGCCAATTAATCAAGTCCGGTCTAGAAACCGACCGATTCGTCGGCAACAGCCTCTTATCCCTTTACTTCAAACTGGGCCCTGATTTTAACGACACAAGAAAATTCTTTGACGGGTTGCGTTATAAGGACGTCGTTTCTTGGAGCTCGATGATATCTGGGTACATTCGCGCGGGAAAATCCCGGAATGCGATTGAGATGTATGTAGAGATGATGGGTGTTGGCGTTGAGCCGAATGCGTTCACTTTGTCTGCAGTGATTAAGGCGTGTTCTGAAATTGGTGATTTGAAACCATCTGATTTTAGTGCTCTTCTTCAGCAACTTCAGGAGATGACCAAGTTCATGAAAGGGAGAGAGGTTGCTGTGCCTGATCCACATTCAGACTTTGCTCAATTTGTGAGCTTTGCAGGTACAAGTTTTGACAATTCATTTAATCAAGAAAAAGATGATGGGAGTCCAACTCCATGAACAACACCATGGCTGAGTTTGGTGATGTCTTAGTCAATGAAGTTCTGGACAAGCTCACCGGACAGCAATGTTATCTCCAAGTCGTCTCTATTGTTGGAATAGTTGGCAATTGGTAAGACTTTGTTTGCTTGAAATATTTACACAAATCCTCTTATTGTCCAGTACTTTGATATTCTTTTATGAGTTACGATTTCTCAAGTGTATAGTGTGCCAGAAATTCTTTCAAAACTTCTTTCCCGGGAAAACAGAGGGAGTGAGTATGAATTAGGAGAAAGAGTACACAAAAAGTTGTGGGGTAGGAGGTATTTGATTGTGATGGATGACATCTGGTATATTGAGGCTTGGGATCGAGTTAAGTCTTTCTTTCCGAATAACAATAATGGAAGTAGAGTTATAGTAACCACTTGACTGTGTAAATTGGCTTTTGATTTAAGTGGTTTTCAAGTCTTGCAAATGAATTTTTTAGACGAGGATAAGAGTTGGACTCTGCTTTGCAAAACTGTGTTTGGCAAAGAAGATTGCCCGATTGAATTGGAGGGCATTGCAAAGGAGACTGCGGGGAGTTGTAGAGGGCTTCCTTTGTCAGTAGATGTGATTGGAGGACTTTTAATAAATTCCAACATGACATGAACCTATTGGGAATATATTTTGGAAATCTAAGTTCATTCAATAATTTGGAGAATGATTAATATTGCTTGCAATTGTTAAGCACGTGTTATAAGGAAATTTTCCGGAAGATGATGAAATCCGTGTTTCAAAACTCATCAAACTATGGGTTGCTAAAAGAATTATGAGACCTAGCGAGGACAAAGGGTTGGAAGAAGTTGCGGAAGAGTATATCATGGAACTTATTGACAAAAATCTTATGTTAGTTTATAAACTACATTGGAATGGGGAAGTAAACTTATGCAAAATTCATGATCTCTTGACGATTTATGCTTAAGAGAAGCGAAAAAACAAAGATTTCTTTGCACAATAAAGCATCAGCGGGATCTCAATATTCCAAAATGGATGAATACGGCGAATTTTTATTCATGACAGAACAGGAGAGGATTATTCCTCTAAGTTCTTTCACGAGTTGTTAGGTTTATTTTGTGGGTGGTTGATGTTTCGATGTAATTAGTGTGAAGTGGTTATATAGTTATTAAAAAATATGGAGAAACTGGATCTTTGTATATAGTTTCGGTACTGTTGTACGCGCCTGTGCTCGTTTAGTTGCTGAGAAGCTTGATCGGTAAGTTGTGGTGGGATTGATTTTCCTGTACTAGATCTTACTTGCTGCATTGATTTTGCTCGCACGATTTTCTGTTAAAAGTTTGATTATTTGGAACTCGGTTATTGGTGGACTCGCTCATATGTTGTTAAGATTTTTCAGTTGTATTCCTCAGTGCCATTTTTCATGTTCCAGATCTATTCTAAATACCCCTGGAAATGAGTGAGCAAAAACACACAACAGGAAATCAAAGAGCAAACAAATTACACACAAAGAGATGCATGCAATTAATGGTTACATAATAAAAAAAAAAAATCCAAGGGACAACCATAAGTCGAAAGACAATCCACTTTCACATGCATGCATCGTGATCGCTCACACATTTGTTGCAACAATCAATTTGAGCCAACACTGCTGCTAATTCAAACATGAGTATCAATGCTACTAAAATACCAACCTTATTCATTAATGCCATTTCGATCAAGATAGATTATTCAAGTTTTTTATTTGTATACCAAACTTGTATATTTATATAGGCAAGGGCAACCCCATACCTTCCTCCCACTCCCACTCCCAATTAAATAAATAAACCCTTAATTAATTGTTGATTATATTTAAATGTTCCCATCATTATAATATATATAACGTGCAAACAACATATATACACATTGGTTGACTAAATCATTCCTATCCACATTAGTAATCAATTTCAAGATTTGCCCAACATATTCAAGTGATTTTTTATAGTTGTGTACATTATTTACAATATATATATATATATATACATATATATATATATATTTATCATCTTGACAAATAATTTATTTTGGAAAAAATTAGTTTTGAAATTACATATTTTGGTCTTACATAAAATAATTTAGTGTATTTTTGAAATATTCAATTTATTTTATTGAAACATTTTAATGTAAACAAGATGATTGTTTCAGTGAAACAAATTGCATGTTTCAAAAATGCACTTGAGGTGCACGGTGCACCTGGTGCGTACAAGACTTTGTCTTAAAATAATTGTTGAGATTGACAACTTCATCTTAAATTCCTTCAACTTAGATGCATCCTTAGGAAATTATAATTAAGGATAAATCTCTTGTACACAAAAAACATTGGTTTGAACGAGGGAAAAAACCGTCGCTAACGACATTAGCGACGGAAAAAAATCCGTTGTTGAATCGAGTGTCGCTAATCGTAAGCGACGGTTTTTTGGTGATCGTCACTAAGTAGCGACGGTTTTTTTTTTCAAATTAAAAAAATTATTTTTTTTTTTAATTATATTCGTCACTAAATCCGTCGTTAAATTGTGAATTTACGAATTTTTTTTTGGCTCACAGTGGTTCGAACCCGGGCCCAGGGGGCGCCCAGATGGGCATCGAACCACCCGAACCACGAACCATCTCGAACCCAACCACCAAGCATCTCTCATATATAACCCACCAAGTCTCCCAATTAAATGAGGCAAATTTTCGCTCCCAAGGGGGACTGAACACGAAACCTATGGGCTCCTAAGTTGGGATCAATCGACACTTAATTTCTTGCGTTTCCTTAATGAAATTAATTCTATATGTCCTAAAAATCGTTTTATTTTTAATTTTTTTAAATCCTTTATTTCAATTATCTAATTTAATGATTACACCACATTTTAATATAATAATTATAATTTTTACTTATTTATAAATTTAAATTAAATTGTATTATATTAAAATTATATATTTTTATTTATTTTTAATTCATTTTTTTACACTTTTTTTAATTTTTTTATTTCATTTGTTTAATTTAACTATCGAACAATCTTTAAAATAATAATTATATATATTTTTTACTTTATAAATTATAAATAAATGATTATACTCATTTAAAATTGTATATGTCCTAAAAATTCATTTTTTTAAACAAATACTACTTTCTATTTAAAAAAGTACTACTTTCTATTTAAACAAGTAATACTTTCTATTTAAACAAGTAATATTTTCTATTTAAA
The DNA here is from genome assembly GCA_037126765.1 of Stenogyne calaminthoides. Lineage (NCBI taxonomy): Eukaryota > Viridiplantae > Streptophyta > Magnoliopsida > Lamiales > Lamiaceae > Stenogyne > Stenogyne calaminthoides. Next base: position 21,293,337 of record JBBCBC010000011.1, on the reverse strand, counting down.
CAAGTACTACTTTTCATTTAAACAAGTAATATTTTTCTATTTAAACAAGTAATACTTTTCATTTAAACAAGTAATACTTTTCATTTAAACAAGTAACACTTTTAATTTAAACATGTAATACTTTTCATTTAACCAAGTACTACTTTTCTATTTAAACAAGTACTACTTTTCTATTTAAACAAGTAATACTTTTCTATTTAAACAAGTAATATTTTTCATTTAAACAAGTACTACTTTTCATTTTAACAAGTACTACTTTTCTATTTAAAGAAGTACTACTTTTCTATTTAAAGAAGTAATACTTTTCTATTTAAACAAGTAATACTTTTCATTTAAACAAGTACTACTTTTTATTTTAACAAGTACTACTTTTCTATTTAAACAAGTACTACTTTTCTATTTAAACAAGTAATATTTTTCATTTAAACAAGTACTACTTTTCATTTTAACAAGTACTACTTTTCTATTTAAAGAAGTACTACTTTTCTATTTAAACAAGTAATACTTTTCTATTTAAATAAGTACTACTTTTCATTTAAACAAGTACTACTTTTCATTTTAATAAGTACTACTTTTCTATTTAAACAAGTATAACTTTTCTATTTAAATAAGTAATACTTTTCATTTAACAAGTAATACTTTTCATTTAAACAAGTAATACCTTTCATTTAAATAAATAATACCTTTCATTTAAACAAGTACGACTTTTCTATTTAGACAAGTACTACTTTTCATTTAAGCAAGTAATACTTTTCTATTTAAACAAGTACTACTATTCATTTAAACAAGTACTACTTTTCATTTAAACAAGTACTACTATACACTTAAACAAATACTACTTTCTATTTAAACAAGTAATACTTTCTATTTAAAAATGTAATACTTTCTATTTAAACAAGTAATAATTTTTATTTAAACAAGTAATACTTTCTATTTAAACAAGTAATACTTTTAATTTAAACAAGTAATACTTTTCATTTAAACAAGTACTACTTTTCTATTTAAACAAGTAATACTTTTCTATTTATATTAAATTTTATACCGTAAACTCCTCGAAATAGATCTGACTACGGTCAGGTGGAACTCTTCTCCAAGTGACTACAAATTAAATATACGGTAAGATGCATTAACAACAATTAAAAAACCTAGTATAATCCTGAAACATTAAAAAAATAAATACATAATTAATATTAAATATTTTAAAAAAATTGTTGCTAAACAAGCCGTCGCTAAATTTGTCGCAAAAACCGTTGCTAAAACCGTCCCTAAATGGGTTAGTCCAAAACGTCGCTAAAACCGTCGCAAAACCATCATTATTCTTGACGGTTTGCATAAACCGTCGCTATTTGCGACAGTTATCTTTACCGTCGCTAAAATTGTTGACTTTGACCATTTGATTGTTACCGTCGTAAAAACCGTCGCTATTTGTGACGGTTCTTGTAACCGTCGCTAAATTCCGTCGGTAAAATGCACGTTTTTTGTAGTATACACAACTAATATTGTAAATTGAAAAAAAATTATTCAGTAATACGACTAATAATAACCAATTAATATTATTTTTTTAAAGAATTAATATCGTACAATTGAGTTGTACAATTCACCTTTTCCATACAAAACAAATATCGATTAAAAGTACAAAAAAATTGCTCTAAGGAAAAACAAAAAATTCGCACCTAGGTCTATGTTACTTAGAAATACATAAATGTTTTACTGTAAGTACAAGTATGTGTTAGTGTAATGATCAATACCACATACTTGTCTTTTTAGTAACACATATTAGGTATTGAAAAGTGTGTTACTATATACACACAAATGTGTTACTATAAAGAGAAAAATATAATAATATATGAACAAAGCTCCGCTCCCCCCTGTATTTTTTATGTGCTTCTCCTTTTGACCAGTGACAATTACCTTAAGTAAAGCCAAAACCATCCGATTACACCATTAAGTTAGTAAAAATATATTTTTTTCAAATTTCATATGATAACACATATTTGCCCCTTACAGAGCTGGGAATACAAACTTTTGTTTTATAATAACACAGATTGAGAACAAATTTTCCTAGTTTCCCTTTGTGCAAACTTTAAAAAAAAATTAATTTGACCTGGTTCGACTAGCACAAAATCCAAAAATTTTTAACTCCTTTTTATTTTAACAAGTATTATATGAAAAAGTCCCTCTTATTTCAATACAGAGCGAATATATATGCATTTTAACAAAAGTTGTAGTAAATAAAATATCAACAAAATGAATTTGTGGTCACATGAAATACATGACCACCATTCACTCTTATTTTTCACCTTAATCACCATCTTCCCCCCTATAAATACCCCTATTTCCTTCATCAACATATATATGCTCCAACTAAATAACGTCGAAGCTCTGCCCATTTGATTACCAACTCATATCAAACCAGAAATACCCAAGCTCTACTCTTTTCTTTCTACACAAATCAACTACAAGAAAAGGTAAGAGAGTTTCACTCCAAACAAATTAATTGTTTCCTCCGTCAAACCATTTTATTTCAAGACGGAAGCTATACTTTACCCCTTTAACATTCAACAAAACTTCAAAGATCAACAATCGTTCGAGATTCCGCCCAAAATCCAGACGAAAACTACAAAGGTTGTGATTCCTACCTTTGCTGAGTGTATTTTGTTAAAATATGTAGAAACAAACTACTTATATGTTCTTTGATGAATGAATTTCATGCTTGTATTTTTTGTTTTAAAAATTTGTAATGTTATGCTGCCGAATTTTATGCACAAAGATGCCAAGTTAAAACTTTAAAACTGTGCTCAATTGGTTTTCGACGACACCGTCGAGTGCTCAGTTAAGTTAAAAATTACTGTTTTAAGGGTAGTTATTAATATTTATTAATATTTTCACATATGATAGTGGATAATATTTGAGGGTAGTTATAGTGATAACTCCAAATATAAGAAAAATATGTGTATTGTTTTCTCAAGTCTGTGAGATACAGATTGAGGATAATATTTTTCTCTGATACACTCTCATTTTCTCTCGTAACAAAAAGACAGAATATATAAATATGGAAATCTGTATCATGTAAATACGTATCACTCAATATAATCAAAAGGACATTTAACATTGTGAATAATGGAAGCAATTTGTGAATCAATTCATGAATTAATGGGCCTTTCCACATTCTTTATCTCAATTTTGGTTGAGAAACAAATGAGAAACGTTTTGCATTTCCCGGGAAACTTGGAATGTAAATTGGGAGTAAATCGACGACAAAATAAGTTATGAGATTGAATCTATATATATAGAAGTAAAGTTATGAAACAATTTGTGAGTTAAACTCAGGGATTTAAAATAATAAATTCATCATTTAATTAGAGTTAAATTTGTAAAGAAGAATAGCGAGAGCGATGAGATTTTAAAGAGGGTAATGAAAAGGAAATTGTTTACATTAACATAAAAAAGAAGGGATAAATACATGCAGCTGGAAATGAGTGAGCCAGGAAATCAAAGAGCAAACAAATTACACAGAATTAAGTAGTGATGCATGAAAATGCAATTAATGGTTACATAATGAAGCTGAAATGAAAATACAAAAAACAGATGCAAGGCAATTAGTAGAGGGAGGGTCAAGGCTGAATGAGTCAAATAATCGAGGTTCATGGAGATCAACTCTTAAGTTTAAGGGTAAGAAGGGACAATCATTGCAGATATTTACAAGACAATTGACTTCCACATTCCTGCATCCCCTACCTTCCTCCCACTCCCACTGCCAATTAAATAAATAAACCCTTAATTAATTGTTGATTGATATTTAAATGTTCCCATCCTTATAATATATATACACATTGGTTGACTAAATCATTCATATCCACATTAGTAATTAATTTCAAGATTTGCCCAACATATTCAAGTGATTTTTTATAGTTGTGTACATTATTTACAATATAGTTTTAAATAAGAGTAGGTCTTCTGTGTACTAATTAACAAGGTGCACCGTGCAAATTTAGTGTATTTTTGAAATATTCAATTTATTTTATTGAAACGTTTCAATGTAAACAAGATGAATGTTTTAGTGAAACAAGTTGCATGTTTCAAAAATGCACTTGAATTGTACGGTGCACCTGGTGCGTACAAGACTTTGCCTTAAAATAATTGTTGGGATTGACAACGTCATTTTCAATTCCTTCAATTCAGATACAAGAGGAAGATTTCGAAAATTGCTGCTCCCTCCGTCCACCAAGCTTATGCACACTTGCCTTATTTGTCCGTCCACCAATCTTATGCACACTTCATTTATGGAAAAAATCACTTTATCTTTATCCCTCAATCATCATTTAATTACTTCAAATGTCATTGTACTTTCACTCACAACCAACCACTTTATTTATAAATAAATCTCACAATACTCCATAATACCCTTACTTTATCTATTTTATCAACCTTTTTCTTAAAACCTATGCCAAAAGCATCAGACATAAGATTGGTGGATGGATGGAGTATTAAATAAGGAGGAAGATTTTTGTGGACAATTATATATGTGAAAGAGAATATATTTGATATATTCAAGATTACTTATTTGACAAGAAATAAAGATCTTCCATATTCTATTGTTGCCCTAAATTCCCCCCCCCCCCCAATAGGGGATCAATTCTTTCATCCAACATAATTCCAAGCTTGGAAGAATTATAAATCCACAAAGGTGGTGCAACAAATTATTTTTCTTTTTCCTTTGTTTAAATTGTTTGTGAGGAGTTTCCATCGAATCAAAGAGCAAGGACTTGGGAATACTTGGGAAGACTTTTTGGTTGATCTTGTGTTCGCGTTTATACTTCTCAACGGTTGTCTCTCCGAGGGTATGATTCGTGTAAACTCCTAGATTCCGCATGTGTAGAATTTTACGTGAATTATTGGTACGCATGTATGTTGTTGGTAATTTGTTATTTGAATTAATAGGTTAATTCATGCTAGTAGTAAATTGTTTATTTAAATTTGTACTTAAATCACACCCCGAACAGATCCGGGCAAAACGTTCCCCAACAATAGCAATACAAGATGAGTGTTTGGTGAGATGAGACACAAATAACAAATTAAAGGTGAAATCAGGAACATATAGTACATTGTATAGAACCAATTTGTCATGTAATGTCACATTTCCCATTAAAGTAGCAACAAAAATCTTGTTATTAAGGAGATTAATCTTTATATTAACAGGTGAAGGAACAATAGTAAACATCCTCTTATCACTGATCATATGATCAGTAGCACCAATATCAAGAATCTATTTAGAATTAGTGAAAATACTTGAATGGAAACAAGAATGCAAACCTGAATCATCCTGAGTATGAATTCCAGTATCAATGATGGAAGCAGCAACAGAATGCTTTGACTCTCCATCCTTCTTCATTTTTGAAAACTGCATGAATTGCTCAAAAAATTCTCGAGTAAAAAGTGGGTTGGTAGAGAAATGTTCACCAGTATCATCCTTACTAGTGTTTGAGACCAACATATTAGCAGCATAATCATGTTTAGAACGCTTATTATCAGCTTGCCTAGGACCCCTTGTTGGGGTTATACGTGAAAGCATGCTTTTACGTAATAACAAATTAATGTACTCTTATTTTTTGAATATAAATTGTTTTATTGCTGTTGATTTAAATATAAATGAATGTTATTAATTTACTGCAAACCGTTCAATATTAGTACATATTACATTGTAGTTAATGTGGTGATACCCGGTCACAGAAGATCACATTAACAGTCCCTTGTAAATAAGTACATCTTCACAACCTAGATGGAACTGAACACTCCATTGGTAGATGTTGAAGTGTAAAAGCTCAGATTGACTTGTCTTGACCAAGAGATTGCATTAACACATTGTGTTGTGCTGAAGAGGACCTACAGAGAGGATAAATTCTTCCGTACTGCCTTATGGGATGAAGAATTAGACCTCAGTTGTTATTGATTTCATATCTGTCACTTAAATAGGATTGTGTGTAATTATTATTTATTTCTTTGATCTGCGTTGGGTTTAGAGTCAGATAACGATTCTATACTTTGTATTTTTGGCAATATTATTAATTACATGGCAACAATAGAATGCTTTGACTCTTCATCCTTCTTCATTTTTGAAAACTGCATGAATTGCTCAAAAAACTCTTGAGTAAAAAGTGGGTTATTAGAGGAATGTGGCCAGTATCATCCTTACTAGTGTTTGAGACCAACACATTAGCAGCATAATCATGTTTAGAACCCTTATTATCAGCTTGCTTAGGACCCCTAGGTCCTTTCCACCCTGGAGGGTATCCTATCAGCTTGAAGCATCTGTCAACAGTATGTCTAGGACCCTCACAATGGCTGTATTTAAGAGACTTCTTCCCGTCTTTACCAAACCTTGAGTAATTATTGTTTCTAGCTAGCATGGCCATATGATCAATACTCTGAGCTTGTGTATGCAGAGACCTCTAAGACTCTTCTTGCAGCAATAGATAAAAGACTTTTGCAAGAGGAGGAAAAGGTGAAGCCAAGAACAACTGACTCCTTAAGGCAGAGTAAGAGTCATCAAGACCAATCAAAAATTTCATCACAAAATCCTTCTCTTGTGTTTGAGCCACATATTTCAACAACTCACAAGTACAGAGATTCATAGCTCCACAGTTACACTTAAGAAATAGGCCTAAAACTCAAATATTCATCCCATATGGCCTTAAATTGATTATAATACTGCACAAAAGACTTGCTACCTTTAGAAATATTAGCAAGATCTTTATCCTACTGAAAAACTCTAGCTAGATCAGATTTGGCATATCTAACATGTAGCTCATCCAAGACCTCTTTAGCAATAGTAAAAAACTCAAAGGTTTTCTTAATTTCAGGATCAATAGAATTCAAAACCCACAATAAAACTCGCTCTCACCCAAGCAAGATAGATAGCTCTATCATCAGATTCAATAGGTTTAGCAATTGTATCGTCTATAAGCGAAACCTTGTTCTTCATGCTCAATGCACGTTTCACAGAATGACTCTAGGACTTGAAAAATTCTTGCCATTCAACGACTCAATGACAATCGACACTGCCGTGTTACAATTGTGATGCAGGGAGAGAGGCAAGAGAGGATTCAACGCTGGATTGAGAGAATTTGGATCGAACACCGGAGGAATAACATCATCCATAGAAATCGAACAATCGATCACACAATCACAAAGAAATCAAGAAATAAACGATCGAAAATAGAAATCGATCGAAAAATACAAAAAATAATGACCGAAAACCGATCAAAGAATGCGATAAATGCAAGAATACAGAAACGCGATAGATGCGGAAAGCAGCGGAAATCAGGATCTTTCAATGAAATCAAAACCTAAAGCTGATACCATATGAAGAAACAAAGATTGAATTAACATTCATGATTGAATCAACATTCATGGTTGCGGTTTACAGAGAGAAGAAGAAAGATTGAAGAAGAAGAAAGTGTGGAAAATGAATAAGTGGTTATAACAACTATCTAACAGTTATATTTATAAGAAGGAACATATCGCTCAACTAATACTATTTAGCTTATGAACTAATACCGTTGGCTTGATGTTATTTGAATTTACGGTTTAACACATTATAGACACGGAATGCAAGGTCACTAATCGCATATCACAATTCACAATAACATTCTATAAACACATTTGAAGGTATAACTGGATCTACTAAAATATTTTTAGTTGGTATGCTGTGAAACTTGTTCACCGTGAAACTGATTTTTTTTTATAGGCATACTCTTTAGTAATATAAGTCACACCCTTTAGTAATATAAGTCACACCCTTCAGTTATAGCTACGATACCCTCTGCTATAATATAAGCTACACCCTTCACTTTTATGGGTAATACCCTTTATAGTAAAAAGTCACACTATTTAGTAACATAAGTCACACTTCTTAACCAGTTTCACCGTGAAACTTGTTCACATTATACTTTGCCAAATATTTTTATATCTACTTATTATTTTGTTCATTGAAATATGACCTAGGATTCTCATTAACAATGAAAATCATGACGATTTAAAATGGTGTATCATAAGACTGCGAATTGATATGTAAATTCTTTTTAGATTTAAGAGCCACATTCCATCAACTAGCTTAGATGTTCATATATCTATTTTCTAGGATGTTAATGCTTTGATATATAACTGATTGGAATGAAAACTATACGTGTATCAATAACTAAACTAAAAGGTATTAGTAAAATAATTTGGAAGTTGATAGAATTATGCTTAGGATGGTAGAAATTATTTTAGGATGATTTTATATGTGCTAGGCCGAACTTCAGAATCAAACAGGGAATCTTCGTGTTTTCTATTTTATCATCGGTATGTTTTAAAATTCTGGGAATATTATTGAATGTTCTATGTGAAGCTCAGTATAATTTATTAAAATTTAGTTATTTTTGGAGCTACGGTTTAGAAGTTAAAAATCGCAAGTTAGCATGCCCAACAATGTCATGTTTTGGAAAACTTAGTGGGACAGAGCCTTAGACTAATATCTTTACATGGGACTTGAAATGAACTTGTTCTAGACTTAACAAAGATTGTTTTTGAAAAAGATGGTATTTTATTTCAATGTTTAAGTATTTTATTTTCGATTTTATAAGTAGCAGTTATGAAACTGCATACTTGTGTACCTTTGTTCTGGAAAGATTTCTTAAAATCTTATATTTTCGTGTAAAGTCTTGACTGAATATTTATGTTCTCTTATTCTACACGATGTTAAGTAATTATTGTTAATTTGTGAGAATTAAGTTAGAAGTTTAAGTATTTTATTTGATTTTCTCAAATCAAACCATCTGTTTCCAAAATAAAAAGTTGTGAATAAATGTGTTAGACCACTTTTGTGATAAAATCAAAGTATGAGAATGTTATGTGTTAATAAGTGCTTACACGTGAAATATGAGGATCAGATTCAAAGTTCAATTATTTTCAAGGTATTTTACAAGTAGCATGGTAAAAACTGGAAACATGAAACACTGTTTCGTTTTGGATTTAATAAATTTCATTACAAACTGTTCTTTTTGGTTCAACTTACCCTATATTCAGTTACATTCATGTTCTACATATAGTAAAACGTTAATATGACAAACTTGGTATTTTATAGGATAATATGAGTATTTTATTTTATTTTTTCAAATGTCTAGGACAATTTTAAAAGAAGTGTTCAAATAAACTGACTATTGACCATCAGTGTAAATCACCGTCCCAACTCATACAAATCTGCAAATTAGGGCCACTCTCCCACACCATATCCCTCCTCAATTCCATTAATTCTTCACCCCACCTGCATAATCTCGTTTCCAAGCCAATTTTACACGCCACCATCGTCCATTCCTGCACCACATCACTTCTATTCACCCTCGGCCTGCAACTCCACTGCCATTTAATTAAGTCCGGTCTACAAACCGACCGATTCGTCGGCAACAGCCTCTTATCCCTTTACTTCAAACTGGGCCCTGATTTTAACGACACCAGAAAATTCTTTGACGGGTTGCGTTATAAGGACGTCGTTTCTTGGAGCTCGATGATATCTGGGTACATTCGCGCCGGAAAGTAGATCCAATTATTACCGTATCAACCGTGTTGAAAGAATATTATTGTGAATTGTGATGCGATTAGTGACCTTGTGTGGCGTGTTTATAATTTGTTAAACTGTAAATTCAGACAACATCAATGCAATACTTTGGGTTTGATGTTGCAACTCAAAAAATTGGTATTGAACTCAGAACTTGATAAAATCTCTTTTTTTGACATCTTGACTAATTTTCGTTAATGTATACTATAGCATTTTGACTTTTGGAATATAAAAAAAATATAAGAATGTATTTAATTTTGCATAAAATTATTTGTTTTTAATATAACATGTTTTCAAGTTTTAGTATGATTTACTTTTTAAATTGTATCATTTTTAGTATTTACATAATTGCACATACCTTGTTTAAATTATGGATCTGTCACTGCTCCAGGTAACTATATTCAACCATATTACACATTCCATCAAATATCACCTTATTATGGAACGTTCAATATGATTCAGAACCCTTACTATTCTTACCAAACTCCATTGTCGGCATCTCTCCATGATTCATGGGGTGCAACAATACCCAAAGCTAACAATCAAAGGCTGAGATTATATGACAATAATCTTCTGAACGATTCTCCCGAGGAACTTGATTTAACTCTGAAACTTTAAGGATGTTTCAGCATTTTTCTTTAATTAATTTATTTAACTCTGAAATGAATAAATTAAAGAAAAAGGCTAAAACATCCTTAATGTTTCGTAGTTAAATCAAGTTCCTCGAAAGAATCATTCAGAAGATCATTGCCAAATAATCTCAGCCTTGATTGTTAGCTTTGGATGTTGTTACACCCAATGAATCAAGGAGAGACACCGACGATCGAGTTTGGTAAGACTAGTAAGGTTTCTGAATCATACTGAACACTCCATAATAAGGTGTTACTTGATGAAATGTATAGTAGGGTTGATATAGTTACCTTGCAGTGACAAATCCATAATTTAAACAAGGTATGTGCAACTATGTAAATACTAAAAATAATCTATACAATTCAAAACGTAAAGTACTGACAATCTAAAATTTGAAAACGTGTTATATTTAAAAACAAACAAAAATTATTTTTATGCAAAATTAAATACGTTTGTTTATTTTTTTTTTATATTCCAAAAGTCAAAATTTAAACTAAATGTTATAATATACATTGACGAAAATTAGTTACTGCCAAAAACAGAGATTTTATCAAGTCCAAAGTTCAATACCGATTTTTTGAGTTGCAACATCAAACTTAAAGTATTGCATTGATATTGTCTGAATTTATAGTTTAACACATTATAGACACGCCACGTAAAGTCACTAATCGCATATCACAATTCACAATAATATTCTATCAATACAATTGAAGGTAATAACTGGATCTACTAAAATATTTTTGTGTCTACTTATTACTTTTATCATTGAAAATTGTCCTAGGATTCTCATTAACAATGAAAATCATTACTATTTAAAATGGTGGATCATAAGACTGCGAATTGATATGAAAAGTCTTTTTAGATTTATGAGCCACATTATGCCCTCCCATGTATCCATATATCTATTATACAATCTAGTAATCTTACATACATATGAAACTATTCATTTATTTTTGTTTATTGTTATTTATTTTCTTCATGTTATTTAAGTTAATATCTATTTGCTATTCTAAATGGATGGTATAGTAATTTTACATTATTTAATTATAACAGCCACAATGATTTCTTTTATTTTTTTTGGTGAAAATACCAAAATAATTATTTGTAATTAATTTTTTTTCCTAATATGTTTTCTTTAATTTTATCTTTACTAGTAAATCTTCATGATTTAAGTCAGACATTTTGTAACAAGATAAATTTGATTTTCTTATATTGTTGGATAATGTATAATTGAAAGCAAGTAGCTAAAAATATGTTATCAATTTAATTTAATTAGTTATGAACTTATGATAGCGACACTGCTTATATAAACAAATAATGAATTATAATGTCATAATGAATAATGTTATATGACAAACAATGATATAAAATAGTAGATAAATAATGATGTATTTTTATAGTTTTGATGAATATTGATTTATTTTAATCCATATATATATAATGTACTTAATGTTTATTATAGTAAATATTTAGTGTTCAATCAATTGTCTGTTATTTTTTAATTGGGACCCCTCGCCCTGTATCCATCCCTAATAGCAATTGAAAAATATATTACAATCTTGTGTTGTATAATGTATGAAGCGTGAAAGAAGCAAAACAAGTAACCTAAATAGTTGTAGCCCATTGTATGTGCCAAATAACAGTTTATGTGCCAAATGACAATTGATAATTATACAATTTATGTGTTCATACTTTCATAACTGACTGGAACAAAAATTATACTTGTATCAGTAACTAAACTAAAAGGTATTAGTAGAATAATTTGGAAGTTGATAGAATTATGCATAGGATGGTAGATATTATTTTAGGATGATGTTATGTGCTAGGCCGAACCTCAGAAACAAATAGGGAAATTTCGTGTTTTCTATTTTATCGTCGGTATGTTTAAAAATTCTGGGAATATTATATGATGTTCTATATGAAGTGTTGGGATTATACTGGAAAGTATGCTTTTACTTTGTATAATCAAACTGAATTTCGGACTTATTTACTGAATTAAATTGTTTATCACTGATGCTGTGAATATCATCGAATGTTACATATATTTACTGCATAACTGTTCAATAAATAGTACGTGTTACATTGTAGTTAATTTAGTGATACCAGATCACAGAAGATTAAATTAACAGTTCCTTGTAACCAAAAGTACACCATTCACGACCTAGATGAAAATGAACAATCCATCGTGAAAGGTTGAAGTGTAACGCTCAGATTGGCTTGTCTTGACCAAAGAGATTACACTAGTGCATGTCTAGTGCACTGAAGAGGACCTACAGGAGGACAAATTATTCAGAACTGAACTAGGAAGAATTAGACCTCAGTGGTTCGTTATTTCTTAATCTTCGTCCCTTAAATAGGATCACGTGTGGTTAGTAAGTATTGCTTTGACTTATTATGGTAGAGAATCAACGAGATTCAATACTTTATATCTTGGGCAATATTATTGGTCACATGTGTAGCTAAGATTTAATACGAAGAATCGTGTGCAAGTACGCTTGTTCGATTTGCCCCCTTGGGAGGTTCATAAGTTTTATCATACCAAATCTTGCAAGTGGAACTAGTTTCCGGTATGAGTAATAATGTTGAACCGTTCCTTTACCAAGAATAAAAAAATATTAATTAATGGAAAGCTATTTCAGTGGCTTGAATTAATTAATGGGCTAGATAAATCTTAAACACGGGAAATAATAACCGGGAGCCGTATTGACTGTAATATGGGTTAAGATGGATAGTGCAATATTAATTATGTAGTGGGATTAATTAATATTTATGGGCTTGAATAATATTGTGGCTCAATATTGATAATTCAAGATCCATTGGAAGGTCCAATCTTATTTCTCCTAAAGGCCCCCTAAGTAGCCCAACATAAAGTCCAATAACTGGAAAATGTGTTTAAAAATAAAATAAATATTTGTTGCTAATTTTCCTCTCTTTTTTAAAAAACTATGAATAAAAGGGGAGAAAGATTTTCTTTGAATTTTGTTATGGAATGAAGATATGTATTCTTGAAATACAAGATTATCTCATTAAATTCAAGAAATCTCCCACTTGGTTATTCATATGTATATTTCGAATTTTTTGAATAATTAAGGGAAAGAAAGATTTTCTTGATTTTCTTGAAAATATATTATGGAAGATATATATTTCTTGGAGTACAAGAATATCTCATAAATTCAAGAAGATCCAAATCTTGGAATCTTTATCCTTGTATTTTCGAAAATAACCATAACAAGAGAAGGTGGGATTTTTATGGAATATTTTAATTATGGAGAAAAGAATATATGAGATATATTCAAGATTTCTTGGAGATCAAGAAAAGATTTTTTCCTCCCTATTCCATGACAAGAATTTCGTCCACCACCCCTCTATAAATAGGGGATGAATGTTTCATTCCCAAGTGAACACGAAAATTGGTTTTTCGGAAAAATATCAGCGTCGATAAAATATTAAATATTTTGAAACGTCGACAGATTGTGTATTTTCGAAAAACGTCAATTGTGAGTGTGCAATTCCATGTGCTGGAAAAATTAGTAAATCCACAAAAGTGGTGCAACAAAGTTTATTTTTCCTTTTGTTAATTGTTCGCGAGTATCCTTCCACCGGATTGTCGAGCAAGGACAAGGGAATACTTGGGAAGGACTTTTGGTGTGTTTTCATATACAAGACCATTGCCATTCCAAGAGGTAAGTTCACGTAAACTCGTAGTATTTCCGCATGCGTAGGATTTATGTGAATTGTTTATATGCATGATTTGTTGTTGAAATTATTATTTGAATTAATATGGGTTAATTCATGCTAGTAATAATTGTTAGAATTAAATTTGTATTTAAATATTTATCCCGAATAGATCCGGGTAAATAATTCCCCAACAACTGGTATCAGAGCCTCGGTTTCGGGCTCTGATCTTTAAATTGTAATTTAATTCGCTTTCATTAAATTTGAAATTGGATAGTAGAATTGCTAGATCTTTTTTGCAGGTATCCAATTGTCATGGAATTTAATGTGTTTATTTATGCATGCATATGAATTGTTGTTTTTAATTCGATTCGTTCGAATTCGTTTTGCCTCGTGAGAAAATCCACGAGTATATTAGAATTTGTTTGATTTGATCAATGTAATAGACTAGTCTAGATCTAGGTTTATTTATTTTTGTAAAATAAATTATAACCGGATCGAAACGAAGCGAGACGAAGAATTAAAAAGATCGATCCTAATCGAACAAAAGAAAACAAGCGTCAGCGTCATGTGCCAATGTGCCAAAATTGTGACATCGTGGTTAGCGGGCGAGTCGCCAGTCGAATGAGATCGAGTCGGGCGGGCGAAGCGATCGCAACGGAGACGCGGTGGGTGAGCAAGATTGGCGTGGATCGGCATGGGCGGGCGTGCGCTGATGATCTGGCGCCGCCGAGAATCGGCCAAGCATGCCGCCGAAGTGAGTAATCGGGCGGCGGCGGAGCCGGCGTGGCGGGCGCTTCAGACGGACGCCACTCGACACCGCCGGGGGAGTGCTAGGCGGGCACTCCGACCCGCGAGCTGGTCGATAACGTGGCTTGACAAGGCATTTTTTTTGAGACGGTCAAGTGGGAGCTTTTTGAGACGAACGCTGAAGGCTATGAAGACGATTTCTCAAGATCAAGACATGACAAAAATTAACCATAACAATTGGATATATTTGCCCAATATGTTTAATTTTTTGTTTTGATGTTATGCATTATTTTATGCTTATTTAAATTGTGTTTAAATTTGCAATGCATGAGAAAATATTTTGAAAAATCTCACTTTCGAAAATTACTAAGTATGCTTAAACAATTAATTGACAATTTTATGAATAATAAAATTGAATTAATTTTGACATCCATGATTTATTTATTTGTGAATTCTTTTGGAGAAATTCCCCCCCACAGGACGGTCAAAAGATAGCTTTCACATGAATAAATTCCAAATGAATGATTGTGGATTATTACTAGTGGCGACGATGACCCTCCCCACGAGGCTCGCTCAAAGCGAAATAATAATTTTGTATTTAATCATGGTTATTACTTAGGTATAAAATTGATATGCATATACTTTCCCGAAGTCCCTGTCAATTTTATATTGGTCAAGTGGGAGTCAACTATTAATCTAGCTATTAAAGGTTTGTAACTGTTCTTGTTTGTAACCTGCTTGAATGTGTTTAAATAATGACCCACCCCACGTGGCTTATTTAAACTGTTTTGAGATGTTGGCTGATGCATGTTCATATTTTTTTGAGATTTTAATATGAAACATGTGATCGAACCTTGTGATATATTTGTGCTTATGCATATTATTATTTATTTCAGTTCATCATGTCGCAACTTTTAAATCCACTGCTATTATACTTAAAGTCAATAGAATAAGTATGGAAACTATATTGATTGGAAACGAAAAATTATAATTGTCCAAACTGCACAAAAGCACAAGTGGATTCTTGACACACCAAAATCAGATGAGCCAACTGACGAGTCAAAAATGTGGGACTCGTCAGATCACCTTGCGAGAGATGTCGTCACTGAAAATGGTGGAGGACAAACCCGCAAGGGATTACGTCCTCAGAATGATGGCCCATCTAAACAAACTTGAGGTTCTGAGTGCAGATTATAATCTGGGGACTCAGATGAATTTGGTACTTCACTCTCTGTCCAAAAGTTTCTGAGCATTTTGGCCTCGCTAGCTGATTTGTTGCAAGCTTTGGTCTCGGCAGAGATGTTGATGTGGCACCAAACTCAAGCTTTAACGACAAGTGGTAAGTCTTCATTTTTTAGGCCAAGGGAAGGCAAGAAAAAGAAGAGGACCAAAAGCCATAAGCAATAAAACTCAACTGTTGCCAAGAGCAATGGTAAGATGAGGAATGCTTGTTGTGTCAAGGAAAAATCCAAAGAGGAAGTGCTTAAGCTGCGGTGAAAGAGGACAATGGAGGTTTACCTGTTCCAACCCCAAAAGGGACGGAAAGAAAGGTAATTCTCACGCACTAATTGTTGAAACTTGTTTAGCGGCGTATACTTCTCATTAAATGGGTGGTTGATCACGAGATCCACTAATCATGTTTGCTTCACGGGTTCAAACCCATCCCAAGAACTTAGTAGGAGTGAGATCCTCATCACATTTGGCGATGTTCACGAAAGTAGCGGTTATTGCAATCTTTGCGTAAGTGGCGATATTGCAATGCTATGATAATAACGGTTATTGCAATGCTTCGTAAAGTAGCGAGATATTCTGATGCTACATGAGTAGTGGTTAAAGCGAAAGGGGAGAAGTGCACTGTCTTTTAAAGATAAAGTTTTTTTTAGATTATCTTTATGTTCCCGGTTTTAGAAAAGAATTCACTTTTCGGTTTCTAAAATTCTATTAACGGATACTTAGTTTCTTCTAATAAGAATGACATCATTTCTTCAAATGATGAGTGTATCTGTTATGGGACATTGGTCAAGTAATCTCTATACAATTAATCATGCACACCACTCACTCACGAAATGCATCATATAACACATCAACTATTTCCTAAAAAGAAAACATTCATCGACGTGAACAAAACACTTCTATGGCATCTAAGATTGGGACATATTAATCCAAAGAGGATCCAAAGGTTGGTGAAAGACGGTTCACTAGAGTCTCTCCAAGTTGAATCAATTCCAACCTGCGAATTATGTTTGGAGGGTAAAATGACCAAGAGGGCATTCGGAGCCAAGGGGGAATAGAGCCAAAGAAGTGTTAGAAATCGTTCACACAGACGTATGTGGTCCAATGTCAACCATGGCAAGAGGAGGTTACGAGTATTTCGTCACTTTTATTGATGACTACTCGAGGTACGATTATATTTTCCTTATGAAGCATAAATCTGAGACCTTTGAGAAATTCAAAGAATTTAAGGCTCAAGCAGAGAATCATAGAAAAAAAAAATGTATCAAGTCTCTACGATACAATCGTGGAGGCGAGTACCTCAGCGATGAGTTTTTGAACTACTTGTCAGATGAAGGGATTGCATCCCAGCTGACTGCACCCGGAACCCCTCAACAAAACGGGGTTGCAGAGCGAAGAAACAGAACTCTTTTGGAAATGGTTAGATCAATGATGTGTCATGCTGATCTTCCCAAGTCGTTCTGGGGTCAGACCTTGGAAACAATGGCTTACATTCTAAACTTGGTTCCATCCAAATCGGTTCCCAAAACTCCCAAAGAATTGTGGATCGGGCGCAAGCCTAGTTTGAGACACATGAGAATTTGGGGGTGTTCGGCCTACGTGTTGGACAAGGAAGCCGGGAAATTGGATCCTCGATCAGAATTAAGGCTGTTTATAGGATACCCCGAGGGAACAAAAGGGTGTATGTTCTATGGTCCCAAAGATCAAAAGGTGGTAATAAGAACCCACTTTAGATTTTTGGAGGAAGACTATATGAACGAAAGAAGACCCAGAAGTGAGATTACCTTAAATGAGCTAAGGGGGCTAACCTCGTTGCCAATTGTACAAGATGACATACCAAACGATACACTTACACAACTGGAACCTCGTCGTAGTGGGAGGGTTGTAAAACAGCCCGAGAGATTCATGGGGATAGGAGAGTCCTCGGACTTGATTCCCGGTCAAGACGAATCAGACCCATGGACATATGATGAGGCAATCCAAGACAAGGATGTGGTTTCTTGGCTAAAGGCAATGAAAGCCGAAATGGGTTCTATGGATCATAACAGAGTGTGGGAGCTAGTCGAACCACTTAATGGGATTAAACTCATTGATTGCAAGTGGGTATACAAGAGAAAGAGGGGATCGGACGGGAAGGTGGAAACCTTCAAGGCAAGGCTTGTGGCGAAAGGTTATACTCAAAAAGAAGGGATCGCCTATGAGGAAACCTTTTCACCTGTAGCGATGCTCAAGTGCATCCGGATTTTCTTGTCGATTGCTGCACATCTCGATTTTGAAATCTGACAAATGGATGTCAAGACAGCTTTCCTTAACGGAAGTCTTGATGAGGAAATCTATATGCAACAACCCCAAGGCTTCATTGAAAAGGGCCAAGAACACCTAGTTTGTAAGCTCATGAAGTCCATTTACAGACTCAAACAGGCATCCGGAGCTTGGAACCAATGTTTTGATCATGTAATAAAGTCTTATGGGTTTGATCAAAACGAGTTCAAAAGTTGTGTGTACAAAAACCGTGTCGGAACTGCATTGGTATTCTTAGTACTATACGTAGACGACACTCTGCTCATCGGAAATGATGTAAAGGTGTTATCAGACATAAGGGCATGGCTTTCAAAACAGTGTGATATGAAGGACTTGGGGGAAGCCGGGCACATCCTTGGGATCAAGATCACTCGAGATCGCAAGAAAAGGATGATAGGCTTATCGCAAGCTTCATACATAAACACTGTGTTGAAACGATTCAAAGATCACGAGATTCCAAGAAAGGCTTCGTACCTTTCAGGCATGGAATCCATCTATCCAAGGAAATGTGCCCTAAGACACAAAAGGAGATAGATGACATGAAAGACATTCCTTATGCTTCGGCTGTCGGAAGCCTTATGTATGCAATGCTGTGCACGAGACCGGATATCTGCTTTGCCCGTTGGCATGGTGGCAAGATATCAAAGTAACCCGGGGAAAGAACATTGGACTGCAGTTAAAAACATTCTGAAGTATTTGAAAAGAACTCGAGATAGAATGTTGGTTTATCAGTCAGATAGTCTAATCCCCATCAGCTACACAGACTCGGATTTCCAATCAGACATAGATTCCAGAAACTATCTGCCTCAGTTAGTGTGCTTTCATTTAGGAAGTGTAGCCATGAAATGGACGAGTGTGAAGCAGAAATGCATCACTGACTCAACCATGGAACCAATTTGGCTCTAGACCTTCTTAGTGGACTTGGATGAAGTTCCGAATTTGTCTAGCAATATTTGCTAGGGGCAGTTGCAAATTCAAGGGAACCAAGAGTCCACGAGTCAAACAAGCACACTGAAGGAAAGGAATCTTAGACGAGAAATCGTTAAGAGAGGACATGAAGAGGTGGCTAAGATCACATTGGAGGATAACCTAGCTAACCCTTTCACAAAGTGTCTGCCTCTGGAAACATTCAAAGAGACATGTGGGAGGAATGGTTGTCAAGTGCGTAGCCAATCTGCTTTGAGTATAAGTGGGAGACATTATTAGGTTCGTGTAGGTGACATTATATGTCACGGATCTACACGAGACATGCTGTAGTATACTTAAAAGCAGACTTTGAGTATAAGTGGGAGATTGTTGGGATTATACTGGAAAGTATGCTTTTACTTTGTATAATCAAACTGAATTTTGGACTTATTTACTGAATTAAATTGTTTATCACTGATGCTGTGAATATCATCGAATGTTACATATATTTACTGCATAATTGTTCAATAAATAGTACGTGTTACATTGTAGTTAATTTACTGATACCAAATCACAGAAGATTAAATTAACAGTTCCTTGTAACCAAAAGTACACCATTCACGACCTAGATGGAAATGAACAATCCATCGTGAAAGGTTGAAGTGTAACACTCAGATTGGCTTGTCTTGACCAAAGAGATTACACTAGTGCATGTCTAGTGCACTGAAGAGGACCTACAGGAGGACAAATTCTTCAGAACTGAACTAGGAAGAATTAGACCTCAGTGGTTCTTTATTTCTTAATCTTCGTCCCTTAAATAGGATCACGTGTGGTTAGTAAGTATTGCTTTGACTTATTACGGGTAGAGAATCAACGAGATTCAATACTTTATATCTTGGGCAATATTATTGGTCACATGTGTAGCTAAGATTTAATACGAAGAATCGTGTGCAAGTACGCTTGTTCGATTTGCCCCCTTGGGAGGTTCATAAGTTTTATCATACCAAATCTTGCAAGTGGAACTAGTTTCTGGTATGAGTAATAATGTTGAACCGTTCCTTTACCAAGGATAAAAAGATATTAATTAATGGAAAGCTATTTCAGTGGCTTGAAGTAATTAATGGGCTAGATAAATCTTAAACACGGGAAATAATAACCGGGAGCTGTTGGGAATAAGTTGCACAGATCTATTCGGGGTGAATATTTAAATACAAATTTAATTCTTATAATTATTACTAGCATGAATTAATCCTATATTAATTCAAATAATAATCCAACAACATATCATGCATATAATAATTCACGTAAAACCTACGTATGCGGAATTCTATGAGTTTACGTGAACGTACCTCTTGGGATGGCAACAGTGTGGCTGAATAGACTAACCGAAAGGACTTCCCAAGTATTCCCTTAGCCCTCGTTCGACTATCCGGTGGAAGGACACTTGTGAACGATTTAACAAAAGGAAAATAAATTATGTTGCACCACCTTTTGTGGATTTACTAATTTTTCCAGCACATGGAATTGTACTTGGGAATGAAATAATCATCCCCTATTTATAGAGCATGAGGTGGTCGAATTTTTAGGTTAAAATAATGTGGGAAAATCTTTTCTTGATCTCCAAGAAATCTTGAATATATCTCTTATATTCTTTCTCCCATAGTTATAATATTCCACAAAATCTCACCTTCTCTATTTTATGGTAATTTTCGAAATATAGGGTGTGCAAGATTTCAAGATTTGGATCTTCTTGAATTTATGAGATATTCTTGTATTTCAAGAAATACATATCTTCCATAATATCTTTTCAAGAAAATCAAGAAAATATTTCTTGCCCACTATATTTCAATTTTTTCGAAAATCTTATTATAGATAACCAAGTGGGAGATTTCTTGAATTAAATGAGATAATCTTGTATTCCAAGAATACATATCTTCATTCCATAATAAAATTCAAAGAAAATCTTTCTCCCAACATATCTATAATTTTTGAAATTAATAGGGAAAAATAAGCAACAATATTTATTTTATTTTAATCACCTTTTTCAGTTAATGGACTATATGTTGGGCTACTCAGGGGGCCTTTAAGAGAATTAAGATTGGACCTTCTAATGGACCTTGAATATCTAATATTGAGCCACAATATTATTCAAGCCCATAAATATTAATTAATCCCACTACATAATTAATATTGCACTATCCATCTTAACCCATATTACAGTCAATATGGCTCCCGGTTATTATTTCCCGTGTTTAAGATTATCTAGCCCATTAATTAATTCAAGCCACTGAAATAGCTTTCCATTAATTAATATCTTTTATCCTTGGTCAAGGAACAGTTCAACATTATTATCCATACCGGAAACTAATTCCACTTGCAAGATTTGGTATGATAAAGCTTATGAACCTCCCAAGGGGGCAAATCAAACAAGCGTACTTGCACACGATTCTTCGTATTAAATCTTAGCAATCACATGTGACTAATAATATTGCCCAAGATAAAAAGTATTGAATCTCGTTGATTCTCTACCCATGATAAGTCAAAGCAATAGTTACCAATCCCACGTGATCCTATTTGAGGGACGAAGATTAAGAAATAACGAACCACTGAGGTCTAATTCTTCCTTGTTCAGTTCTGAAGAATTTGTCCTCCTGTAGGTCCTATTCAGTGCATCAGTCATGCACTAGTGTAATCTCTTGGTCAAGACAAGCCAATCTGAGCCTTACACTTCAACCTTTCGCGATGGGTTGTTCATTTCCATCTAGGTCGTGAATGGCGTACTTTTAGTTACAAGGGACTGTTAATTTAATCTTCTGTGATCTGGTATCACTAAATTAACTACAATGTAACATGTATGACTTACTTGAACAGTTATGCAGTAAATATATGTAACATTCGATAATATTTAAAGCATCAAAGATAAACAATTTATTTCAGTAAATAAGTTCGAAATTCAGTTTTGATTATACAAAAGTAAAAAGCATACTTTCTAGTATAATCCCAACAATCTCCCACTTATACTCAAAGTCTGCTTTTAAGTATACTACAACATGTCTCGTGTAGTCTGTGACATCTAATGTCACCTACACGAACCTAATAATTTCTCCCACTTATACTCAAAGCAGATTGGCAACGGTCTTGACACCCATTCCTTCCACATGTCTCTCGAATGTATTCAGAGGCAAACTCTTTGTAAATGGATCTGCTAGGTTGTCCTCAGACGCTATCTTTGCCAAATCTATATCTCCTCTCTTAACGATATCTCGTATAAGATGGTATTTCCTTTCAATGTGTTTGCTGGCTTTGTGGGCCCTTGGTTCCCTTGAATTTGCAACTGCTCCAGCATTGTCACAATAAACAGTGATCCTGCTGGTCAAATTCGGAACCACATCTAAGTCCAATAGGAAGTGCTTGAGCCAAACTGCTTCTTTCGCTGCCTCGCTAGCAGCTACATATTCGGCTTCCATGGTAGAATCTGCGACGCATTTCTGCTTAACGCTTCTCCATGTCACGGCTCCTCCCCCCATGCAAAACACACTATCGGAGGTAGATTTTCTGGAGTCTATGTCTGATTGGAAATCCGAGTCCGTGTAGCCGATGGGGATTGGACTATCTGGCTGATAAACCAACATTCTATCCCGAGTTCTTTTCGGATACTTCAGAATGTTTTTAACTGCCGTCCAATGCTCTTTCCCCGGGTTACTTTGATATCTTGCCACCATGCCTACGGCAAAACAGATATCCGGTCTCGTACACAGCATTGCATACATAAGGCTTCCGATAGCCGAAGCATAAGGAATGCCTTTCATGTCATCTATCTCCTTTTGCGTCTTAGGGGACATTTTCTTGGATAGATGGATTCCATGCCTGAAAGGTACGAATCCTTTCTTGGAATCATACATGCTGAAGCGTTTCAAGACAGTGTCTATGTATGAAGCTTGCGATAACCCGATCATCCTTTTCTTGAGATCTCGAGTGATCTTGATCCCAAGGATGTGTCCGGCTTCCCCTAAGTCTTTCATATCAAACTGTTTTGAAAGCCATGCCTTTACGTCTGATAACACCTTTACATCGTTCCCGATGATCAGAATGTCATCTACGTATAGTACTAAGAATACCAATGCAGTTCCGACACATTTTTTATACACACAACTTTCAAAATCGTTTTGATCGAACCCATAAGACTTTATAACATGATCAAAACATTGGTTCCAAGCTCTGGATGCCTGTTTGAGTCTGTAAATGGACTTCATGAGCTTACAAACTAGGTGTTCTTGGCCTTTTTCAATGAAACTTTGGGGTTGTTGCATATAGATCTCTTCATCAAGACTTCCATTAAGGAAAGCTGTCTTGACATCCATTTGCCAGATTTCAAACTCGAAATGCGCAACAATCGATAAGAGAATACGGATGGACTTAAGCATGGCTACGGGCAAAAAAGTTTCCTCATAATCGATCCCTTCTTTCTGAGTATAACCTTTCGCCACTAGTCTTGCTTTGAAGGTTTCCACCCTCCCGTCCGGTCCTCTTTTTCTCTTATATACCCACTTGCATCCAATGGGTTTGACCCCATTAAGTGGTTCGACTAGCTCCCACACTCTGTTATGAAATATTGAACCCATTTTGGCTTTCATTGCTGTTTGCCAAGAATCTGCATCCTTGTCTTGGAGTGCCTCGTCATATGTCCATGGGTCTGATTCGTCTTGTCCGGGAATCAAGTCCGAGGACTCTCCTATTCCCATGAATCTCACGGGCTGTCTTACAACCCTCCCACTACGACGAGGCTCCGGTTGTGAAAACGTGTCATTCGGTATATCATTTAGTACAGTTGGCATTGAGGTTTGCCCTCTTAGCTCATTTAAGGTAATCTCACTTCTTGGTCTTCTTTCGTTCATATAGTCTTCTTCCAAAAATCTAAAGTGGATGCTGATGACCACCTTTTGATCTTCGGGACCATAGAACATACACCCTTTTGTTACCTCGGGGTAACCTACAAACAACCTTAATTCTGATCGAGGATCCAATTTATCGGCTTCCTTGTCCAACACGTAGGCCGGACACCCCCAAATTCTATGTGTCTCATACTAGGCTTGCGCCCGGTCCACAATTCTTTGGGAGTTTTGGGAACCGATTTGGATGGCACCAAGTTCAGAATGTAAGCTGTTGTTTCCAAGGCATGACCCCAGAACGACTTGGGAAGATCCGCATAACTCATCATAGATCTAACCATTTCCAAAAGAGTTCAGTTTCTTCGCTCTGCAACCCTGTTTTGTTGAGGGGTTCCGGGTGCAGTGAGCTGGGATGCAATCCCTTCATCAGATAAGTAGTTCAAAAACTCATCGCTGAGGTATTCGCCTCCACGATCAGATCGTAGAGACTTGATACGTTTTTCCCTATGATTCTCCTTAAATTCTTTGAATTTCTCAAAGGTCTCAGATTTATGCTTCATAAGGAAAATGTAACCGTACCTTGAGTAATCATCAATAAAAGTGACAAAATACTCATAACCTCCTCTTGCTTTGGTTGACATTGGACCACATACATCTGTGTGAACGATCTCTAATACTTCTTTGGCTCTAGTCCCCTTGGCTCCAATTGCCCTCTTGGTCATTTTACCCTCCAAACATGATTCGCAGGTTGGAATTCGTTCAACTTGGAGAAACTCCAGTGAACCGTCTTTCACCAACCTTTGGATCCTCTTTGGATTTACATGACCCAATCTGAGATGCCAATGAAGTGTCTCGTTCACGTTTTCTTTTGTCGGAAATAGTTGATGTGTTATAGGATGCATTTCGTTAGTGGTGTGCACAGTTAATTGTATAGAGATTTTCCATCAATGTCCCGTAACAGATACACTCATCATTTCAAGAAATAATGTCATTCTTATTAGAAGAAACTTAGTGTCCTTTAATCGAATTTTAGAAACTGAAAGTGAATTCTTTCTAAAACTGGGAACATAAAGATAATCTCAGAAAACTTTATCTTCAAAAGATAGGTGCACTTCTCCCACTGCTTTAAATACTACTCATGTAGCATTGCAATGTCTGCTACTTGCGTAGTATTGAAATAGTAGTTACTATCGTAGCATTGCAATATCTGCCACTTACGTAGCATTGCAATAATTGCTACTTTCGTAACGTCGCCCAGTGTGATGAGGATCTCACTCCCACTAAATTGCCGAATCAGTTTGAACCCGTGAAGCAAACATGATTAGTGGATCTCGTATCAACCACCCACGAATGAGAAGTATACGCCGCTAAACAAGTTTCAACAACTAGTGCGTGAGAATTACCTTTCTTTCCGTCCCTTTTGGGGTTAGAACAGGCAAAACCTCCATTGTCCTATCTCACCGCAGCTTAAGCACTTCCTCTTTGGATTTTCCTTGACATCACAAGCATTCCTCATCTTACCATTGCCCATGGCAACAGTTGAGTTTTATTGCTTATGGCTTTTGGCCCTCTTCTTTATCTTGCCTTCCCTTGGCCTAGAAGATGAAGACGGACCACTTGCCGTCAAAGCTTGAGTTTGGTGCCTTATCAACATTTCTGCCGAGACCAAAAGCTTGCAACAAATTAGCTAGCGAGGCCAAAATGCTCAAAAACTTTTTGGGCAGAGAGTGAAGTACCAAATTCATCTGAGTCTCCAGATCATAATCTGCACTCAGAATCTCAAGTTTGTTCAGATGGGCCATCTATTTTGAGGACGTAATCCCTTACGGGTTTGTCCTCCACCATTTTCAGCGACGACATCTCTCGCAAGGTGATCTGACGAGTCCCGCATGTTTTGACTCGTCAGTTGGCTCATCTGATTTTGGTGTGTCAAAAATCCACTTGTGCTTTTGTGCAGTTAGGACAATTATAATTTTCCAATCAATATAGTTTCCATATTGTATTGACTTTAAGTATAATAACAGTGGATTAAAAGGTACCGACATGCTGAACTGAAATAAATAACTATATGCATAAGTACAAGTATATCACAAGATTTGATCACATGCATCATATTTAAAATCTCAAAAAAATATGAACATGCATCAGCCAACATCTCAAAACAGTTTAAATAAGCCACGTGGGGTGGGTCATTATTTAAACACATTCAAGCAGGTTACAAACAAGAACAGTTACAAACCTTTAATATCCAGATTAATAGTTGGCTCCCACTTGACCAATATAAAATTGACAGGGACTTCGGGGAAGTATATGCATATCAATTTTATACCTAAGTAATAACCATGATTAAATACAGGATTATTATTTCGTATTGAACGAGCCTCGTGGGGAGGGTCATCGTCGCCACTAGTAATAACCCACAATCATCCATTTGGAATTCATTCATGTGAAAGCTATCTTTTGACCGTCCCGTGGGGGGAATTTCTCCAAAAGAATTCACAAATAAATAAATCATGGAGGTCAAAATTAATTCAATTTTATTATCCAGAATAAAATTGTCAATTAATTATTTAAACATACTTAGTAATTTTGAAGGTGAGATTTTTCATTGGGCAATTCTCATGCAAACACATTTAAACAAATTAAATAAAGCATAAGATAACACAAAATAAATCAAGCAAAAAAGAAAAATAAACATATTGGGCACAAATTATCCAATTGTCATGGTTTGATTTTTCTTGGCTTGATCTTGAAGAAACAACGTCTTGAATTTCTCCCACTCGATCGTCTCGGAAAATACTCCGTCTCGAAACGCCACGCCAAGCAGCTCGCAGCCGGGATGCACGCCCGCATCCGGTCGGCCCCTTGGCCGAGCAACCGCGTCCGTGCGCCTTGGCACAGCGCACATCGCCCGCCCGAGCGCCAGTGTCACCCGACCGAGCGGCAGTGTGGCCTGCCCGAGCGCCCGTGTCGCCCGTCCGCTTGAATTATGGGTTAAGATGGATAGTGCAATATTAATTATGTAGTGGGATTAATTAATAATTATGGGCTTTAATAATATTGTGGCTCAATATTGATAATTCAAGATCCATTGGAAGATCCAATCTTAATTCTCCTAATGGCCCCCTAAGTAGCCCAACATAAAGTCCAATAACTGAAAAAGGTGTTTAAAAATAAAATAAATCTTGTTGCATATTTTGCCTCAAAATTTCGAAAATTATGGATTAAAAGGGGAGAAAGATTTTCTTTGAATTTTGTTATGGAATGAAGATATGTATTCTTGGAATACAAGATTATCTCATTAAATTCAAGAAATCTCCCACTTGGTTATCCATATAGTATATTTCAAAATCTTGAAATATAAAGGGCAAGAAAGATTTTCTTGAAAATATATTATGAAAGATATGTATTTCTTGAAATACAAGAATATCTCATAAATTCAAGAAGATCCAAATCTTGGAATCTTGTTCCCTATATTTTTTGAAAATATTCCATAACAAAAAGGAGTTGGGATTTTTGTGGAATATTTTAATTATGGAGAAAAGAATATATGAGATATATTCAAGATTTCTTGGAGATCAAGAAAAAGATTTTCCCATATTATTTTATCCCAAATTTTCGACCAACACCCTCTATAAATAGGGGATGGGTGTTTCATTCCCAAGTACAATTCCATGTGCTGGAAAAATTAGTAAATCCACAAAGGTGGTGCAACAAAGTTTATTTTTCTTTTGTTAATTGTTCGCGAGCATCCTACCACCGGATTGTCGAGCAAGGATTAAGGGAATACTTGGGAAGGTTTTTCGGTGTGTTTAATCAACGAGGCCATTACCATTCCAAGAGGTATGTTTACGTAAACTCGTAGTAATTCCGCATGCGTAGGATTTACGTGAACTAATTATATGCATGATTTGTTTTTGAATTATTATTTAAATTAATATAGGATTAATTCATGCTAGTAATAATTATCAAAATTAAATTTGTATTTAAACATTTATCCCGAATAGATCCGTGCAACTTATTTCCCAACAACTGGTATCAGAGTCTCGGTTTCGGGCTCTGAATTTTAAATTGTGATTTAATTTATTTTCATTAAATTTAAAATTGGATAGTAGAATTGCTATATCTTTTTTGCAGGTATCCAATTGTCATGAAATTTAATGTGTTTATTTATGCATGCATATAAATTGTGGTTTTTAATTCGATTCGTTCGAATTCGTTTTGCCTCGTGAGAAAATCCACGAGTAGATTAGGATTTGTTTGATTTGATCAATGTAATAGACTAGTCTAGATCTAGGTTTATTTATTTTTTGTAAATAAATTGTAACCGGATTGGAAACGGAGGCGGAGATGAAGAATTATCCGTAACCGATGTGACGACGCGGCATCACGCGAATGTGCCAAGGAGGCACGCTGCTGATGCGGATATCGCTACGCCAGGGCGTCGGGGGATCAAACTTGACACGCTGCTGGCGCAGACGGCGACGCCAAGACGGGCGCCAGATGGGCGCTACGACCACGCGCGCGCGAGGCAAAACCGAGGCGACGGGCGGGCGATGGGTAGAGCGCCGGACGCTGGGACGCGTTAGGCCGCCGAGATCCGCTTCAAGCAGGAGAGGCCGGGAGCGCGCGACGACGCCGCTGATATGCGCGAAGCCGCCGCCGAGGCGCAAGTTAAGGCACGGGCGGGCGGTGCCTGCCTAGGCGTGCCGAGGCTGACTCGGCCAAGTGGCCGGCCGGAGCGGGCGTGCATCCCGGCTGCGAGCTACTTGGCGTGGCGTTCGAGACGGAGTTCTTTTTGAGACGATCGAGTGGGAGAAATTCAAGACGTTGTTTCTTCAAGATCAAGCCAAGAAAAATCAAACCATGACAATTGGATAATTTGTGCCCAATATGTTTATTTTTCTTTTTTGCTTGATTTATTTTGTGTTATCTTATGCTTTATTTAATTTGTTTAAATGTGTTTGCATGAGAATTGCCCAATGAAAAATCTCACCTTCAAAATTACTAAGTATGTTTAAATAATTAATTGACAATTTTATTCTGGATAATAAAATTGAATTAATTTTGACCTCCATGATTTATTTATTTGTGAATTCTTTTGGAGAAATTCCCCCCACGGGACGGTCAAAAGATAGCTTTCACATGAATGAATTCCAAATGGATGATTGTGGGTTATTACTAGTGGCGACGATGACCCTCCTCACGAGGCTCGTTCAAGATGGCGTGCCCAATATGTTTATTTTTCCGCTTTGCTTGATTTATTATTGTGTTTTCTTGTGCTTTATTTAATTTGTTTAAATGTGTTTGCATGAGAGTTGCCCAATGGAAAATCTCACCTTCAAAAATTACTAAGTATGTTTAAATAATTAATTGACAATTTTATTCCGGATAATAAAATTGAATTAATTTTGACCTCCATGATTTATTTATTTGTGAATTATTTTGGAGAAATTCCCCCCACGGGACGGTCAAAAGATAGCTTTCACATGAATAAATTCCAAATGGATGATTGTGGATTATTACTAGTGGCGACGATGGCCCTCCCCACGAGGCTCGTTCAAAACAAAATAATAATTTTGTATTTAATCATGGTTATTACTTAGGTATAAAATTGATATGCATTTACTTCCCCGAAGTCCCTGTCAATTTTATATTGGTCAAGTGGGAGCCAACTATTAATCTAGTTATTAAAGGTTTGTAACTGTTCTTGTTTATAACCTGCTTGAATGTGTTTAAATAATGACCCACCCCAAGTGACTTACTTAAACTGTTTTGAGATGTTGGCTGATGCATGTTCATAATTTTTGAGATTTTAATATGAAACATATGATCGAATTTTGTGATATATTTGTGCTTATTCATATTATTATTTATTTCAGTTCATCATGTCGCAACCTTTTAATCCACTGTTATATACACTCAAAGAACACCAATTAACTGGTGATAACTATGTTGTTTGGAAACTAAATATGAGTTTTGTCCTACCGACACAAGAACGTCATTGGGTTCTTGATGTACCCAAGCCCCGTATGCCTACTGATGGATCAACTGATGCGGAAAGGCACTTGTATAATATTTTGGAGCAGGCAAATGAACCCATGAAACGTGTAATCTTGACTTCACTGTCTGATGATTTGAGACACATTCATGAAGGTGTTGGGTCTGCTGCAGAAATTATACAAGTCTTGAAGAAATGTTTTTAACAAAAGACCGCATGATCAATCAGTTTAAAAATGACGAAAGATGGCAGAGGGAACACCCGTAAGGGAGCGTGTTCTCAGAATTAAACGTCATTTTGAAAAACTGGCTTATCTCGGTACTAAGTATTGTGATGAGGCCCAAATTGAATTTCTTTTGCTAACTCTTCCAAGGTGCTTCGATGGGTTTTACTGTAGTTTTGTGATGAGTGATCACATGTTTACTATGGACATCCTACAAGAAGCCTTGGAGAAAATAGAGAAGCATTTAGGAAAGAAAGACGAAGCATTGGTGACCAAAAGTCTTTTCTCAAGATCTAGGCCAATGGAAGGCAAGTCTCAAGAAAAGGAAAGTGGTCAGAACCAAAGCAATCTCATCACTAAGAAAAGTGAGAAAAAAACAGACTAATTTGTTTGGGTGTCAAGAAAGTACCAAAAGGAAAATGTTTTAACTGCGGTGAAAAAGGACATTGGAGGTCAGCTTGTTCCAAACCCAAAAGGAATGGAAAGAAAGGTAATTCTCACGCACTAGTTGTTGAAACTTGCTTAGCGGCGTATGCCTCCCATTTATGGGTAGTGGATACGGGATCCACTGATCATGTTTGTTTCACTTTACAGGGGTTCAAGCAGACCCGACAACTTAATGAGAGTGAGATCCTCATCACACTGGGCAATGCTACGAGAGTGGCAGCTGAAGCAGTGGGAGAAGTGCACCTGTCTTTTGAAGATAGAGTTTTAATTTTAAGAGATGTTCTTTACGTTCCGAATTTTAGAAAGAATTTAATTTCAGTTTCTAAACTTTTTCTTGTTGGATATTCGGTTACTTTTAATAAAGTTGTTACCATTTCTCTTTTTGATAAATTTATCTGTCATGGAACGTTGTCGAATAATCTCTATACAATTAACTGTGCACACCACTCACGAAATGCATCCTATAACACATAACCTGTTTCCGAGAAAAGAAAACGTTCATCAGACGTGAACGAGACACTTCTATGGCATCTAAGATTGGGACATATAAATCCAAAGAGGAACCAAAGGTTGGTGAAAGACGGTTCACTGGAGTTTCTCCAAGTTGAACCAATTCCAACCTTCGAATCATGTTTGGAGGGTAAAATGACCAAGAGGGCATTCGGAGCCCAGCCAAGGGGAATAGAGCCAAAGAAGTGTTAGAAATCGTTCACACAGATGTATGTGGTCCAATGTCAACCAAAGCAAGAGGAGGTTATGAGTATTTCGTCACTTTTATTGATGACTACTCAAGGTACGGTTATATTTTCCTTATGAAGCATAAATCTGAGACCTTTGAGAAATTCAAAGAATTTAAGGCTCAAGCAGAGAATCATAGGGAAAAACGTATCAAGTCTCTAAGATCCAATCGTGGAGGCGAATACCTCAGCAATGAGTTTTTGAACTACTTGTCTAATGAAGGGATTGCATCCCAGCTAACTGCACCCGGAACCCCTAAACAAAACGGGGTTGCAGAGTGAAGAAACATAACTCTTTTGGAAATGGTTAGATCTATGATGAGTTATGTGAATCTTCCCAAGTCATTCTAGGGTCATGCCTTGGAAACAGCAGCCTACATTCTGAACTTGGTGCCATCCAAATTGGTTCTCAAAACTCCCAAAGAATTGTGGACCGGGCGCAAGCCCAGTTTGAGACACATGAAGATTTGGGGGTGTCCGGCCTACGTGTTGGACAAGGAAGCTGGTAAATTGGATCCTCGATCAGAATTAAGGTTGTTTGTGGGATACCCCTAGGGAACAAAAGGGTGTATGTTCTATGGTCCCGAAGATCAAAAGGTGGTAATAAGCACACACTTTAGATTTTTGGAAGAAGACTATATGAACGAAAGAAGACCCAGAAGTGAGATTACCTTAAATGAGCTAAGGGGGCTAACCTCAGTGCCAAATGTACAAGATGACATACCAAACAACAGACTTACACAACCGGAACCTCGTCGTAGTGGGAGGGTTGTGAAACAGCCCGAGAGATTCATGGGGATAGGAGAGTCCTCGGACTTGATCCCTGGTCAAGATGAATCAGACCCATGGACATATGATGAGGCAATCCAAGATAAGGATGCAGTTTCTTGGCAAACAGCAATGAAAGCCGAAATGGGTTCTATGGACCATAACAGAGTGTGGGAGCTAGTCGAACCACTTAATTGGGTCAAACACATTGGTTGCAAGTGGGTGTACAAGAGAAAAAGAGGACCGGACGGGAAGGTGGAAACCTTCAAGGCAAGACTCGTGGCGAAAGGTTATACTCAGAAAGAAGGGATCGACTATGAAGAAAATTTTTCGTCCGTACCCATGCTTAAGTCCATCCGAATTCTCTTATCGATTGCTGAGCATCTCGACTTTGAAATCTGGCAAATGGATGTCAAGACAGCTTTCCTTAACGGAAGTCTTGATGAAGAGATCTATATGCAACAACCCCAAGGCTTCATTGAAAAAGGCCAAGAACACCTAGTTTGTAAGCTCATGAAGTCCATTTACGGACTCAAACAGGCATCCAGAGCTTGGAACCAATGTTTTGATCATGTTATAAAGTCTTATGGGTTTGATCAAAATGAGTTCGAAAGTTGTGTGTACAAAAAGTGTGTCGGAACTGCATTGGTATTCTTAGTACTATACGTAGATGACATTCTGATCATCGGGAACGATGTAAAGGTATTATCAGATGTAAGGGCATGGCTTTCAAAACAGTTTGATATGAAGGACTTAGGGGAAGCCGCACACATCCTTGAGATCAAGATCACTCGAGATCGCAAGAAAAGGATGATAGGCTTGTGTCAAGCTTCATACATAGACATTGTCTTGAAATGATTCAGCATGCAGGATTCCAAGAAAGGCTTCGTACCTTTCAGACATGGAATCCATCTATCCAAGAAAATGTGCCCTAAGACACAAAAGGAGATAGATGACATGAAAGGCATTCCATATGCTTCGGCTGTCGGAAGCCTTATGTATGCAATGCTATGTACGAGATCGGATATCTGCTTTGTCGTTGGCATGGTGGCAAGATATCAAAGTAACCCGGGGAAAGAACATTGGACGGTAGTTAAAAACATTATGAAGTATCTGAAAAGAACTCGGGATAGAATGTTAATTTATCAGTCAGATAGTCTAATCCCCATCGGCTACACGGACTCGGATTTCCAATCAGACTTAGATACTGTAAAAATCTACCTCCGTAGTGTGTTTTGCATGGGGAGGAGCCATGACATGGAGAAGCGTCAAAGCGAAAATGCATCGCAGATTCTACCATGGAAGCCGAATATGTAGTCGCTATGCGGGCAAAATGAAAGAAAGAGGTTTGGCTCAAGAACTTCCTAGTGGACTTGAATGTAGTTCGAATTTGCCCAATGTAATCACTATTTATTGTGACAATGTCGAGCAGCTTGCAAATTCAAAGGAACCAAGAGCCCACAAGGCCAAAAAACACATTGAAAGTAAATACCATCTTATACGAGATATCGTTAAGAGAGAGATATAGAGGTGGCAAAGATAGCGTCGAAGACAACCCAGCGATCCATTCACAGAGGGTCCGCCTCAATACATTCGAGAGACATGTGGAAGGAATGAGTGTCAAGACCGCTTGCCCCGTCTTTTTGAGTATAAGTGGGAGAAATTATTAGGTTCGTGTAGGTGACATTAGATGTCACGTATTAGGAACTACACGAGACATGATGTAGTATACTTAAAAGCGCACTTTGAGTATAAGTGGGAGATTGTTGGGATTATCTTTGGAAAGTATGCTTTTACTTTGTATAATCAAAACCCGATTTCGGACTTATTTATTGAAATAAATTGTTTATCATCGATGCTTTAAATATCATCGAATGTTACATATATTTCTTTGCATAATCTGTTCAATAAATAGACGTGTTACATTGTAGTTAATTTAGTGATAACAGATCACGAAAGATTAAATTAACAAAATCCCTTGTAACCAAAAAGTACACCATTCACGACCTAGATGAAAATGAACAATCCATCGTGAAAGGTTGAAGTGTAAGGCTCGGGATTGGCTTGTCTTGACCAAGAGATTACACTAGTGCATGACCGATGCAATCGAATAGGACCTCTGGAGGACAAATTCTTCAGAACTGAACAAGGAAGAATTAGACCTCAGTGGTTCGTTATTTCTTAATCTCCGTCCCTTAAATAGGATCACGTGTGGTTGGTAACTATTGCTTTGACTTATCATGGGTAGAGAATCAAAGAGATTCAATACTTTTTATCTTGGGCAATATTATTGGTCACATGTGATTGCTAAGATTTAATACGGAGAATTGTGTGCAAGTACGCTTGTTTGATTTTCCCCCTTGGGAGGTTCATAAGATTTATCATACCAAATCTTGCAAGTGAAACTAGTTTCCGGTATGGCTAATAATGTTGAACCGTTCCTTAACCAAGGACAAAAGATATTAATTAATGGAAAGCTATTTCAGTGGCTTGAATTAATTAATGGACTAGATAATCTTAAACACGGAAAATAATAACCGGGAGCCATATTGACTGTAATATGGGTTAAGATGGATAGTGCAATATTAATTATGTAGTGGGATTAATTAATATTTATGGGCTTGAATAATATTGTGGCTCAATATTGATAATTCAAGATCCATTGGAAGGTCCAATCTTAATTCTCCTAAAGGCCCCCTAAGTAGCCCAACATAAAGTCCAATAACTGAAAAAGGTGTTTAAAAATAAAATAAAATAAATCTTGTTGCATATTTTTCCTCAAAATTTCGAAAATTATGGATTAAAAGGGGAGAACGATTTTCTTTGAATTTTGTTATGGAATGAGGATATGTATTCTTGGAATACAAGATTATCTCATTAAATTCAAGAAATCTCCCACCTGGTTATCCATATAGTATATTTCAAAAATCTTGAAATATAAAGGGCAAGAAAGATTTTCTTGAAAATATATTATGAAAGATATGTATTTCTTGAAATACAAGAATATCTCATAAATTCAAGAAGATCGAAATCTTGGAATCCTGTTCCCTATATTTTTCGAAAATATTCCATAACAAAGAGGAGTTGAGATTTTTGTGGAATATTTTAATTATGGAGAAAAGAATATATGAGATATATTCAAGATTTCTTGGAGATCAAGAAAAGATTTTCCCATATTATTTTATCCTAAATTTTCGACCAACACCCTCTATAAATAGGGGATGAGTGTTTCATTCCCAAGTACAATTACATGTGCTGGAAAAATTAGTAAATCCACAAAGGTGGTGCAACAAAGTTTATTTTCCTTTTGTTAATTGTTCGCGAGCATCCTACCATCGGATTGTCGAGCAAGGATTAATGGAATACTTGGGAAGGTTTTTCGGTGTGTTTAATCAACGAGGCCATTACCATTCCAAGAGGTATGTTTACTTAAACTCGTAGTAATTTCGCATGCGTAGGATTTACGTGAACTAATTATATGCATGATTTGTTGTTGAATTATTATTTGAATTAATATAGGATTAATTCATGCTAGTAATAGTTATCAGAATTAAATTTGTATTTATCCTGAATAGATCAGTGCAACTTATTCCCCAACAATGTGTCTAGAAAAACCACTATCAAAATACCAAGATCCAGGAACACATGCTTTCAAAGATGTATACACAACATTACAAGACATGTTCTCATGAATCAACTTTTTAGTGTTGTTAACCAGTTTTATGGGATGTTCAATTTTATCAGGTAAAAATATTCTAGCTTTTATATCTCTTCTTAACTTAGAACAATATGGACGAATGTGACCTACTCCAACACAATAAAAACAGACATACTCTTTAAACAAATCATCAGATTTCTTTTGTTTACCTTTCAAAGATTTTGGTACAGAAGTTCCAGCTTTTACAAAAGAAATAGGTTCACAGGATATAGGAGTATTCTCAAAAGATTTTTCAAAGCCAATTCCAGCATTACCATGTCTACCAATCATCAATGTATCATTCAAATCAGTAGTGCTAGCAGAAAACTTTTTAAAGCTAAGAGTAGTGCTTTTAAGTTCATCTTTCAAAGCAGAAATTTTCACATCTTTTCTAGTTAGAAGAACTTCAAGCTTAACAAGATTTTCTTTCAAATATGAATTTTCTAAAGATAAAGAACTCAACACCTGTTTTTGAGTTTCTAAATCAGATTTAAACTTCAGATATTCAGAGTTACAATCAGCAGAACTTGATGTTTCAGCATTCAGAATAGTTCCAGCAAAACAGTTAATCCCATAATCATTTTTACTGAATGTTGTTTCAGATGTTGTGATAACATCTGAATCTGCTTCAGACCAATAATCATCGAGATCATCATCAAATGTATCATCATAAACTATTCTAGCAGACATAGCACTTAGTTCACATTTATCAGCATCAGTTTCATCATCAGAATCATCACTTAAAGTGGCATTAAAGTTCATCTTCTGCCTAAGCAAAGTATTAGCACATTCATTAGCATAATGACCATATCCCGAACATGCATCACATTTAATCTTTTTTCTGTACTCAGGATCATATTTGAACTTGTTATCCTTTGTAAATTGTCTAGGTTGATTGAAACTGGAAGACTGACTTGGAACAAGTTTTTTATCAGAGGGAGAAGAGTTTTGATTAAACTTATCCTTTGATTGAAATTGACCATTTGGTCTTCTGAAATTTCCTTTTAGATAAGATTTGAATTGCTTAGTGATAAAAGCAAATTGTTCAGAAATGTCTTCATCACATAAATCAGAAACATCTTCTTCAGAATCAACTTCAGTTACATAAGGATGTTTTCCAACATTATCAGAAGTTTCACCTCTAAAAGCAAGTACTTTCTTGTCTTTATCTTTCTCATGTTTATCATCATCTAACATATTTGAGTTTATCTCATAAGTTTTCAAAATATTGATCAACTCATTTTGACTCAATAAATCGATGTTTTTAGCCTCTTCTATTGCACATATTTTAGCATCAAATCGTTTAGGAACAATTTTAAGTATTTATTGACTAACCGAGTGTTGGAAATTGGATCACCAAGTGAGTGTGACTCATTAGCAATCTCACTTATCCTTTCATTGTAAGATGAAATGTTTTCATCATCCTTCATCTTCAAGTTTTCAAACTTGGTTCCCAACATTCTGAGTCTAGTCCTTCGAACACTTTCTGATCCTTCACAATGTTCCTGCAATATTTCCCATGCATCCTTAGAAGAAACACAGTTAGATATCAGTTTAAACATTGAAACATCAGTAGCAGTAAATATAGCATTAAGAGCTTTAGAATTGAAATTGGCCGATGTGCATTCATCATTTGACCAATCAATCTCCTTTTTGACTTGTGATTCTCCATCTCTATCATCAATTGTTCTTGGTGGATTCCAACCAGATAACACACTACGCCATGCTCTCTCATCAATAGACTTAATGTACATGAGCATTTTAGGTTTCCAATATGGGTAATTTGATCCATCCAAAATTGGAGGTTTTAAAGACGGAGTCAGTGGATAATCCATTGCAAAACACACTTTAAACACATGACCTTTAACTTAGTGTATCAAGTTTATGGCTCTGGCGCCAACTGACAGTGTGTGTGCGTGTATTTTTCAAAGTGTTGTTGAAAATGTTATACAACATATAAAACAACATATGACGGCAGAAGCATAAAAACGCAGTGCAAAGGATTTCAAAATTTTGTATAGTCTGTAATCCAGACTATACGAACCTCATGGTTAAAAACATCACTATAACAAGTACTGAGATACACACGAATCTCTTACAAGATCCTAAAAGGTGTAGTGAAAAACCACACACCAAAATCAATCTATTCAATCAAGTAACTAGTGATCTTATTCAACCTAAAACTTGATCTAATAAGACAAAATCAATTCTGATGGGAGAGATTGTATTCCCTCGACCAGTACACATATAATAACATCGACCCTCACACTCCTAGAATTACAAACACTCGGTTTTTCACTCTTGGTTGTGTCTTGGATGTTACTCTCTTAAGTTTGGAGTAGAGAAAATGAGATTTCACTTTAACTCAAACTTGAATGTCGACCAATGCAGTCTATTTATAGACTTTCGAACCAACTGCATTGTCCTATCCACTTGGTGTGAACAGCCTTGAACTTCTCATCCACTATTTCCATGATCTTGGTGTAACCACCCATGATCTTTCTATCACCGTGAGAAGAATTGGAAAAAAAACAAAAGTATCGTGAGCAGTTTATCATCCATCTTCCTCCAAACCGTCCCATTACTCTGGCACATAAATACCCTCATCTGATATAACATGTTATTAGTATCATATTATATTTTTTGCATAAAGTACACTATTAATTCATAAACGGGATGTGACATAAATCTTGCAATGTGTTTTTTTAAGTCTCGTTGCCTCCTTATGATCCTAGGAATTAGTTATAGAGTTTGAATCGAATATAAAATTGAACCCCCTATTATATAAAATTATAAATGACATCACAACTACTTGTTTATTACTCAATGTAAGCAAATTCAGTAAATTAAAAAAATTAATAAGGGTTGACGACCCCATTAAACAAAGAAAGACAACATTCACACGGCACACGGCCTGCATAACTGATATGTTTAATTCTTTGTAACATTATATAATAATATAATTAGGGTGTTTTTACAAAGAATCGGACATCGATGGTCAATAGTCAATTTATTTGAACTTTTCTTTTAAAATTGTCCTAGACATTTGAAAAAATAAAATAAAATACTCCTATTATCCTATAAAATACCAAGTTTGATATATTAACGTTTTACTATGTGTAGAACATGAATGTACATGAATACAGGGTAAGTTGAACCAAAAAGATCAGTTTGTAATGAAATTTATTAAATCCAAAACGAAACAGTGTTTCACGTTTCCAGTTTTTACCATGCTTCTTCTAATTAAAATACCTTGAAAATAATTGAACTTTGAATCTGATCCTCATATTTCACGTGAAAGCACTTATTAACACATAACATTCTCATACTTTGATTTTATCACAAAAGTGGTTAAACACATTTATTCACAACTTTTTATTTTGGAAACAGATCGATGGTTCGATGTGAGAAAATCAAATAATATACTTAGGCTTCTAACTAAATTCTCACAAATTACCAATAATTACTTAACATCATGTAGAATAAGAGAACATAATTATTCAGTCAAGACTTTACACGAAAAGGTGAGATTTTAAGATATCTTTCCAGAACAGATGTACAAGTATGCAGTTTCATCACTGCTACATATAAAATCGAAATAAAATACTTATATATTGAAATAAAATACCATCTTTTTCAAAAATAATCTTTATTAAGTCTAGAACAAGTTCATTCCAGGTCTCATGTAAAGATATTAGTCTAAGGCTCTGCCCCACTAAGTTTTTCAAAACGTGACACTTTTTGACATGCTAACTTGTACGATTTTTAACTTCTAAATTGTAGCTCCAAAAACAACTAAATTCTAGTAAATTATGTTAAACTTCATGTTGGGGAATTATTTGCCCGGATCTATTCGGGATGAATGTTTAAATACAAATTTAATTCTAACAATTATTACTAGCATGAATTAACCCATATTAATTCAAATAATAATTTCAACAACAAATCATGCATATAAACAATTCACGTAAATCCTACGCATGCAAAAATACTCCGAGTTTACGTGAACTTACCTCTTGTAATGGCAATGGTCTTGTATATGAAAACACACCAAAAGTCCTTCCCAAGTATTCCCTAGTCCTTGCTCGACAATCCGGTGGAAGGATACTCGCGAACAATTAACAAAAGGAAAAATAAACTTTGTTGCACCACTTTTGTGGATTTACTAATTTTTCCAGCACATGGAATTGCACACTCACAATTGACGTTTTTCGAAAATACACAATCTGTCGACGTTTCAAAATATTTGATATTTTATCGACGCTGATATTTTTCCGAAAAACCAATTTTTGTGTTCACTTGGGAATGAAACATTCATCCCCTATTTATAGAGGGGTGGTGGACGAAATTCTTGTCATGGAATAGGGAGGAAAAAATATTTTCTTGATCTCTAAGAAATCTTGAATATATCTCATATATTATTTTCTCCATAATTAAAATATTCCATAAAAATCTCACCTTCTCTTGTTATGGTTATTTTCGAAAATACAAGGATAAAGATTCCAAGATTTGGATCTTCTTGAATTTATGAGATATTCTTGTACTCCAAGAAATACATATCTTCCATAATATCTTTTCAAAAAAATCAAGAAAATCTTTCTTTCCCTTAATTATTCAAAAAATTCGAAATATACATATGAATAACCAAGTGGGAGATTTCTTGAATTTAATGAGATAATCTTGTATTTCAAGAATACATATCTTCATTCCATAACAAAATTCAAAGAAAATCTTTCCCCCCTTTTATTCATAATTTTCGAAAAAAGAGAGGAAAATTAGCAACAAATATTTATTTTATTTTTAAACATCTTTTTCAGTTATTGGACTTTATGTTGGGCTACTTGGGGGGCCTTTAGGAGAATTAAGATTGGACCTTCCAATGGATCTTGAATTATCAATATTGAGCCACAATATTATTCAAGCCCATAAATATTAATTAATCCCACTACATAATTAATATTGCACTATCCATCTTAACCCATATTACAATCAATATGACTCCTGTTGGGATTATACTAGAAAGTATGCTTTTTACTTTTGTATAATCAAAACTGAATTTCGAACTTATTTACTGAAATAAATTGTTTATCACTTATGCTTTAAATATTATCGAATGTTACATATATTTACTGCATAACTGTTCAAGTAAGTCGTACGTGTTACATTGTAGTTAATTTAGTGATACCAGATCACAG
The DNA here is from genome assembly GCA_037126765.1 of Stenogyne calaminthoides. NCBI lineage: Eukaryota > Viridiplantae > Streptophyta > Magnoliopsida > Lamiales > Lamiaceae > Stenogyne > Stenogyne calaminthoides. The sequence goes on along the minus strand of JBBCBC010000011.1, from coordinate 21,252,290 downwards.
AAGATTAAATTAACAAATCCTTTGTAACTAAAAAAGTACGCTATTCACGACCTAGATGGAAATGAACAACCCATCGCGAAAGGTTGAAGTGTAAGGCTCAGATTGGCTTGTCTTGACCAAGAGATTACACTAGTGCATGACCGATGCAATTGAATAGGACCTCTGGGAGGACAAATTCTTCATAACCCAACAAGGAAGAATTAGACCTCGAATGTTCGTTATTTCTTAATCTTAAATCCCCTTAAATAAGATCACGTGGGATTGGTAACTATTGCTTTGACTTATCATGGGTAGAGAATCAACGAGATTCAATACTTTTTATCTTGGGAAATATTATTAGTCACATGTGATTGCTAAGATTTAATCTGAAGAATCGCGTAATGCAAGCACGCTTTGTTTGATTTGCCCCCCCTGGGAGGTTCATAAGCTTTATCATACCAAATCTTGCAAGTGGAATTAGTTTCCGGTGTGGATAATAATGTTGAACCATTCCTTGACCAAGGATAAAAGATATTAATTAATGGAAAGCTATTTCAGTGGCTTGAATTAATTAATGGGCTAGATAATCTTAAACACGGGAAATAATAACCGGGAGCCATATTGACTGTAATATGGGTTAAGATGGATAGTGCAATATTAATTATGTAGTGGGATTAATTAATATTTATGGGCTTGAATAATATTGTGGCTCAATATTAGATATTCAAGGTCCATTAGAAGGTCCAATCTTAATTCTCCTAAAGGCCCCCTGAGTAGCCCAACATATAGTCCATTAACTGAAAAAGGTGATTAAAATAAAATAAATATTATTGCTTATTTTTCCCTATTAATTTCGAAAATTATAGATATGTTGGGAGAAAGATTTTCTTTGAATTTTGTTATGGAATGAAGATATGTATTCTTGGAATACAAGATTATCTCATTTAATTCAAGAAATCTCCCACTTGGTTATCTATAATAAGATTTTCGAAAAAATTGAAATATAGTGGGCAAGAAAGATTTTCTTGATTTTCTTGAAAAGATATTATGGAAGATATGTATTTCTTGAAATACAAGAATATCTCATAAATTCAAGAAGATCCAAATCTTGAAATCCTGCACACCCTATATTTCGAAAATTACCATAAAATAGAGAAGGTGGAATTTTGTGGAATATTATAAGAGATATATTCAAGATTTCTTGGAGATCAAGAAAAGATTTTCCCACATTATTTTAACCTAAAAATTCGACCACCTCATGCTCTATAAATAGGGGATGATTATTTCATTCCCAAGTACAATTCCATGTGCTGAAAAAATTAGTAAATCCACAAAGGTGGTGCAACATAATTTATTTTTCTTTTGTTAAATCGTTCACAAGTGTCCTTCCACCGGATAGTTGAACGAGGGCTAAGGGAATACTTGGGAATTCCTTTCGGTTAGTCTATTCAGCCACACCGTTGCCATCCCAAGAGGTACGTTCACGTAAACTCGTAGAATTCCGCATGCGTAGGTTTTACGTGAATTATTATATGCATGAAGAAACTTATGTTGAACAACCGAAAGGTTTTGAAAATCTAGAATTTCCTGATCATGTTTACAAGTTAAAGAAAGCCTTATATGGTCTAAAACAAGCACCTAGAGCTTGGTATGGTAGACTTACTGATTTCTTACTTGAATTTGGATTTTTGAGAGGTGAAGCTGATAGAACCTTGTTCATTAAAAATTCTAAGAATGATATCATGGTTGCTCAAATATATGTTGATGATATTGTATTTGGTTCAACTAGTAATGATATGCTTGAAAGTTTTGTTAAAGAAATGACCTGTACTTTTGAAATGTCCATGGTTGGAGAACTAAATTTCTTTTTAGGTCTTCAGATCAAACAAATGAAAGATGGTATTTTCTTTTGTCAAAACAAATATGCTAAGAATCTGGTGAAAAGGTTTGGTTTGGAAAGTGCTAAAACTATGAAAACTCCTATGGGTTCAACTCAAAAGTTGAGTAAAGACTTGATTGGAAAAGATGTTGATCCTACTTTGTATAGATCAATGATTGGAAGTCTTTTGTACTTAACTTCTAGTAGGCCTGATATTATGTATAGTGTCTGTCTTTGTGCAAGATATCAAGCTAATCCTAAGGAATCACATCTCAATTCTGTAAAAATAATTATAAGATATGTGGCTGGAACATGTGATTTAGGTATTTGGTACTCAAAGGATACTAATTGTTCTTTAGTTGGCTATAGTGATGCAGATTGGGCAGGTGATTGTGATGACAGAAAAAGTACTAGAGGAGGATGTTTATACATGGGAAACAACATTATCTCCTGGCATAGTAAGAAACTGAATTGTGTTTCACAATCAATAGTTGAGTCTGAATATGTTGCTGCTGGAAGTTGCTGCACTCAACTGCTATGACTTAAAAAGATGTTTGATGATTATGGATTGGAAAGTGGTATTTTGACTGTTTATTGTGATAATACTAGTGCTATCAATATTTCTAAGAATCCTGTGCAACATTCTTTGACTAAGCATATAAGTATAAGACGTCACTTTATAAGAGATCTTGTAGAGAAAGAAGTTGTGAAGTTAGAATACATTTCTACTGAAAAACAACTTGCTGACATTTTCACAAAAGCCCTTGATTATGAGAGGTTTTCTTCACTTAGAAAATCTCTTGGTCTTTGCTATATCTGAAAATAAACACTAGATGTTGTGACAAATGTTTCCAAACATTTGAAGCAACATTGTGGTTCTGATAATAAGTTTGTCTGTTGTTTTGCTTATTTTTGAGCTTTAAATGATAGTGTTTTGATCTTATGGTTTGAATCATGGTTTAGATACAGAGTCCTGGACATATATCTCTTAAATGCATTAAAAATAAAACACAACTTAGATGTGTAATCACTGAGTAACTATGGGACACGGAGCTCGCTACTACGATGTTCTCTTTTCAAAAGGTGATTAAATATACATCCATGTTTGTTCACAATCCATTGAGTAACTATGGGGCACGGAGCTCGCTACTACGATGCACTCTTTTAAAAAGATGGATCAATGTGAACATGTGTTTAAAGAAAAATTCAAAATATGCAACACTTTGATGATGAATTTCATGCAAAATTGAGTGTTGAGATATATGTGTCCCGACATTTTGTGAAACCTTAAGTGATTCGAACTTTATCTATCATACATGATTTGTTTAATGTTCTAGATAAGTTGAATTCGTGGATTGAACAAGTTATTTGAACTGATTTGTGTCTATTTAATTTTAGATATGGTCTTCTGTCTTTCGCAAATGTTTTTGGCGGTCTCTTACACATCACACAATCACATAACTTCAAAGTAGTGGGTGGTTACCTTTGTTCCCACTCCTGATCGGTTTTCTTGTGGATGTGTGTTATAACCTCCATTCTTTCTTCTCTACTTAAGTTCGATTTATCTGTGATGTTTAATATTGAAAGCTGAAAACATTGTTGCTGCATATTGGATTCGAGGTTTGTTGTTGTTCTTGTATTATTTCATATTTCTCAGTCATATGCTTCTTTTCCCTCCTATTTTCTGATTTCATTATTTTAATTGCCTGTGTATTTATTTGATTGGACAACAAAGAGGTGAAATGACTGAAAAACAAAACCCATCGGTCACTCGAAATCAGTCACAAACTCACGCCAACCCTTCTCCCTCAAAATCTTCCTCTCCAGAAAATTTAAACCCTTTGAACCTTCTCGCTGAAATGGCTTCGCAAAATCCAGATTATGATTCCACTAATGTTGGTGGATCATCTTCTTCTTCCGTACCAAAACCCTCTCCGTACGAATTTCCTGAAGATACTCCTCAATCTCTGGTTCGACTGATCATTGAACAAATGCTCGAGAAAAATCTTCATGTTCTTCCTGATGTTTTTGTTGGAAAAAGACAAGTCAACATTAATGACTTTGTTGATCTTTCTGCTAAACCCTTAGTCACAGAAATTCCTGAAGAACCTTATCTAGAAATACACTCAGAAACTCTTATTGATGACCCTGTTTCTGAAAACCCTTCTGAAAACCCAAATCAAACAGCCGACGTTGAAATGAAATCTGCTAACTCCTCTGATTCAGAAGGAATGGGGGAGAAATTGAAGAACATTAGGCTAAGAAAGAAGCAATTGGCTCCCAGAAGAGGTGTTGGTAGATGGGGAAAGAGAAGAATGTCACAAAGAAACTTAGGGAAAAAGGTTGATTATACTGGGAAACGTCCTAAGAGAACTGATGGTGGTTGTGATGATCCCATTCATGTTGAGGATTCTGATGAAGAAATGGTTGTTCCAAATGTTCCTGTTGCTGAGCCAAAAGATTCAGATGATGACTTAACCATGCAAGAATTGTTGGCTAAGAAGGAAAGGAGAACCAAACAGAAAAATGATCCTCCGGTGAATGCTGCTACAAATATTGCTGAATCATCTGATTCTGAACCAGACATTGATCCTCAAGCTGAGGATACTATAGAAGATGAACCTGAAGAAGAGGAACCCGAAGAAAATGAACCTGAACAGAATGAGTCTGATGATGAACTTGATCAGATCTTTGATGAGGTAATTGTTGGGGAATTATTTGCACGGATCTATTCGGGATGAATATTTAAATACAAATTTAATTCTAACAATTATTAGTAGCATGAATTAATCCTATATTAATTCAACAACAAATCATGCATATAAACAGTTCACATAAATCTTACGCATGCGGAATTGCTACGGGTTTACGTGAACTAACCTCTTGGAGTGGCAATGGTCTCGTCGATAAAAACACACCAAAAAGCCTTCCCAAGTATTCCCTAGTCCTTGCTCGTCAATCCGGTGGAAGGAAGCTCGTGAACAATTAACAAAAGGGAAAATAAAAATTTGTTGCACCACCTTTGTGGATTTACTAATTTTTCCAGCACATGAAATTGTACTTGGGAATGAAACATTCATCCCCTATTTATAGAGGGGTGTTGGACAATTTTTTGGCATGGAATAGGGGAAGAAAATCTTTTTCTTGATCTCCAAGAAATCTTGAATATATCTCCTATATTCTTTTCTCCATAATTAAAATATTCCATAAAAATCTCAACTCCTCTTGTTATGGGAATTTTCGAAAAAATAAGGATCAAGATTCCAAGATTTGGATCTTCTTGAATTTATGAAATATTCTTGTATTCCAAGAATACATATCTTCCATAATATCTTTTCAAGAAAATCAAGAAAATCTTTCTTTCCCTTATTCTTTTAAGATTTTCGAAATTTACATAGAAAATAACCAAGTGGGAGATTTCTTGAATTTAATGAGATAATCTTGTATTCCAAGAATACTTATCTTCATTCCATAATAAAATTCAAAGAAAATCTTTCTCCTTCTTTTATTTACTATTTTCAAAAAATAGGAAAAATAGCAACAAATATTTATTTTATTTTTAAACACCTTTTTTCAGTTATTGGACTTTATGTTGGGCTACTTGAGGGGCCTTTAGGAGAATTAAGATTGGACCTTCCAATGGATCTTGAATTATCAATATTGAGCCACAATATTATTCAAGCCCATAAATATTAATTAATCCCACTACATAATTAATATTGCACTATCCATCATAACCCATATTACAGTCAATATGGCTCCCGGTTATTATTTCCCGTGTTTAAGATTATCTAGCCCATTAATTAATTCAAGCTACTGAAATAGCTTTCCATTAATTAATATCTTTTGTCCTTGGTTAAGGAACGGTTCAACATTATTATCCATACCGGAAACTAGTTCCACTTGCAAGATTTGGTATGATAAAACTTATGAACCTCCCAAGGGCGAAAATCGAACAAGCGTACTTGCACACGATTTTTCGTATTAAATCTTAGCAATCGCATGTGACCAATAATATTGCCCAAGATATAAAGTATTGAATCTCGTTGATTCTCTACCCGTAATAAGTCAAAGCAATAATTACCAACCACACGCGATCCTATTTAAGGGACGAAGATTAAGAAATAACGAACCACTGAGGTCTAATTCTTCCTGGTTCAGTTCTGAAGAATTTGTCCTCCTATAGGTCCTCTTCAGTGCACTAAACATGCACTAGTGTAATCTCTTGGTCAAGACAAGTCAATCTGAGACTTACACTTCAACCTTTCACAATGGATTGTTCATTTCCATCTAGGTCGTGAATGGTGTACTTTTGGTTACAAGGGACTGTTAATTTAATCTTCTGTGATCTGGTATCACTAAATTAACTACAATGTAACACGTACTATTTATTGAACAGTTATGCAGTAAATATATGTAACATTTGATGATATTTAAAGCATCAGTGATAAACAATTTATTTCAGTAAATAAGTCCGAAATTCAGTTTGATTATACAAAGTAAAAGCATACTTTCCAGTATAATCCCAACAATCTCCCACTTATACTCAAAGTCTGCTTTTAAGTATACTACAACATGTCTCGTGTAGTTCCTAATACGTGACATCTAATGTCACCTACAAGAACCTAATAATGTCTCCCAGTTATACTCAAAGCAGATTGGAAACGGTCTTGACACCCATTCCTTCCACATGTCTCTAGAATGTATTCTGAGGCAGACCCTTTGTGAATGGATCTGTTAGGTTGTCTTCTGACGCGATCTTTGACACCTCTATATCTCCTCTCTTAACGATTTCTCGTATAAGATGGTATTTCCTTTCAATGTGTTTGCTGGCCTTGTGGGCTCTTGGTTCCCTTGAATTTGCAACTGCTTGGGCATTGTCACAATAAACAGTGACTGTGTTGGGCAAATTCGGAACTACATCCAAGTCCACTAGGAAGTTCTTGAGCCAAACCGCTTCTTTCGCTGCCTCGCAAGCAGCTACATATTCGACTTCCATGGTAGAATCTGCGATGCATTTCTGCTTAACGCTTCTCCATGTCATGGCTCCTCCCCCATGCAAAACAAACTACCGGAGGTAGATTTTCTGGAATCTAAGTCTGATTAGAAATCCGAGTCCGTGTAGCCGATGGGGATTAGACTATCTGACTGATAAACCAAAATTCTATCTCGAGTTCTTTTCAGATACTTCAGAATGTTTTTAACTGCCGTCCAATGTTCTTTCCCCGGGTTACTTTGATATCTTGCCACCATGCCAACGGCAAAGCAGATATTCGGTCTCGTGCACAACATTGCATACATAAGGCTTCCGACGGCCGAAGCATAAGGAATGCCTTTCATGTCATCTATCTCCTTTTGTGTCTTAGGGTACATTTCCTTGGATAGATGGATTCCATGTCTGAAAGGTACGAAGCCTTTCTTGGAATCTTGCATGTTGAATCGCTTCAAGACAGTGTCTATGTATGAAGCTTGCGATAAGCCTATCATCCTTTTCTTGCGATCTCGAGTGATCTTGATCCCAAGGATGTGCCCGGCTTCCCCTAAGTCCTTCATATCAAACTGTTTTGAAAGCCATGCCCTTACGTTTGATAACACCTTTACATCGTTCCTGATGATCAGAATGTCATCTACGTATAGTACTAAGAATACCAATGCAGTTCCGACACACTTTTTGTACACACAACTTTCGAACTCGTTTTGATCAAACCCATAAGACTTTATAACATGATCAAAACATTGGTTCCAAGCTCTGGATGCTTGTTTGAGTCCGTAAATGGACTTCTTGAGCTTACAAACTAGGTGTTCTTGGCCTTTTCAATGAAGCCTTGGGGTTGTTGCATATAGATTTCTTCATCAAGACTTCCGTTAAGGAAAGCCGTCTTGACATCCATTTGCCAGATTTCAAAGTCGAGATGCGCAACAACCGACAAGAGAATTCGGATGGACTTGAGCATTTCTACAGGCGAAAAAGTTTCCTCATAGTCGATCCCATCTTTCTGAGTATAACCTTTCGCCACAAGCCTTGCCTTGAAGGTCCTCTTTTTCTCTTGTACACCCACTTGCAACCAATGGGTTTGACCCCATTAAGTGGTTCGACTAGCTCCCACACTCTGTTATGATCCATAGAACCCATTTCGGCTTTCATTGTTGTTTACTAAGAAACCGCATCCTTGTCTTGGATTGCCTCGTCATATGTCCATGGGTCTGATTCGTCTTGTCCGGGAATCAAGTCCGATGACTCTCCTATCCCTATGAATCTCTCGGGCTATTTCACAACCCTCCCACTACGATGAGGTTTCGGTTGTGTAAGTGTATCGTTTGGTATGTCATCTTGTACAGTTGGCACTGAGGTTAGCCCCCTTAGCTCATTTAAGGTAATCTCACTTCTGGGTCTTCTTTTGTTCATATAGTCTTCTTCCAAAAATCTAAAGTGGGTGCTTATTACCACCTTTTGATCTTCGGGACCATAGAACATACACCCTTTTGTTCCCTCGGGGTATCCTACAAACAACATTAATTATGATCGAGGATCCAATTTTCCGGCTTCCTTGTCCAACACGTAGGCCGGACACCCCCAAATTTTCATGTGTCTCAAACTGGGCTTGCGCCCGGTCCACAATTCTTTGGGAGTTTTGGGAACCGATTTGGATGGCACCAAGTTCATAATGTAAGTCATTGCTTTCAAGGCATGACCCCGTAACGACTTGGGAAGATCCGCGATAACTCATCATAGATCTAACCATTTCCTAAAGAGTTCTGCTTTCTTCGCTCTGCAACCCCATTTTGTTGAGGGGTTCCGGTGCGATTAGTCGATGATGCAATCCCTTTATCGAACAAGTAGTTCAAAAACTAATCGGCCGAGGTACTCGCCTCCACGATCGGATCGTAGAGACTTGATACGTTTTCCCTATGATTCTCTGCTGAGCCTTAAATTCTTTGAATTTCTCAAAGGTCTCGATTTATGCTTCATAAGGAAAATATAACCGTACATTGAGTAGTCATCAATAAAAGTGACGAAATCTTGATAACCTCCCTTGCTTTGGTTGACATTGACCACATACGCCCCTGTGTGAACGATTTCTAACACTTCTTTGGCTCTATTCCCTTGGCTCCGAATGCCCTCTTGATCATTTTACCCTCCAAACATGATTCGCAGGTTGAAATTGGTTCAACTTGGAGAAACTCCAGTGAACCGTCTTTCACCAACCTTTGGATCCTCTTTGGATTAATATGTCCCAATCTTAGATGTCATAGAAGTGTCTCGATCACGTCTAATGAACGTTTTTTTTCTCGAAATTGATTGATGTGTTATAGGATGCATTTTAGTGAGTGGTGTGCATGATTAATTGTATAGAGATTATTCGACAACGTTCCATAACAGATAAATTTATCATAAAGAGAAATGGTAACAACTTTATTAAAAGTAACCGAATATCCATCAAGGTAAAGTTTAGAAACTGAAATTAAATTCTTTCTAAAATTCAGAACGTAAAGAACATCTCTTAAAATTAAAACTCTGTCTTCAAAAGACAGGTGCACTTCTCCCATCGCTTCACCGCCACTCTCGTAAAGATCGCCAAAGATGATAAGGATCTCACTCCCACTAAGTTGCTCGTCCGCTTGAACCCTCAGAAAGTGAAACAAACATGATCAGTGGATCCCGTATCCACCACCCATAAATGGGAGGCATACTCCGCTAAGCAAGTTTCAACAACTAGTGCGTGAGAATTACCTTTCTTTCCATTCCTTTTGGGTTTGGAACAGGCTGACCTCCTATGTCCCTTTTCACCGCAGTTAAAATATTTTTCCTTTTGGTACTTTCTTGACACCCATGCAGCTAGCTGTCTTTCTCTTACTTTTCTTAGTGATGAGTTTGCTTTGGTTCTGACCACTTTCCTTTTCTTGAGACTTGCCTTCCATTGGCCTAGATCTTGAGAAAAGACTTTTGGTCACCAATGCTTCGTCTTTCTTTCCTAAATACTTCTCTATTTTCTCCAAGGCTTCTTGTAGAATGTCCATAGTAAACATGTGATCACTCATCACAAAACTACAGTAAAACCCATCGAAGCACCTTGGAAGAGTTAGCAAAAGAAATTCGATTTGGGCCTCATCACAATACTTAGTACCGAGATAAGCCAGTTTTTCAAAATGGCGTTTAATTCTGAGAACATGCTCCCTTACGAGTGTTCCCTCAGCCATCTTTAGCCTGGCCATGTCATCATTTTTAAACTGATTGATCATGCGGTCTTTTGTTAAAAACATTTATTCAAGACTTTGTATAATTTCTGCAGCAGACCCAACACCTTCATGAATGTGTCTCAAATCATCAGACAGTGAAGTCAAGATTACATGTTTCATGGGTTCATTTGCCTGCTCCCAAATATTATACAAGTGCCTTTCCGCATCAGTTGATCCATCAGTAGGCATACGGGGCTTGGGTACATCAAGAACACAATGATGTTCTTGTGCCGGTAGGACAAAACTCATATTTCGTTTCCAAACAACATAGTTATCACCAGTTAATTGGTGTTCTTTGAGTGTATATAACAGTGGATTAAAAGGTTGCGACATGATGAACTGAAATAAATAATAATATGCATAAGCCCAAATATATCACAAAATTCGATCACATGTTTCATATTAAAATCTCAAAAAATATGAACATGCATCAACCAACATCTCAAAACAGTTTAAATAAGCCACGTGGGGTGGGTCATTATTTAAACACATTCAAGCAGGTTATAAACAAGAACAGTTACAAACCTTTAATAACTAGATTAATTGTTGGCTCCCACTTGACCAATATAAAATTGACAGGGACTTCGGGGAAGTATATGCATATCAATTTTATACCTAAGTAATAACCATGATTAAATACAAAATTATTATTTCGTTTTGAACGAGCCTCGTGGGGAGGGCCATCATCGCCACTAGTAATAATTCACAATCATCCATTTGGAATTTATTCATGTGAAAGCTATCTTTTGACCGTCCCGTGGGGGGAATTTCTCCAAAAGAATTCACAAATAAATAAATCATGGAGGTCAAAATTAATTTAATTTTATTATTCGGAATAAAATTGTCAATTAATTGTTTAAGCATACTTAGTAATTTTCGAAAGTGAGATTTTTCAAAAATATTTTTTTTCGTGCATCGCAAATTTAAACACAATTTAAATGAGCATAAAATAATGCATAAACATCAAAACAAAAAAAAATTAAACATATTGGGCACATTTATCCAATTGTCATGGTTAATTTTTGTCATGTCTTGATCTTGAGAAATCGTCTTCATAGCCTTCATCGTTCTTCTCGAAAAGCTCCCACTTGACCGTCTTAAAAAAATGTCTTGTCAAGCCATGTCATCGACCAGCTCACGGGTAGCACTCCCCCGGCCATGTCAAGTGGCATCCGTTCATGTGTCTTGCGTCGGCCGCCCGTCGCCCTTGCCACGCCCCAGCGTCTCGGCGCGTCGCCGCGCCGCCCGTCTTGATCCAGACGCGCTGCCCCTCCGGCCTCGCCCGTGCCCATCTGCGCGCCCGCCCGCGTCCGCGCCGCGTGTGTGCCTCCTTTTGGCACGCGTTTACGACGACGCCGCCCTACGCCTTGCCCGATCCCGCTTTTTAATTCTTCATCTCCGCCTCCGTTTCCGATCCGGTTACAATTTATTTACAAAATAAATAAACCTAGATCTAGACTAGTCTATTACATTGATCAAATCAAACAAATTCTAATCTACTCGTGGATTTTCTCACGAGGCAAAACGAATTCGAACGAATCGAATTAAAAACCACAATTTATATGCATGCATAAATAAACACATTAAATTCCATGACAATTGGATACCTGTAAAAAAGATCTAGCAATTCTACTATCCAATTTCAAATTTAATGAAAATGAATTAAATTACAATTTAAAATTCAGAGCCCGAAATCGAGGCTCTGATACCAGTTGTTGGGGAATTATTTGCACGGATCTATTCGGAATGAATATTTAAATACAAATTTAATTCTAACAATTATTACTAGCATGAATTAATCCTATATTAATTCAAATAATAATTCAACAACAAATCATGCATATAAACAGTTCACATAAATCCTACGACGCGAATTGCTACGGGTTTACGTGAACTAACCTCTTGGAGTGGCAATGGTCTCGTCGATAAAAAGACACCAAAAAGCCTTCCCAAGTATTCCCTAGTCCTTGCTCGTCAATCCGGTGGAAGGAAGCTCGCGAACAATTAACAAAAGGGAAAATAAAAATTTGTTGCACCACCTTTGTGGATTTACTAATTTTTCCAGCACATGGAATTGTACTTGGGAATGAAACATTCATCCCCTATTTATAGAGTGGTGTTGGACGATTTTTTGGCATGGAATAGGGGAAGAAAATCTTTTTCTTGATCTCCAAGAAATCTTGAATATATCTCCTATATTCTTTTATCCATAATTAAAATATTCCATAAAAATCCCAACTCCTCTTGTTATGGGAATTTTCGAAAAAATAAGGATCAAGATTCCAAGATTTGGATCTTCTTGAATTTATGAAATATTCTTGTATTCCAAGAATACATATCTTCCATAATATCTTTTCAAGAAAATCTTTCTTTCCCTTATTCTTTCAAGATTTTCGAAATTTACATAGTAAATAACCAAGTGGGAGATTTCTTGAATTTAATGAGATAATCTTGTATTCCAAGAATACTTATCTTCATTCCATAACAAAATTCAAAGAAAATCTTTCTCCTTCTTTTATTTACTATTTTCAAAAAATAGGAAAAATAGCAACAAATATTTATTTTATTTTTAAACACCTTTTTTCAGTTATTGGACTTTATGTTGGGCTACTTGAGGGGCCTTTAGGAGAATTAAGATTGGACCTTTCAATGGATCTTGAATTATCAATATTGAGCCACAATATTATTCAAGCCCATAAATATTAATTAATCCCACTACATAATTAATATTGCATTATCCATCTTAACCCATATTACAGTCAATATGGCTCCCGGTTATTATTTCTCGTGTTTAAGATTATCTAGCCCATTAATTAATTCAAGCTACTGAAATAGCTTTCCATTAATTAATATCTTTTGTCCTTGGTTAAGAACAGTTCAACAATATTATCCATACCGGAAACTAGTTCCACTTGCAAGATTTGGTATGATAAAACTTATGAACCTCCCAAGGGGGCAAATCGAACAAGCGTACTTGCACACGATTTTCCGTATTAAATCTTAGCAATCGCATGTGACCAATAATATTGCCCAAGATATAAAGTATTGAATCTCGTTGATTCTCTACCCGTAATAAGTCAAAGCAATAATTACCAACCACACGCGATCCTATTTAAGGGACGAAGATTAAGAAATAACGAACCACTGAGGTCTAATTCTTCCTGGTTCAGTTCTGAAGAATTTGTCCTCCTGTAGGTCCTCTTCAGTGCACTAAACATGCACTAGTGTAATCTCTTGGTCAAGACAAGTCAATCTTAGCCTTACACTTCAACCTTTCACAATGGATTGTTCATTTCCATCTAGGTCGTGAATGGAGTACTTTTGGTTACAAGGGACTGTTATTTTAATCTTCTGTGATCTGGTATCACTAAATTAACTACAATGTAACATGTACTTTTTATTGAACAGTTATGCAGTAAATATATTTAACATTCGATGATATTTAAAGCATCAGTGATAAACAATTTATTTTAGTAAATAAGTCCGAAATTCAGTTTGATTATACAAAGTAAAAGCATACTTTCCAGTATAATCCCAACAGTAATGGAATCTGACTCTGACTCAGATGATAAGGTTGAGTATGATAGAAAATCTGTTGTTGTTAAATCCATGCTTAAGAGATTCATTGTGGATGAAAGGATAATCAAAATGCCTGATTTTGAAGCTCAAAATCTAATAGGTTTTCTTGAGAGTAGATCTCTGTTGCATGCTCTACAATATGCCAAACCTTATTATGTTACTTGGGTTGCTGAATTTTATGCTAATCTGAAAAAGAGTTGTGGGAATAGGCAGTCTTCACACTATGGGAAAGTAAGGTTTAGATACAATGTTGTTACCATTACCCCTAAAATTATAAACATCTTTCTGAAGACTAAACAAGTGGAAGATGATTCCGGAGAATTGGACATAGGGGAAGTGATGTCTGTCATCACTGGTGGTAGACATTCTGTGTGGACTTTACAATTTTCTGCTGCAAAACTGACCTCTTTATACTTTGTGATGCATAAGCTGCTAGTCTCTAATTGGTTGCCTTCCAAGAATTCTACTGTGTTAACCAAGGAACAGGCATTCTTGCTGTACAAGATTGTGAACCTGAATAAATTCAACATGGGTCAAATTATATTTGACAACATTGTATCCTATGCTAGTAAACACTCTGAAGGAACTATTTTGCCATATCCAAGTTTGATCTGTCAACTCTTGGATAGACTGGAGTTTGAGAGACCTAGAGGAGAGAGGATCAGTGGGTATATGCCAAGTTTTGGTATCTCACATGTGCTGAGATCTGGAAACCGTACTGTTGATCTACCTTTGGAAGATCCTGCACCGCAAGCCGAAAATGTTGTCCATCCTGTTGGCAACATTCCTTATACAGTAATCAGAAAGAATGGTACACCCTCTATTCATTTTACAAACTCTTTCATTACTGATCAGATTACTTCCATCCAGCAGAACATAGATGCTTTACTTAAACAGCAAGCCTTCTGGAGAAACCTGCTTTCTACTCCAACAGGGGGAGGATCACCTGATGATGGTCCTGATGATGGTGGTGATGATGGAGCTGGTCCATCTGGCCATGCAGGTGAGAAGGATGATGCATCAGATGCTGCGGAAGATGATGTTGATATTGCTGCTGATCAGAATAATGCTGAAGATAGAGAGGTGGAGGATGCTGTACAAGATGTTGTTAATGAGGCTGTGGAGGATGCTGTGGAAGATGTACTCAATACTGATACTGCTGCTGCTGCTGAACAAATGGTACCTGATGATGCTCAACCGGTTGATGATAGCCCTGCTTACACTGATGATGAGGTGTTGGTGACACCTACCAGGGAGAATTTGTCTCCAAAGAGCATTGCTATCATTGATCAGCTTTATGGAGCTGATAACTGGTGATTGGATTCAAGACAGCTGGGAATTTTGAAGTATGGGGGAGCATTTGCAGATTATGGAGATGCAGTCATTCCTTGGCCTAGTCCTTCCCTTTATTTCTCTATAAATTTCATGTCTGTGTTGTAATCTTTTATTTCTGCTCTTTACTTGTTAAACTCTGTTAATGGACAACTAGTTGATAGGTTTATATTTCTGTCATTTACTTTATGCTATTGGATACTTTGGCCTAAGTACACTACCGATGTACTTGGTGCTTGTGTTTGTTTATATTTATGATTTGGTTGAATAGTAGTTGTTCTCTGAATGGCTATTATTTGTTTCTTTCCTGACACAAGTTAGGATGTTGTTTTTAACATCAGGTGTGTTGTAGTAGAAATGCCAAATTGGGGGAGTTTGTTGATGTTGCACGGATGTTGTTCCAGATGTTGGACAACATTCTGCACAACATCATAAATTTACCCTTTCTCCTAACACTAACTCCGGTTTGATAGATGTGTTTCTCTATGTTTCCTACATTGCAGGTTGAAGATAATCTCGGGAATTATCAAGCGGTTGCACTGATGGAGTGAGAATAGAAAGATCATGGGTGGTTACACCAAGATCATGGAGATAGTGGAGGAGAAGTTCAAGGTTGTTCACACCAAGTGGATAGGACAATGCAGTTGGTCCGAAAGTCTATAAATAGACTGCATTGGCCGACATTCAAGTTTGAGTTAAAGTGAAATGCCATTTGCTCTACTCCAAACTTAAGAGAGTAACATCCAAGACACAACCAAGAGTGAAAAACCAAGTGTAATGCTAGGAGTGTGAGGGTCGATGTTATTCTATGTGTACTGGTCGAGGGAATACAATCTCTCCCATCAGTATTGATTTTGTCTTATTAGATCAAGTTTTAGGTTGAATAAGATCACTAGTTACTTGATTGAATAGATTGATTTTGGTGTGTGCTTTTTCACTACACTTTTTAGGATCTTGTAAGAGATTCGTCTGTATCTCACTACTTGTTATAGTGATGTTTTTAACCATGAGGTTCGTATAGTCTGGATTACAGACTATACAAAATTTTGAAATCCTTTGCACTGCGTTTTTATGCTTCTGCTGTCATATGTTGTTTTATATGTTGTATAACATTTTCAACAACACTCTGAAAAATACACGCACACACACTGTCATTAAATATTGGAATACATTTTATGGAATTTGAATTCGTCTAAAATATTTCATTTATGAGTAGGTCTTCTGTGAAACTGGTTCCATTTTTATAGGCATGGCCCTTCAGTTTTCACGACTAATTCCGTTTTATAATATAAATAACACCCTTCAGTTATCGCTACTAATACCCTTACTGTAATATAAGTCACACCCTTCAGTGTTATGAGTAATACTCTTTATAGTAAAAAGTCATACCCTTCAGTAATCACTGCTAATACCCTTTTGTAAGATAAGTCACACTCTTCAGTTATCACTACTAATATCCATGCTGTAATATAAGTCACACCCTTTATAGTAAAAACTCAAACCCTTCAGTTATCACAACTAATACCCTTTAGTAATATAAGTTACACTTTTTTGTGTGAAACTTGTTCACCCTATACTTGGCATAGTTTGTATAATTTCCTAAATATTAGGTTATATATTTGTTGAAATTTGATTTCGTCTACAATATTTAATTTATATGATTTTTCTAAATATTGGTACTTATTATATGGAATTTGAATTCGTACTTGATTTGAATTCTATTATAATATTTAATTTATATGGTATTTTAAATTCTGGGATATATTTTTATGAAATTTTGGGATATATTATTTAAAAAAAGGGAATTCTACTATAACATTTAATTTATATGGTATCCTAAATTTTGAAATATATTTTTATGAAATTTTGGGATGAAGTGTCTTATCCAAAATATTGATATATATTAGGAATTTAAATACTAATACAATATTTGATTTATATGATTTTCTATTGGAATATATTTTAAAGAATTTGAATCGGTCTATAATATTTGATTTATATGGTTTCAAAAATATTGGAATATATTTTATGGAATTTGTAGCCGTCTACAATATTTAATTTATATGGCTTCCTAAATATTCGGATGTATATTTTTTGGAATTTGAGTCCATGCATCTACAATATTTGATATATATGGTTTCCTATATATTGATTATGGAATTTGAATCCGTACATGATTTGAATTCTACTATAATATTTAATTTATATGGCATCCTAAATTTTGGGATATATTTTAATAAAATTTTGGGATTTATAATATAAAAAAAGTGAATTCTACTATATTTAAATTATGTGGTCCTAAATTTCGGGATATGTTTTTATATTATTTTGTGATGAAGATTTATTTTTTATATCTTATTTATATTAATATATATTAGGAATTTAAATCCTACTACAATATTTGATTTGTATGGTTTCCTAAATTTTGGAAAATATTTTGTGAAATTTGAATTGGTTTACAATATTTGATTTATATCGTTTCCTAAATATTAAGATATATTTTAAGAAATTTGAATCGATTTACAATATTTTATTTATATGATTTCCTAAATATTGGAATATATTTTATAAATGAAATTTCAATTCGTCTACAATATTTGACTTATATGATTTTCTAAATATTGGAATATATTTTTTGGAATTTGAATCCATCTATAATATTTGATTTATATCATGATTTTCCTAAATATTGGTACTTAATACTTATCCTATGAAATTTGAATCCGTACTTGATTATACTATAATATTTAATTTATATGGTACCCTAAATTATGGGATATATTTTTATGAAATTTTGGAATTTATAATTTTAAAAAAGTGAATTTTACTATAATAATTAATTTATATGGTATCCTAAATTTTGTGATATATTTTTATGAAATTTTAATATCATTTAAAATTTTAATTTTAATGGTCATTTAAAATTTTAAGTTTCTTACAAGTGTTGTGTAATAATTTTTTCAGCCAATAATTTTGTTGTTAAAATTATTCAATTATTATAAGTTAAGATTAATGTTGGCATAAGAAAATATTCTTAATTTATGTAAAAAAAAAAAAAAAAACTCAGAATGACATATACAAATAATAGGAGGGAGTATAATTTATGGCGTATGTTATTAATATAATTAATACTCCTAATTTAATATAATGTATAGATTGTGAAAATAAAATATTATACTATAAATAGCTATTCATAGAATTGCATAATTTTGAAATACATGATTTATATGAATAGAGGTGATTCACAATTACTTGATAAGGGATATAAATTATTTTTTTTTAAAATATCTCATCAATTAAAATCAACTTGTAGTTAAACTTTTCCTTAAATTCTTGAGACATCATCATCCATGAACATAGGACCTTAATCTTTAATGTCCAAGTCTCTTTTTCAGGATTAATAGTTCTGACAGGGACAAATTTTGACTCCATTAACTACAAAAAAAAACGTTAAATATACAATCAAAATTTTACGTATCTAAACTTTAAATATCCATTCTTTTCGAAAAAAAAAAAAAACTTTAAATATCCATGAATGAAGAGTCATATTTTCTTATATTTATTATTCATTTGAAAACTGAACTAATCTTTTGTAAACTCACAACTAAAAAGAATTGTGTCGAATTATCTGCAATGAAGATGTTTCCATCCAATTTTATCTCAATAATATGTAGAGAATAAAACTCTATATTTTGAAAGTCAACGACAGCGGGCTTCATGAAATAGAAAAGAAGAAATTAAGTTTCAAAAAAAGAAAAGAAGAAATTAAGTAAACAATAAAAATAACTCTAATGTAATAAAATAACTGGACAGTAAAAATCAAAATTAAATAATGAATGATTGAGATTAAAAAATAAAAAAATTAATAATAATACAATAAAATAACTTCTCAAATAAATTCAAAGATTTGACTAAAATCATCATATTAAGAGGCACACTTGCATGTGACGGTCTCACGGTGAGACAGGGCATAAATTGAACATTGACGCTTTAACACTTTGGACGGGATGAATGTTATTTGTATTAAGTTGTGTCTCGTCTTACATGAGTTTTTATTCCATATTAATAGGGAGATAAAAGATTCTTTGTTGATCGTATAAGCAAAATCATGCTGCAGTAGATTGTAATTTAGATTGTGATGGTTAGCACAATTTTTTTCTTTTCCCGTTTCTCGCCCATCTGTTTGGCTTGAGAATAATTTTTCTTTTGACTAGAGGAATGGATTGTTGTACTTTTTGTTTGTTTGTTTATGAATAAATGATCCTTCCATTGCAAAACAAAAATAATGATATGCAGATTAGACTCAATATTAATACACAAATGTCAGTATGTAACATCAAAAGTTAAACACAAATTAAGAGAAAATTTATGAGTAGGTCTCATGTACACTCAATTGCACCGTGCATTCATGACCCATTTTAAAAAAGCGGGTCGCATGTCCACTTTAAAATGTTGTATAGCGCTGCAAGCTTTACAAAGTCAGGATATAGCCCAGTTGTTAAAGCGCCTTGTTTCTAGGTGTAGGTACAAGGATCAATCCTTAAATTGCCCAAAAAAAAACCTTTTTTTTCCCTAATTTTATTCTAATTTTTTTATTTGGATTTTCCCTAATTTTATTCTAATTTCTTTTTTATTCGGATTTGCTTCTTTTTTTTCTTTTTTTTTTTAAATTTTGAATTGCTCAAATTTCGGTATTGACGAAAAATTAGGTCTTTGATGAATGAATTAAAGCTATTTGAACCGTGCAACTAGAAGACAGAGAAACATGCAACTAAATAATACTAAATCGTGCAACTAGAAAATCATAAAAACATGCAACTAGCTAACACAAAATCGTGCAACTATCTATAACCAAAATGTGCGGCTATTTATAATATCAAGAGACAATCTGTCTGTTCTTTCACATCCATAATATCAAATAAAATTAATGAATCCTTGCATCCCTATCTTAAAGAGAAACTATACTAATCTTCTGTTTACATGAAGAAAAAAATACAGAGGTTGGTGCCTAAGAGAAGTCGTGCAATCTTTTGCAGAAGTACATTTAGCCCTTTACCATAGAACTATAAATATATATTTAGAATAACATTTATCCTTTACCAAGCCTATCTAAACAGTATGGACAATTAGATTACTGAAAACGTGCAACTGCATAAAACAGAATCGTGCAACTACTTAAAACAGAATCGTGCAACTATTTATAATTGAAACGTGCAACTACTTGTAACAATCAATGCGACTTCACATAGCGACATTGGAGAGACGGGCAACAAAATTTGTTGTTGAAGAGTTCAAAAAGGGTTGTACAATCAATGCGATTGTGAAGGACCGCACTATGAAGATACATAAAGATACCGTGAAGTAGTGCCAGAGTTTGCTGCGCATATCGGGACGCGTATCTGAGGACTAACTATTTCTTCTCTCTGTTTACACAGTTCAGTGTGCCCAACCAAGATTCCTTCAGCAATCTTAAACTTCCCAGCATTTGCAAAGGACGAAATCACAAAATCTAACAGCGACTTGTTCGGAATAATCTGATCAACTCTCATGTAATCATACACAACTTTAGCAGATTCGTAAAGATTCACTCGACAGAGTGACCTCAGGAGCAAATCAAATGTGGATTCCGGGTGATTAACACTCAAATTGAGCCTTGAGTAACAAAAGAAGCTAAATGCTAAACTTGGATTATCCAATATATTATTTATGTGATAAATTACATCGAGAGCTACAAATGGATCCAAATTCATCCGGAAATAATCAGAATTTAAAACAGAAAGCGACTGAGAATGGCGAACACAGAGAGTGGACACTACTTTAACGAACCAGAGAGGAAGAGGAGCAAGAGGATGATACGGCCCAATATTGATGAAAAGGAGGAAGAAGAATAAAGGAGGAGTGGACAATGTGTACGGGGAAGAAAAAAGAAGAAAAGGGAACTATATATATGACCCAAATTCAATAAGTTTGGTAGGGTTGAGGTAAGTGCATGGATCCTAAATCCGTGCACCAGTTGCCCATGAGACTTTGTCTTATTTTGAAACATTTAATAAACCTCTAAACTCAATATAATGGTAACACATAAAAATTTAAATTCACTATAGTAGGACAACGACTCACTCTCTTTTCCTATTGCCTGTCCAAACTCATTGAACGATAACTGCAATAACATAGTATTTAATTAGGTTCAACGATCAATCAATATATTTATCGATTTCAAACTGTTCAATTGTAATAAAATTACCTGAAGTATTTTCCCCTTGCTACGAGCTCTCTTAATAGATGACATGGTGACTATACCCCGAGTGCGCTTCTCCCCGGAGCTGCTAGTGGTAGTGGGAGCATCAGTGTCACACTCTCTCAAGTCATCAGGATGTTGTCGATCATATGCACCATGATCATATGCGCCATGATCTCCATCAGAATATCCATCATCATCCCCATCATTTCCGGGATATGGCAAACGAGACATGATCCTGTAAAGCAGAAGAAACAACATTTAATAAACAAAAAACAAACAATATTCAATAAACCAGAAGAAACAAAATTGCATGATTACAAAATTTTTCCACCCCATTCCTATACTCATCTGATAATCGATCTGCTCGAACCCACTTTCGATCCATATAGAACTAGAGATGTCTATAGGAAAGACAATATGAAGACTGCTTCTCAAGACAATTATCTTAAAGTATTAAACCTAAAAGCATATCTAACCATACTTAATCTACATTCATTTTAATTTTCTAATTTTGAAATCCTTCCAATTTTTCACTCATTCACAATTTTTGTTACTTCTCAAGACAATATGTATCCTAATGTATCACCATTAATCATCATTAATCATTAATCACTATCCATTCATTAAATTAATAACCAAAATATATCCTAATGTATTAATCCTAATTTATGCTTAAATCCTCACACAAGCATATTATCAAACACCTTAAGTGCATTATTCATCTCTAACAAAATGTTCATTTCTAACACTAACAAAAATTCATTCAAGCCACTAACAACAATTAATCCAAGCTACTAACAACAATATAATTAAATCAACATTAATCCCACACTAACAACAATTAATCATAACAAATTAGCTATATATATCCTAACAATTAATCTCAAACATATATATATATATATATATATATATATCCTAACAATTAATCTCAAACATATATATATATATATATATCCTAACAATAATTAATCCCAAACATATATATATATATCCTAACAATTAATCTCAAACATATATATATAAACACAATATTTATATATATATCCTAACAATTAATCCCAAACACACACACACACACACACATATATATATATATAAATAAACACATGCAATATATATATATATATATATATATTAATTAAAATATATATATACATATATACATATATATATATATAAAAGAAAAAATACCTATATATATATATATGGAGGAGGAAGGAGGGCGGCGGCGGGGGGGGGATGGCGGGCGAGGCGGGGGGGAGGGGGTCAGGTCTTGTGGCGGTAGGAGAGGGAGGGAGGAGGCCGGCGCGCGACGATTTGGGGGAGAAGGAGAAGCTAGGTCAACGACTCACGGCGATTTATTTGGTTGGAGGAGAGGAAACCGACGACGGCCATGATTTGGGTGAGAGGGAGGAGCTAGGTCTTCGATCGGTTTGCGGCGATTTGGGGGGAGAGGAAATTGGGGAGAAGAAATGAAGGCAGGCCAAGTGATATATCTGATATAAAAAAAAAAAAAAAAAACAGCGGTTATTAACCGCTGTGCAAGTGATCTTGCAATGCGGTTTAAAACCGCTTTCCAAGTTTTATTCTTGGACAGCGGTTTTGAACCACTGTTTTTTTTTTTTTTTAATAAAACCGCTCTCCAAACTATAACTTGAAGAGCTGTTTGAAAAATAGATGTCCAAGTGCAGCTGTGTAAGCCTAAATGTGTAGTAGTGCTATAAACCGAGACATACACTAAATTAACCAATGTAAGTATGTAACATCAAAAGTTAAACACAAATTAATAGAAAATTTATTTTGAAACATTTAATAAACCTCTAAACTCAATATAATGGTAACACATAAAAATTTAAATTCACTATAAACCGAGACATACACTAAATTAACCAAAAGATCACACGTTTAAACTCTCTTTTAATATATTAGGAGATATATAATTATTTTTTGATTTAATTGCGAATAAAATTACGATATTTTTCAAAGTTGCAATTTAATATAAAATTTTCAATTTCGATAAATGAAACCCCAATTTTACAAATTTTTGCATTCGAGCTTACATGCAGTATACATCTTGAGTTTTGACTCTGAATAACATGACTTCCAATTTGAATTTTTTTTTGTAATGGTGAATAAATATACGTCCAGTAAACTCTACTATTTCAGGTTGATTGCCATTTCCTTCACGATCAAGAAATATAATGTCTATAAGCCCGAATTGTAAAAAATTGTAAAAGTGTACATTATTTTTTTTATTAAATAAAACTCGTACTTGAAAGAGTAATTTAACTAGTTTAAGAAACAATTTAATGAAAGTTTTTATGTGCAAGAATAAGTTCAAGGGCATGACCATAAAGAGATATTAACTTTAACTATCAATTTTTGCAAAAACTTTTAAAATAAAATAAATTCCAATTAGTCTCGACAAAATTTCGAACACAGCCACAATCAAATATTCAACATTAAGAATTAAAACAATAATTAAAAAAAGTATGCACTTAATTTTTAAATAGATAAAATTAAACTGGAGTTCATTAAATCTTCGAGCTATGCATCCTCCGTCGTACCACGTCGACTCTTAATCTGAAAGTGAGAAAATAAGAAGGGGTGAGCAAACCACAGCTCAGTGGGGACATGTTTGTCAAAACTAAATATAATAAGCAATTAAATAATCAAACACGTTAACATGTAAACATCACTTCTTCTCTTCTCGTTCATAAAGGTCAGAAGACCTACTCCTCTTTTATAAAGGGCAGATGACATATTCCTCGTTTATAAAGATCAGAAGATCCATTCCTCGTTTATCAAAGGTCGGAAGACCTATTCCTCGTTTATTAAGGTCAGAAGACCTATTCCTCGTTTATAAAGGTCAGAAGACCTATATTCTCAAACATATTTCACATGAATGTCAATAAAATCACAAATCATATTTAATAAAGACAAACATAATAGATAGAAATCCCCACCCCAAAATTAATACCGTAATGCAATGACAGATTACTCCTCGTTGTTACCTTCACCTAATATTGATAAAGAATTAATATCTACTTGGAAATAAAATCACTTGATTTAAAATAAATATATGAACACAGAAACCACTAACCAATCATAAATATATTCCTAGTTGATCTTTGAATTCGATTTTCATTAGAACAATAAATTATTTCTTATTATGAAAGATCTAATTAATCTAATAAATTTAAAATATGCTTAACTTAAGAAGTAAAATCCAAAATCTGCCATCACCCATATTAATCCAACCAATTCATGTATGCTTTTTCAAAGACTTCTCGGAACTACATTACCAATGATTACTACTTATAAAAATCCAATTTCATTTCATCTATTCCCAATTAGTACTCCAAAAATTTAAGGCACTGGCCTAACCTCATAAACATCTAATGAAATAATAATTATTTCGCCTAATCTGACATATATAACACACGGTCTTAATCTTTATGAATAAAACATTTAATTTTGTCTTATACTAACAAATCTTTTCTCATCAAACAATCACTTAAATTAGTTAAAAGAACTATATGTATATCCCAATTCCATAGAAAATAAAAGTTACAATCCCATCATTAATAGTGTACCACAAAATTCATAATATGTACACGTATGCCTTCATGTTCATTTTAGCTATTTAAACATTAGCCAAGTTAATTACTTAATAATATCACTACAGAAGACTTTAAAACAATTAACCCTAATATATATATCAACTTGAAATCAAACGTTTATTCCTATTACTACAGGACAACGCCCAAAACTTCTCACACAGTCACATTGTACCGTACCGCACGTCGTACACATCAACTGATATTATATATACATAACTTGAGAGAGATGAAATCATCAAGGTTTAAAAATTATAAACTTCAAGATACAGGAGCGAAGGAATAGATGATACCGTAAGAATTCTTGCAGAGGGAGAAACGCAGGGGGAGAAACCGTATCTAGGGAGCTTGTGAAATATTTTAGGGCAAAGTTTCATTTAAGTAGATGCATTTAAAAATGGGCTTGGGCTTAAATTTAAATAAGATAAGAATAGAAATTAAAATACAAAAAACCTTTAAAATATTTATCTCAATAAAATAGGAATAATAATAGTGTCGTAAAAAAAATTTAATTAAATATATAAGGATATTTTATAAAATCTCGGGTTATTACAACTTTTCTATCTAAACAAGTAATACTTGAATATAAAAAAAATGACAAATATAATATACATAAATAAACATCATACATAACGATAAATAAACGATAAACATTATACATACATAAACAAGAAAAAAAACAGAGTTTCATAAACGAAAATTTAAACGCAAAAAAAAATGTCGCCTCATGAATAATAATTAAAAAAACAGAGTTTCATAAACGGTCGGGATAATAATTATCCCCATCATCCTCCAAATTAGCAGTAAAAAGAAAATTATGATCAAAAGCGATTTCATCATCGCCATCGCCACCGCCACCACCATCATCTCTAAACCCGGCCACGCTGCCACTGCTGCCACCACCACCGATGCCACCACGACTGTTGCCGCCTCCACCACCACCACCGCCACCACGACCAATGACCAGGCCACCGCTGCCACCACCACGACCGCCACCGCCACCGTCCTCGAAATTAATGTTGTCGAGAAAAAAATTAGGTGAGCAACCCATTTAAAAGGCCAGAGCGGATGCAAGCCGCTGCCACTTCCGTTGATTTTCTTCTCTGAGCTCGGTCGTCACCGCCTCTCTAATATGTTCAGCCGTCAGTTGTGGCGACTGTGGTGATGAAGTAACAGAGGTCTGAGACGAATAGGGTTGTGTCTCCGCGATCAGGGCGGAAGACAACCTATAGTACCCAAGTACCCGTTGTCTATTGATGTCGGTTTCCTCCACATAGATCTGATTCAAATTAATTGGAGGAGCTGGTGGATTTGAACCTGACGGTTCACCCACCTGGGCCTGGCTGACAGCTTCGACTCTATCTCGCACTGCTCTATGTAAAAATAAAATATTATAATTAAGATCAGGTGTAATAATTACGAAATACAACATTAATTACTTACGTGCACGTGGGTGGTGCGGCTGTAGGTGGAGGTCCTCGTCTCCTCTTCCTAGGGGTGGTCGAGTGTCAACGTCTCAAGAGCGTTTAGAGGGCGTCCGAGCCGTAGTTCCTATAAACAAAAAAAATATTAATATTAATTATGAACTTAATTATTGTACAATTAAATAAATTATATTACTTACTTCCGCCATGCTGTGCTCCAGAATCGACCGGGATCCGGTCTTGTGCACAGCGACGCCCCCATCCCCTCCTTGCTTGCTCAAGCGATTTTGGCGATTCTTCCGGCACATCTCCTGGTATGCGGGATCGCTCCAAACCGCTACAATTGACTCTCATACACCTGGGTCCAGGTCATCTGTCATATCCAGGCCTTCGTCCCTCCACCCGGCATGCCACTTGTAAAGCATGTACGAAATCGGCCGGTGTCATACCATCCCCCCACTTCGTCTGTTTCCGCATTTCATTAACACAAACTTTATTAAATTTATATATAACAATATATATATATATATATATATATATTAAATAAAAATAAGTAATCAATTATTGCACGTACACTAAACTCGTCGAAGTAGAGTTGGCGTTGTTCTTCAGACACGCCTTTCCAACTGTGTGCCCCCATTGCAATTACAACTCGCAAGATGGAGTTGGTGGCTATAGTGGAAGCCTCATGACCGGGTATAATGCTGAAACATATTAAAAAATTAATAAGTATAATTAAAAATTAATTTTATAACTAAACAAATTAATAAGTAAGTAAAAATTATAACTTACTTTCCCTGACTCAGATCGATCGCCAATCGAGCAGTGGGGGCTGAGCCACGATGAACAGAGGCCGAGCTTGAGCTCGACCCCGGTGGAGATGACTATGCGGGAGGCGGTTGCTGCGAGCTGGACCTGCCTCTGCCGGATGTGTTCAGGTTCACCGTCGGTCTAAGGACCCTCTTCTTCCTGGTGCTCAAAGGAATGGACCCGTCGCCCTGACCACCACATCTGCCTCGACCATTCCCTCTACCGCGTCCACCGCTGTCACTGCCACGTCCACTTTTACTAGTACTCATCTGCATTATATAAAACAAATTCATTATATTTTTTAATCACAATTTAATTAAACAACCAACAAATTTCGACAGAGTCTCGACTGTATTATATATACTCATCTTCTAGTCAACCAACAAATTTCAATTCTAATTAATTCTCAACACATGGACTAATAATCTAACCAATCAAATATTTTGACATAAATTAATTAATTTAAATAATTAATTAAAATCGTGCCTAAATTTCGACAGAATTTCGACTGTATTATTATATATTCATCCTAGTCAACCATCAATCTAACAATTCTAACCAAAATAACATATATATATATATATATCACATAATTATAAAATATCATAATCAACCAAACTAATATAACATGCATATACGTAATTGAAATAAATATACGTAATTGATTAATTAAACTAAAATACATATATATATAATATCGAATTATATATATATATATATATATATATATATATATATAATTTCTAAATATATATATTGACGGTGTGTGTGCGTGTATTTTTCAGAGTGTTGTTGAAAATGTTATACAACATATAAAACAACATATATGACAAAAATAAAAAAACGCAGTCTGAAAGGATTTCAAAATTTGTATAGTCTGTAATCCAGACTATACGAACCTCATGTTTAAAAATATCACTATAACAAGTAGTGAGATACACACGAATCTCTTACAAGATCCTAAAAGGTGTAGTGAAAAACCACACACCAAAATCAATCTATCCAATCAAGTAACTATTGATCTTATTCAACCTAAAACTTGATCTAATAAGACAAAATCAAAACTGATAGGAGAGATTGTATTCCCTCGACCAGTACACATAGAATAACATCGACCCTCACACTCCTAGAATTACAAATACTCGGTTTTTAACTCTTGGTTGTGTCTTGGATGCTACTCTCTTAAGTTTGGAGTAGAGCAAATGGGATTTCACTTTAACTCAAACTTGAATGTCGACCAATGCAGTCTATTTATAGACTTTCGGACCAACTGCATTGTCCTATCCACTTGGTGTGAACAACCTTGAACTTCTCTTCCACTATCTCCATGATCTTGGTGTAACCACCCATGATCTTTCTATTCTCACTCCATTAGTGCAACCGCTTGATAATATCCGAGATTATCGTCAACCTGCAATGTAGGAAACATAGAAAGACATATTTATTAAACCGGAGTCAGTGTTAGGAGAAAGGGCAAGTTTATGATGTTGTGCAGAATTGTCCAACATGTGAAGCAACATCCGTGCAACATCAACATATATATATAATTTTGAATTATATATATATATATACACGTATATAAAATGAGAAAATAAACGGTTAAAAATTAGAAAAAATACCGTCAAAAGGAAGAATACGACGATACGAAGTGAACCACATGCACCAATCCTCGGATTTATGACAACGAATCGCGAGCGTCTGATCATGCGAGCACGATCTATATGCGGAAAAATCGCGTCTGAATGCTGAATTTGCAGGTTATATAATTGGAATTTAGCGACGGATACTTAATTTCCGTCGCTACTAGCGGCGGTCATAAATCGTTGCTTTGTTCAAAAAACCATCGCTAAACTCAGCTGGGCGGTGGTCCAAGTGCCGAGATGCTTCATGCTCCGGGTCCGACTTTAGCGACGGTTATAATCGTCGCTAAATGACCTGATTTGACCCGGTTTGAATATTCCGTATGTTGGTCCCGGTGCAAACGAGTCTCACACGTGTATGGGGGGAATACACGTGTTCAGTGATTTTTAAAACTTTTCTTCACTGAGGTCAGATGGGTCAGGTTATCCTGATATTTTTGCCCTGAGAAGCACAAATTGCCTTGAGTCAAAGTCTCTTCGAGACAATGATCCCGGCGACTTTTTCGAAGCTTCAGATTAGCCCAACCGATCCTCGAATTTATCGGAGATCCCGAGGAGCTTGGATCGATAATTATCTTCCTGAACACTCAGTAGAGTTAGTTCAGTTTGGTAACTATCTGTTCTAGCTACTCAAGTGTGTGGAATGGTTGGCCCTAAGTTTATACTCGTTTTAGCTTGCTGAAAATCTCTTCCTTAGTAAAATAGTGATTAAGGCTGTGAATCAGTTAATGCACATTCAGTTGATTGATTCCAACTGAGTATCAGTAATATGCTTTCAGTGAAAAACATGCAACAGATATAATGCAGTACAAAAAAGAAAACAACACAGCAATTATAGTGGTTAAGAGACTCAAGCTCCTACGTCCACTCTCTCTGATCTTCAGAGAAATTCCTTAACCACTTCCTAAAGCTTTCAGGCTAACTCACTGTAGCTTACTCACTTTTCTACTTTAAGTTTTTTGGCTGACTCACTGCAGCTTACTAACTCAACACACACAAGTTTTCAGACTACCACAAGTAGCTTACTAACTTCTTCTCTAGAGTTTTATGGCTGACTAACCTGCAGTTTACTCACTCTTTACAACTCTAACTCACCAACAAAGCACACACTCAAACTACCTTATCAAAGGGTTTGGGTTTGGGTTGGATTCCAACTAGGGTGAGATATCCTTTACAATAAGAACAAATGCAAAGGCTAGGATATCTCTACTAAGCTTTGGATATTTCTATCAAAACTAGGCTTAGTGAATGAGCTCTCTCCAATGTGAAACACTTGGGAAATTCTATGGTTTTCGAGTGCTTCTATTTGCAAGAATACGAATGAGCTCTTGAGTTGCTTGAAATTTCCCGTAACCTTTCAATGTAGAGGGTCACTGGTATTTATAGGCAACTTCTCCAAAGGTTACTCTTGAAAAACTATCCGTTGGAAGAGATAGCATCAAGGGTTTCCTCTTCTGGTTATTAATGAACGACTATTTTAGATTTTGAACACTCCCTTGCATGTTTTAGGAAATGTGCAGCCATGTAGCCAATCACCAATATCTGTGAACTGGAAGACATCAGACCTGACATTCCTCAGTGAGATGTCGCTTTCAGTATCAGTAAAGTACAGTGTTGTTGCCTCCTCATTGGTTGAAATCTTTGGTTGAGCAGAGACAAACAAACGTCACTTTGCCCTTGATCTGATATGTTCCTTAATGTCCACAAATGTCTAACATTCTGTTTGTTTGTACTAGGAATGAACATAACACTATTTCATAAAAATAGCTTGTTCAGGATCCTTTTGATCAGTACAAAAACAGTCTTCAGGATTCTCCTGATTCTTCAGAGTCTTCAGGGTCTTCTGATTTGGTTCATCTGATCAATTCTTCTGATATGTATTTCTGATCAGGTCTTCTGGATCTTCAGTAACTAAAATCCTGATCTATATCTACTGACTATATACATGGTGCAGATAATCATGATCACTAGCATCTATTGAAGCCTGATCCTGATTCTATTCTATCAAGATGTTCTGATACATGTCATACTCAGGGGTTTTGGGATCTAATCAAATTCTTTATTAAATTCATCTCCCAACACCGTAGCTAAACTGCTGCTATTCCATCGCTAATAGCGACGGATACCAAAACCGTTGCTAAATACGGGGACTTTGACCGTCTTACTTAATCTATCGCTAAAACCGTCGCTAGTAGCGATGGTTTTTGTAGCCGTCGCTAATTTCCGTCGTTAAAACCCGCTTTTTTTGTAGTGGTCGTTTTGCATTTCCTGGCAAACTTGGAATGTAAATTGGGACTAAATGGACAATAAAATAAGTTATGAGATTGAATCTATATATTTAAAAGTATAGTTATGAAAAAATTTGTGACTTAAACCGAGGGTTTAAAATAATAAATTCATGATTTAATTAGAGTAAAAATTTGTATAGAAGAATAGCCATAGCAATGAGATATTGAAGACGGTAATGAAAAGGAAATTGTTTACAATATTATTAACATAAAAAAAGAAGGGATAAATAGAGGTGGAAAGGAGTGAGGCAGGAAATCAAAGAGTATACAGAATTAAATAATGATGCATGCAAATGCAAATAATGGTTACATAATGAAGCTGAAATGAAAATACAAAAAAGAGATGCAAGACAATATAATTCAATACAAAAAAGAGATTCAAGAGAATTAGTAGTGGGAATTTGACCCAACACTGCTGCTAATTCAAACATCACTATCAATGCTACTAAAATACCAACCTTATTGCCATTTGGATATATATATATATGGATTATATATTCAAGTTTTTTGTTTCTATACCATACTTAAGTATATTTTCAGGTCTTTATATAGGCAACGCCAACCCCTACCTACCTCCCAAATGCCCACTTAATTTGTTGATTCATACTTAAATGTTCCCATCATTATATATATAACGTGGAACCAACATATATACACATTGGTTGACTAAATTATTCATATCCACATCACTAATCAATTTGAAGATTTGCCCAACATATTCAAGTGATTTTTTATAGTTGTGTACATTATCTACTATATATATATTAGATTGTGATTCTAAATCTCAAACATATGAGTTTAAGATAAGAGTAGGTCTCCTATGTATTGGTCTATTTTTGAAATATTTAATTTATTTTATTGAAATATTTCAATATAAACAAGATGAACGTTTCAGTGAAATAAGTTGCATGTTTAAAAAATACACTTAAATTGTAAGGTGCAACTGGTGCGTACAAGACTTTGCCTTAAAATAATTGTTGGGATTGACAACTTCATCTTCAATTCCTTCAATTCAGATGCCCACCCTAAGTATAATACTCGTTAAGGGACCACATACGTCAAGTTTTAGATTGTCAATGCTTTACTTTTTGAATTGTATGATTTTTAATATTTACATGGTTGCACATACATTGTTTAAATTATGAATCTTGTTGGGGTTATACGTTAAAGTATGCTTTTACGTAATAACAAACTAATGTACTCTTATTTACTGAAAATAAATGTTTTATCACTGTTGCTTTAAATATGAATGAATGTTATTTATTTACTGCAAACCGTTCAATATTAGTACAATATTACATTATAGTTAATGTGGTGATACCCGATCACAGAAGATCACATTAACAGTTCCTTATAAATTAGTACATCTTCACAACCTAGATGGAACTGAACACTCCATTGATAGAGGTTGAAGTGTAAAAGCTCAGATTGACTTGTCTTGACCAAGATATTGCACTAGCACATTGTGTTGTGCTGAAGAGGACCTACAGAGAGGATAAATTCTTCCGTACTGACTTATGGGATGAAGAATTAGACCTCAGTTATTATTGATTTCTTAACCTCTGTCACTTTAATATGATTGTGTGTAATTAGTATTTATTGCTTTGATATGCATTGGCTTGAGAGTCAGATAGCGATTCTATACTTTGCATTTTGGGCAATATTATTAATTACATGACAATTGCTAAGATTTAATACAGAGCAACATGTGCAAGGAAATCTTGTATGATTTGTCCCCTTGGTGGGCTCAGAAGTTTTATCATACCAAATCTTGCAAGTGGAATTAGTTTTCGGTATGGATAATAATGTTGAGATGTCTTTACTCAAAGGAAAAAGATATTAATGAATATAAAATTTTTCAGTGGCTTAATTAATTAATGGACTAAATAATCTTAAATACGGGAAATAATAACCGGGAGCCATATTATCGTAATATGGATTAAGATGGATAGTGCAATATTAATTTTATTGTGAAATAAATTAATATTAATGGGCTGAATAATATTGTGGCTCAATATTAGAAATTCAGAGCTCATTGGAGGTCCAATCTTAATTCTTCTAAAAGGCCCCTCAAATATCCCAATATAAGTTCAATTAATGAAAAGGAGAAGAAAATATTATTGCCTTATTTTTCTATTTTTTTTAAAATTATAGGGCAAGAAGAAGAAAAGATTTTCTTGACTTTCTTGAAAAGATTTTATGGAAAGAAATAAATATTATTGGAATACAAGATTATCCCATAAATTCAAGAAATAAAATCTTGTTTCTTGTGCATTGGTTTTTTCGAAAATTTTATAGATAAGGGAGGAAAAGATCTTTTGTGATTATTATGGAAATAGAATATATGAGATATATTCAAGATTGTATCTTGGGAAGATACAAATAAATTTTCCATAACGGGCACAAAATTTTCGCCCCCTCCCTACTCTATAAATAGGTGATGATTTCTTCATCCCCAACACAATTACAGTCTTGGAAAAATTAAAAATCCACAAAGGTGGTGCAATATATTTTTGTTTTTCTCCTTTGTTAAATTTGTTCGTGAGAATCCTTCCACTGGATTACGAGCAAGGACGTGGGACATATTTGAGGTGTTTGGGTTGATCCATCTACTCAACGGTTGTCACTCCAAGAGGTATGTTTCGCGTAACTCCTAGATTCCTCATGTGTAGGATTTACGTGAAATTAATTGTACGCATGATGTTGTTGGCTTTTAATTATTATTTGAATTAATATATGATTAATTCATGCTAGTAATAATTAAATAATTTAAATATGTATTTAATTGCAACTCGAATAGATCCGGACACCCTATTCCCCAACAGATCTGTCACTGCTTCAGGTAGTTGTATCAACCCTATTACACTCCATTAAGCATTTCCTTATTTTGGAGCGTTAAATATGATTCAGAAACCTTACTAGTCTTGTCAAACTCCATTGTCGACGTCTCTCCTTGATTCATGGGGTGCAACAATGCCCAACGCTCAAGGGATGAGATTATGTGGCAATGATCTTCTAAGATGAACTTTATTTAACTCTGAAACTTTAAGGATGTTTTAGCATTTTTCTTTAATTTATTTATTTTAGTGTAAAATAAATAAATTGAAGAAAAGTGCTAAAACATCTTTAAAGTTCCAGAGTTAAATCAAGTTCCTCGGGAGAATCGTTCAGAAGATCATTGTCATATAATCTCAGCACGTGATTGTTAGCCTTGGATGTTGTTACACCCCATGAATCAAGAAGAGACGCCGACAATGGAGTTTGGCAAGATTAGTAAGATTGCTGAATCATATTGAACGCTCCATAATAAGGTGTTGCTTGATGGAATGTAAAGCAGGGTTGATACAGTTATCTGACAATGAAAATTCATAATTTAAATAAGGTATGTGCAACTATGTAAATATTAAAAATAATCAAGTTAAACTGTAAATTCAGTTATTACCTTCAACAATGTTGAAACTTGAAAGAATATTATTGTGAACTGTGACACACGATTAGTGACCTTGCGTGGCGTGTATATGATTTGTTAAACTATAAATTCAAACAACATCAATGCAATACTTAGGGTTTGATGTTTCAACTCGAAAAAAATGGTATTGAACTCTGAACTTGATAAAATCTATTTTTGGATAGCTGACTAATTTTCATTAATGTATACTATAGCATTTGACTTTTGAAATATAAAAAAATATAAAAAAATGTATTTAATTTTGCATAAAAAACTTTTTTTGTTTTTGTTTTTGTTTTTAATATAACATGTTTTCAAGTTTTAGATTGTCAGTGCTTTACTCTTAGAATTGTATGATTTTTAATATTTACATAGTTGCACATACCTTGTTTAAATTATGGATTTGTCACTGCTTCAGGTAACTATATCAACCCTATTACATATTCCATTAAGCAGTTCCTTGTTTTTTTGGTTCAATATGATTCAGAAACCTTACTAGTGTTGTCAAACTCCATAGTCGGCGTCTCTCCTTGATTCATGGGGTGCAACAATGCCCAACGCTAACAATCAAGGGCTGAGATTATATGGCAATGATCTTCTAAATGATTCTACCTAGGAACTTGATTTAAGAAAATAAATGCTGCGTAATTTTAAAAAGACTCGATCAAATCCAAACATATTATCTAAAAATGTGATTTAAGTACATTATCATTTTGAAAATTATGAATCAAAGGTTAAATTACACTACATTCAAAATTTAAAATTTAAATATACTTTTAAGATAGCGAAAATTATGGAATTTTTTTAGAATTATGTTCCGATAATTATGGATCGAAATATAACATGGTAACAATTTTCTTTCTTCAGAATCATAGGTGGATATTAAGTTGATTGTTTTTTCTATATATAGGTTTAATTATATTTAATATCTAATTAATGATAATTGATTATATATTAATACCAAATATACAAAGTCAAACTATATATAATTAGATGTCATATTTTTTTGATGGAAAATATGTAATGACTAATTAAACATAATTTTATCGGTCTAATTTATTTAAGTATTTAAATAATGTACATGCATTAAAATATTCATAAATGTAAATAATCTGATTATTAGATAAAACAATAATTTTTTTTGGATAAGTATTTAAATGTACATATTAAGAGGAACAATTAAATTATTTATTAGCAATATATTCTTGAAAAGTATCAAGAGTATGAACAATACAAAAAATTCTATGTATTTTTTCATTGAAATTTTTATTAAATTATTAATTAGCAGTATATTCTTGAAAAGTATCAAGCGTATAAACAAAATTTATCTTTAAATTACAAATTTAATTTAATTAAAGCACTAAAATTAATATATTATCTTATCATGATTATTTCTTATAGTATTGATTTTTTCACGTATAGTATTATTTTTTAATGGAAAAATATCAATTATTTAATGTTACAATTTTTCATATTTGCAATTTTTAGTGTTAAACGACGAACACTCCTCTAATATAATTGTTGAGTTATCTCATTCATTAAGAACTAATACTTCCTATTTCGCATAATTATAATTTTTTTAATTGAATATATAAATTGGTATAATTAATCTTTATATAAAAATTACAAAATTTATTGGCAATGTAAAATCAATGAATGTAAACGCGTCAAATTAAACAATTTCAGATATTTATGCATAATTAAGAGATATAAACCGCATATTTAAAATAATTAATTTGATGCAGTAAAAAATATGCTAATTACATAACAAAATTTGTGAAAATTGATTAGTTGACCAAAAGTGAATGTTAAGGTACAATTAATAAATGTAAAAGTGTAATAAGAAAGACTTTATTATTGCAATGATTAATACTTAAATTACAATACGTTCAAAATTTAATTTTAAATATATATTTAAGATAACAAAATTTATGGAATGTTTTTAGAATGGAATATATCATGGAAGAAAAAAGTTTTTTGCAGGTGAATATTAAAATAAATATTTATTTTTAGAGTAGGTTTTGTGTGAAAATTTTTACATGTGAAAATCATACAATTTAGGCAAGAAAATTAAATTTGTGGGCCACAAAAATCTCGCGGGTCACCCGATTAAAAGGAAAGGCATTGAAAAGAAAAGCCACTGTTATTAGGACCATAGTTTAACTTTTTTTTTTTTTTTTTTAAAAATTTTGTTTTGACCGAGAATCAGTGAAGTTTTGGACCATAATTTAACACTCCTAATTTGTTATCACCACTATACTATCATAATTACATCCTTTAAAAAAATCATAATTACATATTAATTAAATTATTAATAATTTCTTTATATTTTATAATAAATTACAGTAAAATATGTAGTTTTAAAGGGTATTACACACAAATTTAAAATAGTATTAAAAATAAAATAAAACAATATTATCATCAAAACATAACAGTATTACATGTAAAAACGTAATGGTATTACTTTCAAAATATAAGAAAAAATAAAACTCTGAAGGATATTAAATACAATACAAAATCAGTATTATAAGCAAAACATAACAGTATTATACACAAAAACACAACAATATTACATTCAAAAAATAAGAAAAAAGTAAAACTTTAAAGGGTCTTAAGTGTAAAACTGGGTCAACGAAAAGAAGCAAATGAGAAGAATGTGGTCGCAAGAGTTTTTTGCACTTTTGGTCCCACAGGACACGCCTCCTCACGCTTTTGGTCCCAAAGCCGAAAATTTTGACATTTTTGGTCCAAAATCCGAAATTTTTGACACTTTTAGTCCCAAATCGCGCGTCCTGCGGGACCAAAAGTGTCAAAAATTTCGTCTTTGGGACCAAAAGTGTCAAAATTTTCGGCTTTGGGACCAAAAGTGTAAGCTTTGTGTTGGGATATTTTAGTTTTGATGAATTATGCCAAAATATTATCAACTTGTGTTATTGAAGCTAATTTACAGACAACAAGTTGAGGGGGAACGAAAGAACAAGTTGAGGGGGAACTCACGAAATCAGACGTAGATGATCGAGATGAGACGAGGTCATAGATTTAGACCGACGAGATCAGATGAGTTCCGAAGTTAACTCGACGAAATGCAAAAATCGTAAGAAGAAAAAAGCTAAGCCACCGATCGTAAGATCGATGACTGAAATGACCTGATCGATGATCGGAAGAACAAAAATGATATGGTGATCAGAAGAGGAGACAAGCTGATCAAAAAAGAAATTGACCAGAAGATCAGAAGAGAAGGTTGCAGATCAAAAGAGGAGCAGATGAGATTGATCAAGATCAGACGTGATCGAGATCAGATATAAAGATGAGCAGATGATCAAGATCAGACGTGATTGAGATCAGATGTGATAAATTGATATGCTAAACCTAATGTCTTCGACTGATGCTATCCCGAGATATTGATCCGAAGATGTGTTGATCCGATCGGTCGAAATGATCGATCGAGCAAAGAAGAAATCGATAGCTTGAAATCAAAGTGACTGAAGGTCGATGTCCGAATTCAGAGAATCAACTCGGTCGGCTGAGTGTCGAAGATGCTGATCGAATAAGGTCCGGCCAAGAGAAGTCTGGCAATCAAGTATCCAGAGGCTCGATAAACTGAGGCTCGGATGAGAAATCTGAGACTCGATAAACCCGAAGACTCAGATAGAATCAAGAATCAAGATGTCTCTCAAGACACCGAGACTCGAGAGAATCTGAATGATTCCAAGGCGAGGAATCTGAGGAATATAGCCGTTAGAATCAAATTGACGTGGACTAATGAGAGAGGAAGACAACCAAATTGAAGAAGTTCAGAGATTTACAAGAATAGTATGGATTTGAATGTGATTCTCTCCAACGGTAACATTCAAATCCACACTATAAATAAAAGGTCTTTTCATCATTCTAATGGGTGGATGCATGGAAATTATAAAGAGATGCTTCAGAGCCAAAAGAGTTATACCCAAAGCATTCCCACCCTGAACACAAGTCCAGAGATATACAAATATGTTCAAGAGTGTTCTAGAACCCAATCTAAGCAACCCACGATGTATCCTAGCTTAGAGAGATTTTCCCAACCTTAGCATTGAGGCTAAAACAAATGTAAGGAAAATCTCAACCTAGTTGAAACCAAACAAACCTTACCCAAATCAGTCGGTTAAGTTTGTAGGTGAGTGTGAACTCAGTAAACATCTAGCAATCCCGAAAGGGAGGGTAGGCAATCCCGAGTGAGGGTGATAAGTCCCGAGGCGAACCCGAGAGGGTGATAAGTCCAGTTTGAGTGAGAGCTCGTTAAATGTCTAGAGGCGAGCCCGAGAGGGTGATAAGTCCAGTTGGAAGAAATTTCCCTAGGAACAGGGAGAGTGGATGTAGGAGCTTGAGTCTCCGAACCACTATACTTTGTTGTGTTCTTTATTGCTTTATGTTCTTATATTGTCATATGCATTCGATTATAAGCAAAACACAACACATGAGCTTAAAACACAAAAATCTGTAATCACCATTCCTTCACCCCTGTTTTTATATGCATTTCATGTTTATTCCGCATTTCATGGGTTTTTCACCGGGACTATCACTTTGGGACCAAAAGAGTGAGGAGACGTGTCCTGTGGGACCAAAAATGCAATAAACTCGTGGTCGCAATGCAACCATGCAATCTCATAACAATTCTCAAAACACCGCTGCAAAATCCGCCACACAAATCCAACAACTCCACGCCCAATCCATCACAACAGGCAAAATTCCATCTCCTCCTTCGCCAAATCCTCAACTTCCGCATTTTCTCTGCCTCTCAATCTACCTCCAATTCCATCATCAATTACTCCACCAAAATCTTCAACCATGCACATCCAGAAACCCTCAACGTTCAATTACAACGTCATTATCAGAGCACACACCCGCCTCCAATCCCCCCTCACACCATGTTCAATTTCTTAACCCAGATGCATAGGAATTCCGTGCCACCGGATTTTCACACATTTTAGCGGTGGATCGATTCTGTGATGGCGATTGTGATTTTAATTCCACAATCGATTAAATTTCGAGAAAATTAACTACACAATAAAAAGCGTCACACAATTCATATGATTTATTCATTTTTGTTGCGAGAGAAGAGAGAAAAAATTGAGAGAAATGAAGAAAGAAAAAAATCAAGAGAAAAAAAAGGAAACAAAGAGAGAATAAAGAAGAACGAGAAAAAAAAGAACGAAGAGAGGAGAGAGAAAGAGTAAAGAGAAAAAGGAGAAAAAAAAAAAAAAGAATGAGAAGAGGAAAAAGCGGGTGAAATGAAATGGATCAAGGAAATTGAGTTTTTTCACATTTGAAAATAGACTTTGTGTTATTTCTATATAGGAGCTTTGGCAGTCGGAATTGAAAGAGAGCTCCGAAACAATCAAGTTCCAAAAATGGGTGGGAGCAGCGATCCGAATCAAGACGGGTCGGATGAGCAGCAGCGGCGGTCCGAGATCTACACCTACGAAGCCCCATGGAACATCTACGGCATGAACTGGAGCGTGCGCAAGGACAAGAGGTACCGCCTCGCCCTCCTCGAGCACGAGCAGTACCCTAATAATCGGGTCGAAATCGTCCAGCTCAAACGAAGAAATCCCTTTCCTTCAAACATCCGTACCCGCCCACGAAACTCATCTTCGTCCCCGATAAGGAATGCCAGCGGCCCGATTTGCTGGCGATTTCCTCCGCCTCTGGCAAATCTCCGATTCGGATAACGTCGAGCCTGTTGAATAACAACCGCAACAGCGAGTTTTCGGGCCCGTTGACTGGAACGAAGTTGAGCCGCGGAGGATTGGAACCTCCAGTATTGATACAACCTGTAAGATTTGGGACATTGAGAAGGAGGTTGTGGATACGCCATTAGTGAGGCTTGGGTGGAATAAACAGGACCCGAGGTACATGGCTACTATCATAATGGACAGTAGCAAAGTGGTGGTGCTGGACATACGCTTTCCGATGTTGCCGGTGGTGGAGCTACAGGCAAGTGTCAACGCCATTGCTTGGGCCCCGCACAGCTCTTGCCACATTTGTACGGCTGGAGATGATTCACAAGCTTTGATTTGGGATCTCGGCAACCAATTCTGGCGTATACTGCAGTGGTCATCTTCGCAACCTGATTAGGTGGCTATTGCTTTCTCAAACAAGCTGCAGATTCTGAGGGTAAGAGTAGATGGGGTAATAGGAATCACTTCTATTAATGTTGCTGCTTGGTAGTTTAGATACACAAGTAATGAGAATACAAGTAAGTAATTCATTACCCCCACCCACTCAACCCTCCTCACATGATACCCATTGTTCATATTATAACCAAGATTAATGCTTAATAATTGACCCTCAATAATACCTATTATCATTATTATTCCCTAGTCATACCAAACGAACCTTATTATTGATAGTACTCAGAATGTTTTAGTACAAAACTCGGCATTGTTCAGTTTGGTTAGTGTTTGAACTCTAGTTGTAGTTTCTTCATGGGCTATCTAGAGAAACGACTAAGGAGGTAACTGCTTGATTTAGTTGTCACTCATTCCTGAAAATCATGATGATTTCAATATGCCTTGTTTTCTTTGCCAAAAGAATTGCTTTTGATGATTTAATTTCTCTATGTGAATATTTTGTTGGTCTAATTTAAATATTTTAAATAATGTACGTGTGCCAAAATATTAGTAAATGTAAATTATCTAATCATTAGATAAACAAATTAGTTTTTTATTTGGTACAAGGTATTTGAATATACAGATGAAGAGGAACAATTTATTTATTTATTAGCAGTATATTCTTGAAAAGTGTTAGGCGTATGAACTATACAAAAAATTATATATACTTTTGGTTGAAATTTTTATTGATTATTGTCGTATATAAAATTTTCGGGAACGAGATATTGAATGTGGCTATATGGATTGATATAACAAACAAATATTTATGGTGAATGAAGAACAAATCGAACGTTCTTCATCGGGAATTTGGATCCTCTGCAGTACTTTACGGTGCATTTCTCACTGTACACCGTTAGATCACACACGCACACACACACACACACGGGTGTGTGTGATCTAACGGTGCACAGTGAGAAATGCACCGTAAAGTACTACAGAGGATCCAAATCCTCTTCATCGGATGATAATGATGAGTGTTAAATGTAAGAGAGTAAATGCGAGAGGATTTGGGCCAATATGACCTCTTTTGTTGGCTGATAAAGCCTCTGTGTTCCGTGTGAATATTTTCGACCTTGTTATGAGTCTTGAATGCTCATATTTATAGTACAAAATCATCAACTTGTCTCACTCACATTCCAAGACGAGCTCAACCAAGCATTTAATGTTTATCAGCTAAATCAAAACCAAAAGGTCCAAAATTGATAAATTAAAAATTTACAAGACCATTTGTAATTTTTTCTCGAATAAAAAAAGTGAAAGTTGTTTTGTTCTCAAG
This sequence comes from Stenogyne calaminthoides, assembly GCA_037126765.1. Taxonomy (NCBI): domain Eukaryota; kingdom Viridiplantae; phylum Streptophyta; class Magnoliopsida; order Lamiales; family Lamiaceae; genus Stenogyne; species Stenogyne calaminthoides. The sequence continues at coordinate 21,210,384 of JBBCBC010000011.1, read as the reverse complement.
TGTCGTTTGTTCTAAATAAAGTTGCTACAGGGATAGAACTTGTTAGCACGCTTTTTACTTGGAGAGTAACTTATAAATTCGTATTTCGCTCCTCTTTCCGCTCCACTTTCAGAATATTGGTTTTCAATGAAGCTCTTATTCAGACGCCATTTCACATCCATCTCGAACCTACCATCACCATCCCAACTCATACAAATCTGCAAATTAGGGCCACTCTCCCACACCATCTCCCTCCTCAATTCCTTTAATTCTTCACCCCACCTGCATAATCTCGTTTCCAAGCCAATTTTACACGCCACCATCGTGCATACCTGCACCAGATCACTTCAATTCACCCTCGGCCTGCAGCTCCACTGCCAATTAATCAAGTCCGGTCTAGAAACCGACCGATTCGTCGGCAACAGCCTCTTATCCCTTTACTTCAAACTGAGCCCTGATTTTAACGACACCAGAAAATTCTTTGACGGATTGCGTTATAAGGATGTTGTTTCTTGGAGCTCGATGATATCTGGGTACATTAGCGCGGGAAAATCCCGGAATGCGATTGAGATGTATGTAGAAATGATGGGTGTTGGCGTTGAGCCGAATGCGTTCACTTTGTCTGCAGTGATTAAGGCGTGTTCTGAAATTGGTGATTTGAAACAGGGGAAATGCTTTCATGGGGTTGTTGTGAGATGTGGGTTTGAGAGTAATGAGGTGATTGCGGCTGCTTTGATTGATTGCTATGGTTGCAGCAGTGAAGCTTTGTCGCCAAGTGTTTGATGAAATGCTTGAACCAGATGCTGTGTGTTGTACCTCGGTGATAGCTGCGCTTACCAAGTGTGATTTGTATCAGAAGGCAGTGGACATGTTTCGTGTGATGGTTAGAAAATACGGGTTCTTGCCCAATTCTTTCACTTTCGGGAGTGCTTTGACGGCATTAGGAAATTTAGAAAGATTAAAGCAAGGTAAAGAAGTACATGCTCAGGTAGTGGTTGGGGGGCTCTGTACAAGCAAATATGTTGGTAGTAGTTTGGTAGATATGTATGCTAAATGTGGAATGGTGGAAGAGGCACAGCGCGTGTTTGATAGAATGCCGACGAAGAATTCAGTTTCATGGTGCGCTTTGCTAGGGGGGTATTGTCGGAAAAATAAGTTTGAAGTGGTTATTGAGTTATTCAGAAATATGGAGAAATTGGACCTTTATAGTTTCGGTACTGTTCTGCGTGCCTGTGCTGGCTTAGTTGCTGAGAAGCTCGGAAAGGAGGTGCACTGCCAGTATTTAAAGAGAGGTAGTTGGAGAGATGTTGTGGTGGAATCAGCTCTGGTTGATTTATATGCCAAATGTGGCTGCATAGATTTTGCTTACACGATTTTCTTGAATATGCCTGTTAAAAACCTGATTACTTGGAACTCGGTTATTGGTGGGCTCGCTCAGAATGGGAGAGGCCGAGAAGCTGTTAGGATTTTTGATCAGATGGTTAAAGAGGGAGTTAAGCCAGATTTCATAAGTTTTCTTGAAGTTCTCTTTGCTTGCAGCCATAGTGGTTTGATTGAAGAGGGGCGGAAATATTTCGTCTCAATGTATGAGGATTATGGTGTTAAAGCTGGGATTGAACATTATACTTGTATGGTTGATCTTTTAGGTCGGGCTGGGAAGATAGAAGAAGCGGAAGATTTAGTTTTGGATTCAGGATTCGAATGCAATCCATCTCTTTGGGCTGCTCTGCTCGGTACTTGTGCTGCTACGACCAACCATAGTGTTGCAGAACGCATTAGTAAGAAAATGATGGAATTGAAACCTGATTATCACTTGAGCTATGTACATCTGGCTAATGTGTATAGGGCAGTCGGGCGATGGAAAGATTCACATGAAATTTGGAATGAAATGCTGAAAAGAGGGGTGAAAAAATTACCGGGAAAGAGCTGGATTGATGACAGCAGCTTCATTCCATCAGTTGGTGAGTGATGTCAGCGATCTATGATTAAAAAAATTGTTCAAGTGACGATTATTGGATGAAGAATTTGATCAATCAAGAAGAAATAGCAAAATATGCAGAGTTGGTTGGTAGCAGTAGCAAAATATGAAGAAACTGCAGCTTTTGGGAACTTTTGGATGCTGACTCTAGGCTTCGAATATTCAAGATGACAGAAATCTGATGTGAAAGATGCATCTCGAGCTTAGAACTGTGGCTGGAATCAAACTATTCCTGAAGTGTATTTTCAAGGGAGATTGTTGGAGAGGTAACTGCAAGAATCTTGGAATTATTAAATAACTGATGTTCAATATTTTTTTTCTAAAATTTGCCATGTTCCTGTGGCATCTAATTGTTCTACTTGCAGCTTAATTAATGATACCAAAATATATGTAAAGTTGCTGTCAGTCTTCATTTGTTCACTCATCAAGCTTTATCATTGCCTCATTTACCCATCCCAAAACTAGAGGGGTTTACGGAATGATTTCTGCTTCATACATATTATCCAATATGGGAGATAACATATCAACCAAGCTAGACGAAACTTCACATGACAAATAGAAAGATTATACCTCAATGGACTCTTAGTAAAAGAAATGCTAAGTAGACGCACAAACTGCTCCACCTAACAGAGTCACCTACACAAATAGGTATTAAAAAAAAGTAACATGTTAACAAAGAAAGACTCTGTTTTACATTTTTATTGGAACAAAGTCTTTTTATTCACAAGTGGAACTCGCCACACTTACCACACTTTTTTGTATTAATTTTGATGCTGTGAATTTGTCATTTTTCTCTCAACTCATACATTCATACTTCTGCAATTTTAAGGAAAGCAAAGACGTTTGAGATGGCATCTTATGCAGCTTTCCTTTCTGCCATACACACCTTAAATCGGATCAAGAAACATCCTCGACCTCCCATTTCTCTCGACCAAAATCAGGTGGACTCCCTCACCCCAAATCTCACTTTCTTCCTGAACTTTCTTGAACTTTATTCCTGCAAAGAAGACGACGATGACTTTGAGAGCTGCATCGCCGCTGCAGCTTATGCAAGAGAGGATGTAATTGATTCTCATATAGTCATCAAATTCATTCTGGATCTAACATCACTACCCTTGACTTGTATCAAGGTCTAGAGAGAACGATACAAGACGTGGATTTAATCAAGAAAAAGATGATGTCTTAGTCAATGAAGTTCTGGACAAGTTCACCGGACAGCAATGTTATCTCCAAGTCGTCTCTATTGTTGGAATGGTTGGCATTGGTAAGACTTTGTTTGCTCGAAATATTTACACAAATCCTCTTATTGTCCAGCACTTTGATATTCTTTTTTGAGTTACGATTTCTCAAGTGTATAGTGTGCCAGGAATTCTTTCACAACTTCTTTCTCGGGGAAAAAATAGGAAAAGTGGAGGCAGCTCCACGAATGTCATTTTGCCCCGGAGATGGAGGGGGATTAAGAGAACCCCATACTGATGCCTTGATAATTACAAAGTCGCCTTGCGACCTTCATGGCTTCCCACACTTCTGGCGACTTACCGATCTTCCGAAGTCGCTCAAGTCTTGCTCCAGCTGGATAAAGTCGGATAATGTGCTAACCATAAGACGGTCCAATTCCCGGCTTCTACCAAGTCGGGTTATTCCCCCCTACAACAATTGCCCCTCAAGATGAGATCGCAAGCTTGCTCTGTGATCTTGTCTTGAACCGCCGACGTTTGCCGACCTATGGTAGGTCGATCTCGGGACCTGTACCCGGGTCAAATTTTCGTCCTCGGGGAGTCGTATAGTCGCCTCGATCTCCCAAACCGACGTGACACACGACAGTATTGTAATGATGGTATGGCAGGCAGGTGATGTTTCAAGCCGCGAGCTCACCCAACCAGTGATCGCGTGTCTCTTATGCGCTACCCGCACGACCCCTCTTTCCGTAAGGGGCCTCAAGAGTTTGAATTTGCATTTTCGACCCCCCGCCCTTCTCTATAAATGGGCCTAGGTTTCCACACCTTAGCCACTTCGTCTTCCTTGTCTCCGAAACTCATAAACTCGAGCCTTAAAATGCATTATCCCGCTTAACCTTCGGAGATCCCGCTGTTTCTCGGAACCGTTTTTACTCTGCCTTCATATCAATGGTATCCGGTTCTCATCGACCCTCGCCCCCTCCGTTCATGATTTAAGCCGTCAAACGCATTTATAACCTGGCGACGCGAATCGCCACCGCAACCAAAGTGAGTTTACGCTCCTAACCTACAATGCCTCCGGAGCCGATGGTGCCTCCGTCTGGTCGGGATGACCCTCGAGACGATGATGACCAGTTCTGATGGAGTTGGAAAAATAACACACATTCGCCTGAGCCGAGTTCGCCGTATGGCGCGCGCCCGATGGAGAGGTCTCGAATCTTCTCCTGATCTTAAATATATGGGCTCACGCGGGCTTTTGACTATCACTCTTATCGGCCAAAGCCCCATCTGAGACCGCCCGCGACCACGGAGGTCGGTCAAGTTGAACTTCGTGGCATCGCGTGACAAAAATAGGTCGGCTCTCTCACCGATTCATATGCGGTATCCCTCCGCCCTTTTACAAGGTCCCCCGACGTGCATTTTATGGGGCGACCTCGGACGAATCGCCCGACCGTACCGCCGCCGGATGATCGCGTCAACGAAAAGTCATGGAGGCCGGGATCCGGTTTCCGCCTATTCGCCATCTCCCACCACTTTGCGGACTTGGAACTAGAGCTTAACCCAGATCACTCCTAATGGGTGGAGTTACATTCTTTCTACTATGACCGTGCTTTCGCCGGGCCATACCGGGACCACCGCCACGACCGGGCGAGATGGCCTTTGTGATGACGCCCATCAATCAAGGCCGCGACTATAATGTCGTGCGGCTTCGTAAAGGTCGGGAGCTGGTGAGCGGGATCCCAAGTAAGATTGAGGGGTGGCATTATAAATGGTGGTTCGTCGGGGGGGCGTGGCAGTGTGTGGACCCTTCGAGCACATTGCCCATCATTGTCCCCACCGATTATGCCAATTGGGTCGAGCATGGTAAGTTGCGCCTTATTTCCAATATAGATTCTCGTACTGATCTAATTCTCTTCTTCTTTTACAGTTTTCACACCCACTGCTGCCGACCTTTACTGGGACTTCAAAGAGGCATTTAACATCGTTCGCGACACTCCACCGAAATTTTGACGGAACGCCTTTGAACTCCGAAAAGCTTGACCGACTAACGCCGACACAGATACTTTACCATTTTCATTTGAACTTCCCGTAAGTTTCTTATTCCATGCTTATTACACTTTTTGGTGTCGACCGACCGATTTTTTCCAACATTTCAGTTCCCAACATCCCCGTTTACATTTGAAGCCTCCCCGCGACGCCATGAATCCCGCAAGAAGTCCTGCTCGGGACAAATGAGGCGATCGGTGGCCTCGAGGTCGCCCTCCAAGCTCGGTCCCTTACATCGTCCCCTCTCGGCGAAAGGCAAGAGGGCCACGGGTTGATCAATCACCGACTCCGGCATGCTCGGAAGAAAGTGAGGGAGGAGATTTCAACTTCTGAGTCTCGAAATCAACAGGGCCCGGGAGGTCGGATCGAGCCCACTCTACATCGCGCCGCCACTGTCCTCGACTCGCCTCCCACTGTACCTCGCCATGCCCACTTCACCGGCCCATGAGAGGTCACACGAAGGACGATTTGCCTTGCACCGGGAGGAGGAAGGTGAACTGAGTAAGTTTTCATCATAATTGTATAATTTTTTCATATTATTTTGGCTTGACGACTGGCTCTCTCTTGGCAAAATTTCAAATTTCATCGATTTCCCGCCTGAGCAAGGGTTAGCCCCTGGTGAGCTCCTCCCTCCAATCGACCGGAAGCTTCCCAGGCGGGTCGTGCCACATCTCTCGCAGTGCGACAATCCGCTCGGTATGGATACGACGACGCCAACGCCACGCCGTAAGACGACGGGCAACATGTACTTCCGCCATGGTTCACACTCGCAAAGGCAAATTTTATCCGGAGAGGACCAACAAATGGAGATCGAATCTCCGACATCTCCGAGTCGCAAGCTCGGTACCGGGACAAGCAGGCGGCGATTCGGCCGAGACTCGGCGGCTCGAGAAAACCAACGCGAGCGCCGAGATCTCGACGAGGGTCGCCCGCCGAAGCCGAGAGCAGGTACGGCTGGAGAGAGGCCGGTTGTTCTTGCCGAGATCGCTACCGGGCGGCCGAAGTTGAAGACGATCCAGCAGAGAAGAGGGAGGGCTACCGGGCGAGGCCGCCCGGCGGAGGAGTCGGGTCGAGCGAAAAGTGGAGTCGACACCGCGAGGTTTCGCCTCAAGGTCGCCAAGAGATGAACGCTAACGTGATGGCCTTCGCAAAGCATCTCGAATCTATCATCGCCAACCTTTCGGGCAACCTAACTGGCTGGGCGACCGATTTAAGGACTACGCCCGACAACCTTCGTCCCCGATGTTTTGCATTGCATCCAAGACTTGAGGATACGGGTATTGACCGCTCTTTCCGCATCTAAGGTAGATCGCGCCTTTCTCCCCGACTCTCCGGTAGATACACCTTCCGAGCCCTTGGCGGAGGAATTAGCGAGCTCGGAGGTCGTTCCTCTCGCTGCTGTTGTTCCCTCCGAGCCCATCGGGGAGGAGATGCCAAGGTCGGAGGTCGTTCCCCCAGCTGTCGACATGCCTTCCGAGCCCGTTGTGGAGAAGTTATCAAGCACGGAGGTCGATCCGCCGGCGGTTACCCAGCAGGAGCCCCCTTTTGGGACGATCAGCACCCCGCCCTCAACTGCCGGGAGAGATTGAAGTTGTAGCCTTACTACTCACTTTTTATTTTTCTTTTATAATCGGTCCACCTTTTTCTTTGATTTGTGATGTACTACCTCCCGACCTTCGGGTCTTTTATCAATGGAAGTCGTCTTTTCGTATTTCGTCTCGTCTGGTGTTTATCTTATTATGAAATAAGGCTCCCATATTTCATCCCCCCCAAGTCGAGGTCGTGAGCTCGTCTTGAGGCCTTGACTTGAACTCGTATTTCTTATCGACTTCTGACAGGTCGGACTCGGGAAGTGTGCCTACTCCGCCATCTCATCCTCGGGGAGGTGAACCGTTGCCTCGATTCTCCAAATCGGCGTGACGTGTGACAGATCCGTAATGATGGCCTCGATTTGTGTCATGTCGCGTAAGTTAGACCAATCGAGGTCGCAGATCGCCCACGCCACGCTTCATGCGGGCGCCAGCTTTTTTGGGGCCCTCGAGAGTCAAAATTTGCAACTTAACCTCCGCCTCTCATCTATAAATAGGGCGGGATTTTAAGATGTGTAACATGCATTATCTCCTCTGATCTCCCCACTTATCATCCCCAAGCATTGGTTATGGGCGATTCCGGCGAACCCCCTATTTCAGGGCACCCTCCGGCAACAAGCTTCTTCCGCTGTGCGCACATGGCCTCCGGTATTCGATCTGTCCATGTGCTTCCGGTCTTGCCTTCCTCGGAGGATGACCATACTGCCATTGCCAAGTTTTGCTACCACCTGGGTGGCGGATCTGCCGCCGCCATGACAGCGGTGCCCCGGGCTCTTTGTGCCTTGGGCACCGATCGTGATGACGGGATTAGTGGCAATGGGCATTTTCTGACATGCATGGATTTAGTATTGTATATGCGAACCCGATCAAGCCAAAACGCCCTTCACAGTCCCTTGAATTTTTTGCACCACATGTATTACACTCGTTTTCATTTAACGCGAGAGGTCCCATTGCAGCATCTGACACTTCTCGGATGTTAAACATCCTTTTCTGATAGTTTTGCAGCATCTTCCTCAGCGACCTCCTTCGCATCAGAGGGCCGTTAGCTCGAGTACCTCCGTAGTATAGACCAAGTCGCTAGCTCGAGTAACTCCGTAGTATAGATCAAGTCGCTAACTCGAGTAGCTCCGAAAAATGTATTGTATTAGAATGCTTCCTTTTGCCGACCTCAGGGTCTATTGTAATGGGGTTCTCCCTGACCTCCGGGTCTTTATTAATGAAATTCTCATTTTTAATTCCTTTTTGTGTTGACTCGATTTCCTTATGCGATTTTTGCTTAGTCCTTTTCGTCTTATTTTCTATGCGACTTGTTTCTTGGATATTTGCTTAATCGTCTCACAAAGTCGGGGGATAACCGCACCGCTAGGGTGGCGATCTCGCCTCCAGTATTTCTAAAGTCACACCTCGAGTTCGCATGTTATCAGTCATGTCTTTCATGCGACCTGCATATTATCGATCATATGTTTTTCATGCGACCCGTTGGGTTTCTACACATAGGAATTCTTCTTTCAAGTAGAATGGAGAATTATCATTAACCAAAGTATTTGTTTACATCGATGTGATCAGTACAAAGGTGTAGACCTATTTGTAATACTTCTTTAGATGAGCTGCATTCCACGGGTATTGGGCCTTGGTTCCATCTGTCTTCTCGAGCTCATATGCCCCGTTTGGTAGGACCTTCGATATCTGGAACGTGCCCTCCCAGTTTGGGCCGAGGGCACCTTTGGAGTCTCCGAGTATCCTTTTTAGTACTAGGTCTCCGACCTTGAAACGTCGAAGTCGCACCTTAGAGTTGTAGTACCTCTCCGACCTTTGTTTATATCTAGCATTTCTCATGTTAGCCTCTAACCGCTTTTCTTCGAGTAGGTCCAGGTTTCTTTCCAAGGCCTCATCATTATGATCAAAAACACGGGCCGGTTCGAAGGGTCTGGAGGTCGATTTTCGCAGAACAACCGCCTCGGCTTCGAAAAATTTAGCGAGTAAGGGGTTTCACTTGTGGAATTCTGCGGTCGCTCTATCGACCCAAAGACGTCCGGGAGCTCGCTAACCCATTTCCCTTTCCCCCCCCTCGATCTTGGTCTTGAGCGTGTGCTTTATGATTTTATTCACGGCCTCGACCTGACCGTTTGACTGGGGGTGGTATGGGGTGGAAAACAACTTTGTGATCTTCCACTTTCGAAGAAGGCATCAATCTTCATACCATCGAATCGCTTCCCGTTTATGCGATATGATCGCCTTGAGGTAGCCGAACCCGCGTATAATGTTCCGCCATATGAATCATGACATTATCTTGGTGTCAATGGTAGCCAACGCCTCGCCTCGCCCATTTTGTGAAGTAATCCACCGCTACTTGGCATACTGACCGATCCCAGGGCCGTTGGGGTTGGCCCGATGATGTCTATCCCCCACTTTGCAAAAAAAAGGCCAAGGACCGAGGATGCTTTGGAGCTCTTCCAGGCGACCTTGATGGAGGGAGCATAGATCCGACATTTGTAGCATTTGAGGGCAAAGACGATATCGCCCTTAAGGTTGGCCAAAAATATCCTGCTTTGTGGTCTTTGTGAGCCATCGACTCCCCAGGTGGTTTTCGTGACGCCCTTCGTATTTCTCGAAGAATGATTTGACCTTGTTCAAAGCTTAATACATCGGTAAGGGCACGCCGGCCGCGACTTGTATAACTCCCCACCGATAATTGTGTATCGTATGTACCGTGAATCGCAATCGCGAGCTTGGATGCGATCGGGCGGTAAGAGGTCATTATCAAATGATGGGTGTCATCCGTGTCGACACCGGGTTTCAATGTTGTTACTAAGCATTTGCTTGGTGGACGGGGTGGGAAGTGTCGCGATGGTGATATCCTTCATATCCGTAACCCTTTGGAGGTCGCCAAAAGAATAAAGCATCGCTCGCGAAGTTGCGCTCTCTCTGTATCGATACATGGATTTGTGCGAACTTCAGCATAAGTGTTTTACGATTTCATGATAGGTCGCGATCCTATCATCCCGCCCGTCTTTCTCGAGACGACACAGCCACGAAATTTGAGGGCCTGTATGGACTTGCAATTTCTTGACGCCTATGGTCAAGGCCCATTTTAAGCGGCCGATGAGCGCTATTATATCGGCCTCGTTATTTGTTGCGGGAAAATCAAAGGTAATGACGCTTCGAACGAGAGACCCTCGTGGTCTTTAACACTAAATTGGTTCTCGACTTATGAGAGGTCGCCGATCCATCTACGGTCAACTCCCCACGGCAGTCGTCCTAACTCCAACTCGGCCAAAAATGTGAGCTCGATTAGGGAAATCGGCCAAAGGTTGGCTTTGATGGCGGTCGCGGGCGCCGTATGTCACTCCGTATTGCCCGACTTCAATGGCCCATTTGAGGCATCGACCTGATGTGTCTGGTCGGTGGAGCACATTCCTCAATGGTAGGGAAGTGAGGACCTCGACCTGGTGATAAAAAAGACGGTCTCACCTTCCTCACACTCACGACTAATCGTAGGTCGCCTTCTCTAATGATGGATAACGCCGCCTGCTTTAGTTTCAAATACCGCTTACAAAAATAAATGGGCAAGTGGATTCGGCCCTCTGCTCGGACTAATACGGCGCTTAAAGCGGTCTCCGAGGCCGCGAGATACAAGAACAACTTCTCTCCCGGGACAGATTTGGACAAGATACTCACGTTTGCCAGGTAGGTTTTGATTTTTTCAAAAGCATCCTGGCTCTCGGGTGTCCATTCGAACTTTGCTTTCTTCACGGATCGTGGTTTAACATCGGCAGATTTGTCCCCCATCCGGGAGATGAACCTGCTTAATGCGGCCAGATACCCCTTGAGTTTCTGAACCTCTTTCACATTCCGGGGTGCCCCCATGTCCAGTATGGCCTTAACCTTCCCCGAATTCGCCTCGATCCCCCGCTTACTGACCAGATGCCCCAAGGATATCGAAGGTCTGTGCGAGGTGGAACAGGTGATCCTCCCTTTTTAGGCTTTTGACGACTATATCATCGACATACACTTCCACCGACTTACCGATCTGATCGGCAAACATATGATTGACAAGCCTTTGTTAGGTTGCCCCTGCGTTCTTCAGACCGAACGACATTCTCTTCCAGCAATATAGATTTTTCTCCGTTAGAAAAGAGGTGTGTTGTCGATCTGGTTCGTGCATGGCTATTTGGTGATAACCCGCAAAAGCGTCCATGAACGACATCATCTCGTGTCCGGCGATTGTTATCTATCGGTGATCGATAATGCGGCGTACGAGAAAGAAATCTTTTTAGGCCCTCGCCTCGTTGGTCGGTGAAGTCGATGCATAACCACGGTGTTCCATTGACTTTTTTACAATCATCTTTGCGCTGGCACCCAATCGTGGCTGGTCGGCCTGCATGATCAAGTCGTTATCCAGCAGCTTCTTCACCTCTTCGGTTAAAGCGACATATTTTTCTGGACCAAATTTCTGCCTTTTCTGGGCAACCGGCCTCCGGGCCGGGTCAATATGAAGTCGGTGACACGCGACTTCCGGATCGATACCCACCATGTCCTTGTGTGACCAGGTGAAGATGTCCAAGTTCTTTTTGAGAAAGTCGATGACTTCCCCCTTCAGGTCGTTCGATATCTTGGAGCCGATAATGACCTCCATATCTGGACGAGTTGGATCTATCTTGACTTTCTCGAGTTCTTCCCCCGGGATGGCCCTTGGGCCCCCTTGTCGGGGGTCGTCGATCTCGGCCTCGATTATGAATTCATCAGGCTCGTGCTCTATTCTTGGATCGAGGTCGCTGTAGGTCCTTTTTCTGCTTGCTCTTTTCTTATTTAATTTTTCATCTTGTTCATTGTTATCTATTACAAGTGTTTGTTTGATAGGTATGGATGCGGAATTTAAAAGAGACGAAGAGTAAATCAAACATCCTCTTGCATCGACTTGGTTGCCCTTAACGGTACCGACCAACCCACTCTTGGTGGGGAATTTTACACAAAAATAAAAAGTAGAGGACGCAGCCTCGAATTCATGCTAAAAAAGCCTTCCTGTAAAAAAACCATTATAGGAGTCAAAGGTCGACTACCGTAAAAGTCTAATGACTGGTTGCCCTAACCTCGCTATTTAGAGTAGAGACCAGCTCGACAGCCAGTCGAATCATCCAGGTGGGCCTCACAGTTGCGTCACCAAACCCCTTCACGATGTAGTCGCACAGGGTGATATAGGAATCATAATCCCCGAGATGGTCCAGGGTTTTCTTGAAAAGGATGTTGCAGAAGGCACCCCCGTCGACCAGAAGTCGGCATACTGTAGTTCCCATGATATTGGCCCGGTTCACCAGGGGATCGATATTGGGATAGACCACTCCTGCCTTGTCTTTTTCTCTGAACTCAATTGTGTTGGATTCTTCACCCAAGGCGAGGACAGGTACCACCATCTTCTTGGCGTTCTCCATCTCCCTCATTTTGGCCTTCATATTTCGCTTGGAGGAGGAGCTGGAGGTAAGTCCCCCGACTGTCCCTAGGGGAGAGAGGGTGTGTATCATGCGATCTCCCACATTTTCAGGCATAGGTGGATAGGTCGCCCCCCGGGTTGGTCATTTCCTCATGTCATTCCTGGCCGGGCTTTCTCCTCTCCCTCGACCTCTCGGGCACAGCCGCTGGTTAGCCGAGGCAGGCTGGATTTAATCCGTCAAGCGGCCGTCTTCGATAACCTCCGAAGTTGGGCAAATGTGGTCTTTTTAACCACGGGTATAATGGTCCGCTTCGCGAAAGTGGCAATACTTGTTAGGGTTACCCGTTGCCATTATTCTTTCGGGCGGAGCGGGGAGGAGTAACTCCGCTCTTCCTCGGGTGAAGATGTCCCGTGGTCATACCGGTCGTCCATCGAACCCCTTGAGATGCTCTCCTCAAAAAAAGGCTTAGAAAACTTCGGGCGGCTTGTCTTTTGACGACGCCTTCTTGGAAGGACTTTTCTTGGGCTCATAACCTCATATACCTCGGAGAGTCGGGATTCGAGGAGCTCTTGTATGTATCAAATCGCCCAGCCTCGAAATCAGCGTAACCTAGTCGAGATGTCGGCCGTCATGCGCCGCCCGAGTTTATCCCTTCTTGAGGAGAGCGACCCTGGCGATTTCGCTTCATCCCCGATAGGGTCTCGCCCCGGGGATCGACTTGTCGATCCTTTCAACATAGGACCGTCGGTCTGTATCCCACCGCTGGGTGTTCATCAACCGCCAAGCTGCGTGTCAGCGCCAGGCAAAGAAACGCGTCAGAATGCGCGAAAGGAATGTCAAGGTGCATACCGACAAGGGCTTATGCGAGGTAAACCACACTCAGAGCCCGACCGGCCAGGTCGAGAAAAGAGTCGATATTAGGTCGCATCAAGAAGGCCAATACGAGGCTGCAAATAATTCATATTTCGGCCACATGGACCTCGTCATTGTTCCACCTAGCGATCTCAAGGTCGCCGCTAAGCATCTTTCCTTTGGGTAGGGAATAAAGTGACCAGCTCGAGTGGGGAGTCCGGAACAACAGGAAAGTGGTCTTCTTCATCGCCCTTTTAGACTTCTCCATACGCCCATCGCTTTTGACCGTCTGGTCACACGCGACTGGGCGCCGTGAACGGGTTCCATGTTGCCTTTATCGTCGGGAGGTCGCCAGAAGGAACGGCCGATCCCTCGGCAAGTTGTTGTGGTGGGAGGTTCAGCAGAGTGGCAAGGTCGGCTCCACCGGACACCGCCGAGGCTCAGATGGCGCTTCGATCCGGACCCTTGTGTCGCTAAGTCGGTCGTAACACGCGAACCGACCGCCAAATTTCTTCACGAGCCGGGCGCACGCGACTCAAGGCGTGTCTAGTCGTCAGAGGCCGCTTGGCCCACCGAATGCCCCTTTCGGGCTGTGCCTCCCTTGTTTTCTGGTCCTAATCGCAAGGCGGCCCACTTTGGGGGCTGCGTCGCACGTCATCCATCGAAGGCGTTTTTGTGGAGGGCAGCCATTCTGGCCTTTCGTCCTCCTCAGGTTGCTCGAGTTCCACCGGTCGGAAATTAATCACGGGTCTTCTTTGGCCGATAGGATCCGGAGCATTGAGAGCTCATAGAGGAAAACGTGCCCATCAGCGGGCGTCCCAGATCTTGCCCATTGATTGACTTGATTGCTCGCCGTCGGTATTGATCGAGAGATGAAATGGGTTTTCTTTGAATAAGAGTGATTTAATTAGGAATGTATTTCTGCGAACGGCGCCGCGGTGTTGTACCCGGTTTGATTACCGACGAATAAACAAATAATACGATAAAACCGGATCAATGTAATGGTGAAAGCAATAAATGACACACGATTTGATTACCCAGTTCGTCCGTAAAATAGACTACTTCTGGGGGCACCAAGCCAGGATATTTTACTGTATAATTTCTGCCTAGGATGCTAAGATTTCGATCCTTTACAAAGTACATTACAAGTTATATTTATAGATATAGATCTAGGGTTACAACCTTCGTGGGCTTCTTCTCGTGGACCAACCTAGGGTTTCCTTCCTTGTCCTGCAAGTCGCGCTTACAGATACACATTCCCTGGTTACATCCCGAGAAATCCTCCTCCTTAACTACCCGAATCTTTTCCATGTTTATCTTCAACTAAGCTCGGGACTCAGTCGACCCCAACTTCCAGATTCTACAAAGTCGCCTTGCGACCTTCATGGCTTCCCACACTTCTGGCGACATACCAATCTTCCGAAGTCGCTCAAGTCTTGCTCCAGCTGGATAAAGTCGGATAATGTGCTAACCATAAGACAGTCCAATTCCCGACTTCTACCAAGTCGGGTTATTCCTCCCTACAATAGGAAATAAAATCCCTAATCTTTATTTAAATAAATCACTTAGATTTATTTCCCATACATAAAATCTCTACGGATTTAATTCCCATGTATATCAAATCTCTACGGATTTGATTCCATATATATATATTAAATCCTACAATAATATTCCAAGTATTATTATTGGGAATTCTGTTTAATTAAATCCAATTTAATTAAACATTAATAATAATTAATTCCAAATTAATCTATTATTAATTAATTCTCCATAAATTAAATATTAAATCCAATTTAACATTTAATCAACCAACTATAATCCGTAAAAGGGAACTACTTGTTGTGTGACCCATATGCCCTCATATATCGAGCGATTAGTCAAACTAACGGTCTTAATTGAACCATAGACAATAAATCAGACATTCTCAATATATGAGGTACGTTGCGAGAAACGTGCAACTACCTGTAACTGGAACATGGGCTATTACGATTTCCTCATTTCATTCGCGAATACTCGATTAAGTCTTGAACATGATGAAGTGTCTATTCAAATAACTTAATCAATTTATCTCAAATCACTAATTGATCATGTATGTCACACTTAGCCACAAAGTCTAAGTTGACGTGCATCGGCCGATGACTTTGATCCAGTTATGATGAGAAGATGAATATTCTCTCTAAATCCACTTTGAGGAATGAATCCTATTCTTGGCTCAACTACCACGCACATGTACTTCGTGATGAATCCAATCCAAGTCATATCTACCCATGGTTAGGGTGCAAGCGTCGGTCATGGTCAAAGTTCATCATCCCACACATGTCGTGCGTATTGACCTCAAGTCAAAGGATTATCGCTTCTCTCCCACTAACCGAGACACCCGTAGACACATATAGCTGAAATACATCAAACAGTTTCTCGGATGGGTATACCATTACCCTCTAAGGTATTTGTGCATCCATCATGAGATACCTAGTATCTCGTAGTAAGTGAGATCTTACTACACTCTCTAAGAGTATGATGCAGATCGCACACCAATCTCCATTGCATCATCAATATCCCATTCTTGATGATCCTTGATCGGGGCTATTTGAGAATCATGCTTAAGTCATCTGAGTTCTCACAACCTCAATGACATCAATGACTCATGGGAACACTTGTATGAATAAATGCAAACAATCAAACATAATATTCAAACAAGTGTACTGCCATAAATTAATATTAGATGAACTATAATATTAAATCAAACTGAATATCATCGAGTATTATGTCCTTGTAACAGATTGTCTCTAGGACACTAACACTAACACCTGCAGTCAAAGCTTGAAGGATTTTCAATATTCAACATACGAATCCCCGTTGAATTCTAGGCTATCTCTTGACCACTTTTTTGCACATCAATCACTTATTACAATTTAGCTTCCCTTTTAATCCACAGGTAAGCTACATGCTAGAAGTACCAATTGGGTGGGCCTTGAAAAAGTGAAAAGCCTTGTTAAAAAAACCGGGATTCCTTCAACAATCATTTCTCCTCTTGAATCCCTCCAAAAGGGGAATTGGGTTAAGCTCATTTGTGGTGCCAGCTTTGAGGTAATTTTTAATATCATTTTTTCTTTTATTTATTATCAGCTACGTTGCTCGGACTCTCAAAAAATGGAGGAAGGCGTCCGCCAGACGCGACACGGATCCGGGTGCGGGACATGCACGGGATTCGTCATTTTCCCCCGGACTCGGCGGTTTTCAAGCCGCTGGTGTCAGTGGCGCGGCGACGATACTTTTGTATTAGGGTTTGAGTTGGTTGAAGACGACGGAAGGGGGAGTCAATTAAATTCTGCATAGTTTTGAATATTTCAAATTGAAATGTTTCCACTCCCCGAGAAAAGTGAAGTCAATTAAATCCTTACTTACCAAAATTTATAGTCAACTGACTCAATTTATTTATTTATTTTTTTTTGAAGTACAAAAACCATCCCAAACACATAACATAGTTACATAGGCATACATACTCAGTGAATCCAAGATGAGATCTCAGCGCCAGACCAATCGTGAGGGCCGGGAGAGGTAATCGTGAATTTGGCCAGTTGATGCGCAGCTACAAGATGTGATCGTGGCCTGTAGCAAAAGTCCCTCGCTAGGACTTCCAAATTCATGGACCTTAAATCATCCAGGTATATTCCCCATTCGGCGTGTATTTCCAATATCTAGCATCCCGTGTGGGTCTCTGGGGTAACGGGATACGACATATCGCTTCAGCCTCGTACGGGAGAAAGGCCTGGTGAACAAGGGCTTTGATGGGGGACATTTGTGTCACCCAATACAAAAGAGACACGTGGAGGTCTTCTTGATAGTTAAAGAGATTGACGAATTGATACGTGAGTCAAACCCAGGAATGAATGGGTTGGGTTTGATTGAGAAACCCAGGAACTTGATATTCGATAAGATCAGATGGGCTTAGAGTCAAAGGGCCTGGAGGGAAGCGAGGCCCACTGGAGTGAGATAAGTAAAAGAAATGGGTCCAAGAGGATAGTCTGGACTCTAGAGTTTGGGGAGTTAAGGAGTTGCGCCGAACTGGGCTGGCAAATCTGAGTAGATTAGGTCCAGGTAGGTCGGCCCCAAGAATATGGACCTGCCCCCGAGGACTTATTGAATCGTGATCTGTTAAACGAAAGATTAATTTGGACCATTGAGATGTGAGGATATCGACGATCCAAGAGTCTCGATCCGCGTGGACTAAAGAAGTGGGATGAAGGAGCCAGTTCCGATATTTAAGGGGGGTTATGCGTAGGATACAGGAGGTTCCGAAATTAATGGAGCCGTTAGATTGAAATCAAAGGCCCAGATCAAGGATTCCGGTGAAAAGGGAGAGGAGAACGTGAGAGAAAGGATTGAGCCACGAAAGAAGATGGGGCAAATAATGGAGATACGATCAGAACATGGGATGAGGGCGAGAGAGAAGAAAACCGTCGGCTGGGGGGATATAAATATCCCATCCAGGTAACACGAAACACACAAGCACATACTTTATAAGATAATCTAAATTCGAGCCTTCGATTCCATTTTTTTTATCTAAGTTTGAGTGTTTACTGACTTGAGAGTCGGAGAGCCCGCGTTGGGACCCCCCCGGTGTGTTTATTTCAGGTGATTATGTGGCGTTGAAGATTTTTCTACGGTCAAGGCTCGAAGTCTTCTAGAATTCAACACTAAATTCCCGTTGAATTCCAGGTCATATCCCGACCATCTTTTCCACATCAAATTGGCGCCGTCTGTGGGAACATTGGGCTAAAGGTGTGAGCTTGAATCCATTGTTTCCAGAACAAACTTTCTTTGGGAAGTTACGAGATGGATGGTGATCAACCCAGTCAACAGGTTCCTACCGGAAATCTCGGGAAGGAATCTCAACCAACCCCTACGGTACCCCCTCTTTTCGGGATGCCACCTGCAGGTAGGGGATCAACCTCATCAGAGCCTCCTTATACATTTATGGGAGATGCCCGTGCAGCGGGGAGGGGGAATACAGCTACGCCCTCCTCATTGAAGGCTTCAGCAGACTCTACCCCTGTCCTGGGTACAGGTCGAGGAGGAGGTGGGCAGACTTCAATACCTCCAAGTTTGGGACGAGGGGGGGGGATCAACGCTAGCCCCAGGGTCCTACAATAACGGGCACCCCCAAAGAGGTACCACATACCACGCCACCAAACCCTATGGTGGTATCAATTAACATGGACCAACTTAGTGATCTAGTGGCTAAGGCAGTGGAAAGTGCCTTTGCCGTAAAGAAGCAATACCCGTCGGCAGCAATTGGGGAACGGAACAGATTCGAGGGAGAGGGGGAGTCAGATTCCCCATGATCAAACTGGACGGAGGCAAGGAGAGGAGTCCCATACCAAACAGGGAGGCATCGGAGAAAGAATACTCAGGAGGAAGGAGCTCCACCCACACGAAGCGGGAAAGAAAGAGGAGGGGGTCAAGATAGCCCACCTCGGAAGACAGAAGCAGTGGACATGGAGGAGAGTTCTGATCTAACATATGAGGGAGGAGTCAGCCACTAGTTGCTGTCTCTTTAGAAGGAAATGGAGATGATGAGAAAACAATTGAAACAAGTAAGTGATGCTAGACTCGTTGTTGTTTGTCAGTTTTCTGAGGATATTCTGAGTGATGAATTGCCTTTTAATTTTAAGCCGTTGAGATTGAATATGATGGAACTACTGATCCTTATGAACATTTAGTTCGTTTTGAGTGCTGCTTTATTACATCGATATGGGGAGGGGGTGAAGTGTAGGGTATTCTTAACCACTGGCCTAAGGCCAAATAACAATGGTTTAGCGGTTGTGCCCAAATAGTATACATTCATTTGCGGTTTTAGCGGATGTTCCTCGTGATCAATTTGTTTAGTGCGGAAAGGCAGCCAAGGGCAACCCTAACTCTTTTCAACATGAGGCAGGGGGAGAATGAAAGCCCCATGAGAATTTCCTTCGCGTTTTAATCAGGTTGCTCTGGAGGTTCCTACAGCTACTCCAGAGGTGAAGATTAATGCTCTGACTAATGGATTACGGGATGGGGAATTATTTTCATCCTCGACAAAAGTTCCGTGGCGCCCTTCGATGACCTTTCGAATAATAGAAATTTGATACGCCACCTTCTGGAGGAGATTAGGAAAGCCAAGAAGGCTGAGACTTAGTCAACACACGGTGATAAAAGGAGAGAATCAGATTCCAAGAGGAGCAAGAACGAGAGTAAGATTGAGTCCAGGGTGGAGACCCCGGGCAGAGTCAGCACGTTCCTACAATGGGCCTCGACCCAGGTTTGAGAAATACACCCCCTTGAAAATCCAGCCAGCAGAGGTCTTGGAGGTGGTAGGAGACCTCCCAGAAATGAAATTTCCATGGTCTAGATCAAGAGGACCAACAAAACCTAAATTTGACAGGTTTTGTCGCTTCCATAATGATTATGGTCATGATACTAACCAATGCTTTCATTTGAAGGATGAGATTGAAAGGTTGATCCAGGCGGGTCACGTGAAGGAGTTTGTTTACAGGGATAGACAGAGCTCTCGAGGGAGTAAGAGGAGAGAGCAAGAGGAAAAGACGGATGATCGAGATAAGAGGAGGAAAGAAGAGGCTGAAAAACCTCCAGCACAGAAGAGGGGATCTGATCCAGATAATAGTAGGGGGCCCAGCTGTTGGGGATTCTTTCCGAGCTCGGAAGAAAAGTGTTCGTGAACTGAAAACAAGTCACAAGAAAGAGATGCTGGAAATGAAGGAAGTGGGATAAATGGAGGCAACTCCACGAATCTCATTTGGCCCCGAGGATGGTGGAGGATTGAGAGAACCCCATACTAATGCTTTGTTAATAACCACTGACATTGCAGGATATGATGTAGTCAGGATCTTCGTCGATACAGGAAGCTCAGCAGATATCATGATGTGGGATTGCTATAAGAGGATGGAGCTAAATGCGAAATTACAACCTGTAGAGACATCTCTTTACGATTTTACAGGAGGTGCTGTCCAGCCCCTTGGCCAAGTTTCTCTGCAGGTGGGACTGGGGGAGTATCCTAGAAGAAGAGTCCTGATGTTGAATTTTCTCATTGTACAAGCACCTGCATCGTACAATGTGATCTTCGAAAGGCCGATGTTGAATGCTTTTCAGGCAGTGGTGTCCACTTACCATATGAAGATGAAATTCCCCGTAGGAGATGAGGTATGAGAAGTCAGTGGAGATCAAACCTTGGCAAGAAAATGTTATGTGGAAGCCGTACGAGTAGTGGACAAAAACGTACAAGACGCACTGGAAAGAATCAAAGGAGAGGATCCTGAGGTGAAAAAGGTTAGGTTGCTGGAGGAAGGAGAACTCGCAAAGATGCAGGCAGATGAGGAGCTGATGGCGATTGAGCTGAAGGTAGGATATACTACCAGTATTGGGACACCGATGAGCGAGGAACTGACCAAGAAATCGATCGAGGTATTGAGGAGGAATGCATATATTTTTGCTTTCTCACCGGAGGACATGACTGGGATTCCCCCGGATATGGCTATGCATTATCTTAATGTAAAGCCGGGAGCAAAACCAGTGAAAAGAGATTGAGACACTTCAGACAAGAGAAGGATGAGATTATCAAGGAGGAAGTGAGGAAGCAGATGAAAGCTGGGCACATTGAACCAATGGACTTTCCTAAATGGCTGGCGAATGCAGTGCTGGTCACGAAAAGTGCAGGAAAGTGGAGGATGTGCATCGATTTCAGGGACCTGAATAAAGCATGTCCTAAAGATCATTACCCCTTGCCACGAATTGACAAACTTGTGGATTCAACCTCGGGCTTCGAGTTGCTGAGCATGATGGATGCATACCAAGGATACCATCAGATACTGCTGTTCCCTGGAGATAAACCTAAGGTCAGCTTTATTGTTTCGTGCGATACTTTTGCATATGTTAGAATACCTTTTGGTTTGATCAATGCAGGAGCTACTTATCAACGAATGGTTGATAAGATGTTCCGTAAATTGTTGGGACGTAATATGGAAGTTTATGTGGATGATATGTTGGTTAAGAGTGTGAAAGCGGAGGGACATATAGGAGACTTGGAGGAAACTTTTGGCGTAATTCGAGCCAATGGAATGAAACTCAACCCAGCGAAATGTTCCTTTGGTGTGAGATCAGGGAAATTCTTGGGGTACATGGTGACGTAGAGGGGTATTGAAGTTAACCCCGTGAAAGTACAAAGCAGATCGATATGCAAATCCCCTACTAATATCGGGAGTTGTAGAGGCCGAACGGGAGAATCATGGGGCTTTGAGCGTTTATTTCCAAATCATGGATAAGAGTCTTCACTTTTTCAGTCTTTGAAAGGGAACGAGGTTTACCTCGATGATGAATGCCAAAGGGCTTTCGAAAGTTTGAAGGAACACTTAGCTCAATTGCCTCGACTGACTAAGTTCGATGGTTGGAGATGTACTCTATCTTTATTTCTCTCAGGGAGAGAGTTCCCCGGCCCGTTTGATTAAAGAAGAAGGGCAAAGACAAAGGCCAATCTATTATGTGAGCAAGGTGATCCGGGAGTCAAATAAGATATTCGAGACAGAAAGAAGCATTGCTGGCCATCATGGTCACCGGCGAAGACTAAGGCCTTATTTTCTTTCGCATAAAATAATTATCCGATCTAACTATTCTCTTAAACAGGTGTTAGGTCGAGCTAATTTATCAGGAAGGATGGTCAAATGGGCTGTAGAACTTGGAGAATACGAGGTGAACTTTGAGCCACAGAGAGCAATCAAGGCGCAAGCCTTGTCCGACTTTATACAGGAGACTACCCGCCCCGAACCTGAAAAGGAGTGGCAGGTGTATGCTGATGGCTTGGTTACAATAACAGGTTGTGGTGCAGGTATACTCATCATAGATCCTCATGGAGGAAAGTCGCAGTCATAAAGATGGTTTGAGTTTCATACCAAACAATGGAGCTGAGTATGAAGCCCTGATCCGAGGAGCAGAGATGGTTGCAGAAATGGGAGGCCAACCGGTAATCATTTATACAGATTCTCAGTTGGTAGCCCAGCAGGTGAAAGGAGAATATTTAGCCAAAGATGAAAGGATGATGCTATATCTGGAGAGAGTAGCATAAGCAAGAAACAAATTTCAGAATTTTGAAGTAAGACAGATCCCCTCGAGAAGAGAATATAAAAGCGACAAACTTTGTCAAAGCCGGGCCGAAGGACCCCGAAGGAGAAACCACCATCACGATCCCGAAAGCGCAGAAAGAGAAAACAATCTTACCTTCTGCCAGGCCATTGAGGAGGAAAATGATTGAGAACAAAAATTATAAAGACCTTAGTGGGAAGACCTCCCCAAGGCGAGAAAATGACAGAGTCGAGAGCACAATTTCGCATAATCGGAGGATACCTGTACAAATGGTCATTCACACAACCATACTTGAGATGCTTGTCAGTGAATGAGGGAGAGTACATACTGAGGGACATACATGAAGGATGATGCGCAGATCACGCAGGTTCCAGATCAATAACAAGGAAAGCATTGAGGCGGGATATTTTTCGCCAACCATGGTAGAGATGCAAAAGAAGTTGGTGAGAAAATGCGAGAAATGCCATAAACATGGTCCTTTGATCCATGTTCCCGCAGAAGAGATGATCGCAATGCATACGCCGTGTCTTTGCGGATGGGGATCGACTTAGTGGGTCCCTCGTCCCGGTAAGGCAACAAGCGAGAAAATTCTCGATAAGAATCCATCAACTACTTCAAGAAATGGGTGGAAGTCGCCTCGCCAAGATTCATGAGAATAACGTAATTAGATTTACGTGGAGAAATATTTGTTGTTGTGTTTGAGTACCGAAAATAATCGATATCCGATAATGGTACCCAATTTAATGGAGCAATAGTACAAGCTTAGTGCGAGAGACGGGATTACCCAAAGATTTACTTCCGCGGCCCATCCTCGCCAAAATGGGCAAGTGGAGGTTACCAAGAGAACTATTATGAATGGGATCAAGATCAGGCTAGACAAGTCTGGAGGGAGATGGGTTGATGAGCTTGAAGCGGTTCTCTGGGCTTACAAAACCACTCCAAGGAGAGCGATGGGTGAATCACGTTTTCACTTGGTATATGGAGTAAATTTTGAGATCATTCCCATGAAATAGGATTGAAGTCTCATGACTTCGTGATTTTGAGGAAGAACGAATGAGGCCTTGATGAGAGAGAATTTAGACATGCTTGAGGAGGCGAGAGAAATTGCACACCTAAGGGCCGAGAAGTATAAAAGCCAAGTGAAGGCTGCATACAACAAGAAAGTCATTTTGAGGAAGTTTGAGGAAGGTGACTTGGTCTTCCGAAGGGTCGATGCCTTGAAGCATACTGGAAAGCTGGAAGCTAACTGGGAGGGTCCTTGCAAGGTCACGCAAGCCTTGAAAGGAGGAGCGTATAGATTGCAAGACATGGAAGGAAGGCAGATAGCTCAGCCTCGAATGTGTGCAACTTGAAGAGATTCTTTGTCCGAGAGAAGACCCCGCACTCGAGGAAGCAAGTGAGTAGTTAGTTTACTTTCTTGTTGCATTTTTAGCTTCACCGGTACTTTTTCCTCCTTATAGGTTTCCCACTGGGTTTTACTATAAGGAGGTTTTGATTAGGCCGACATAGATCTATGTAATGTACGATCTATGTTGATTTACCCTTTACTATATCAATGAAGCGTTTATGTTTTTGAATTTGAGAATGGATGAATTATTTGAGTTGATTTTAAGGCCCTTAAAGGGTGTCGAATTGAGAATTGAACTTTTTTTATTAAAGTTCTTAAAATTTAAGGCCCTTAAAGGGTGTCGAATTGAGAATTGAACTTTTTTTTTATTAAAGTTCTGAAAATTAGCCCTTAAAGGGTGTCGAATTGAGAATTGAATTTTTTTGTTAAAGTTCAGAAAATTTAAGGCCTTTAAAGGGTGTCGGATTGAGAATTGAACTTTTTTTATTAAAGTTCTGAAAATTTAAGGCCCTTAAAGGATGTCGAATTGAGAATTGAACTTTTTTTATTAAAGTTCTGAGAATTTAAGACCCTTCAAGGGTTGTGAATTTAAAAACTTTTTCGAAAATGCTGAAATGATGAGGAACTTTCTTAAACTTCTTTAAGATACATTGAATTTTGAAAAACGGATTAGCCAGAATGGCAGAAACAATAATTCCGGGGAGGAGGGACCTCGGGAGACCTCAGGAGACTGCCCAGAAGGAGGCAACATATCCAACTACGCGAGAGCTCTTGAACTTAGAAGGTATTCGTGTGGACCCTTTGTAAAGTGCTTACTTAAAAACTCTGTACATACTGAAATTGAGAAACATGCTCGAACTGGAAGAGATTGAGCCCCATTAAAAACTTGAAGATTTGATTAGATGCATGTCAAAGATTGAAAGCATGTACATATATTTGTGTATGTATGACTTTGTTTATGAATAACTAGGCAAAAATAAGGATACTCTTGAATCCCGTTCCTCGCCTTATCTTATTGAACATATGAGATCAAGCAAATGAGATAAAATAAAATGACTTGTGACACACGAATAAGAATATAAAGAGTGCATGACTTGCATAAGGGAAAGGGAGTCGGTCCTGTGAAGCAAAAGGTACCCCGATCACTCTCCCTGTCAGAGACGGGAAATGGTGACCTGGGAACCCCCCTGGTCGGAAGCAGGGATGGATGATCCAGGGAAACCACAAGTATTCAGAGGAATTAAGTTTAGAGAAAGAGGGACACAGCCCGCCAAACAAAGTACCAGACAAAAAGGTTAAAAAGGGAAAACAACTAAGAAGCTGGAGCTTGACCATTAACGGGCGGGCCGACGCCATTCGCCTCCTGAGTCGAAAGCGTAAGTGAAAGGATCGAGAGCTATGTCCAAAGACTGCACCTGAGAAGTGGTCACCTTGATTGGGATGCTTAAAGTTCTTTCAGAACAAGAAGCAGAAACTGGCTGTAGAGGGCAAAGAGGAGTACGACAAGGAGTTAAATCCTCTAGTCCTCGAACCCTTTGTCGGAGCTTCTGTACTTCCTCACTGACGAGGGGCAACCACCATTTTTCCTCAATATCTCCTCGCAAGATACCCCTTGAAAAGCTTGGGGGATCTACCGCTTTGGGGGCCTACCGCTTATCATAAGCCCCTAGAAACTCGTGAGCTTCCCTCTACTGCTCTGCATTGCCACGGGCCGCTTATAGAAGAAATATTGATATATGGCACCATATCGGACAAGTAGCTGACATGTTGCTGATATTTTTCGATTAAGACCTTTTGAAGGGAATTGAGAAATTACTAACCAGCTTCAGCCTCGAACAAGGTATTCAAGCACATTTGAACCCCCATAGCCTGAGCCTCCTTGGTTATCGTGGCCTCTAGAGAAAGCCGTGACGATAGCTCAACCTGTGCACTTTTTAGAGAATCCTCTGCTGCGACCAAATCCACCTCCAGAGCGGTGTTGCGGGTATCAAGCTTACGAATTTGAGTTTGAGCAACCGAATATTTCTTCTTCTCGGAAGATAGAGATTCTTCCAGAGAGTTCACTTGAGCCGAGAGTTAAGCTCCTTCATAGCTGGATAAATTGGAAAGCAGCACCCCTAGCTGCACAACACAAGAAATAAAGACATTTTTGATAGGTTGAACACTTGTAGATATTAAGGCATTAGATAGGTTGAAATTCCCAACCTGAGCATAGTAATCGGAGATCAACCGCTGCTTCTCTTCTCCACTTAGGCACCTCGCGAACTGGGCGGCTTCTTCCGGCAGAAAAGAGGTCTCGCTAAAATAATCTGATGCCAGAGGAGTAGGGAGGGATCCTCCCCGATTTTGATAGGAAAAGTAGAAACTCCGCCGATTGGCAAGGTACCGCATTTACAAGGTATTTCTACTTCAAAGTTAAGAGCTGTAATCGGTACACCCTTACCTTCGGGGATTTTTAGACTTCTTTGAGGCACCGCTTTACAGTGCACGGGATTCGGCTTGGGCTTCAATGCCTGCCGAGTGGCACTACGAAAGCGGATATTGTCGAGAGTAGCTTTGAAGTCTCCTCGGGCGGCGATTACTTTCTTCAGGGCACTTCCTTTGCTCGATCGGCCAGGATCGGATGATTCCTCCTCGCAAGCTTACTCTTCCACAACATCTCCTAGAAGGCATAAAAGACATACGGAGCTACTTAATTCATGAATACGAGAATACGACAAAGAGAGTTACACGAATGAAAGATTACCATCCGTGGGCCTTAAGGGACCGCGATGGGGCGTAATCCAAAATGCGAAAGTACGCGATTTGAACACAAATTCGAAGGAAAAGGGCTTTAAATGGCTCTAATGTTGAGATCGCTCACAATTTCCGCATAGAAAGCAGGAAGTGGATAATTTGGAGCAGCGAGACCTCCGAGGTTCTTTTTAAATCCGTGTTTGATTCGCAAAAACCCCAAGGAGTATATCAGGGTCACAAAGAACCGTGAGGTTAACCTAATCCCTATTCACATTAGAGACTTTACTCAAGAACTTGCACTCGCTGGGGAAACGACCACACATAGAAAAAAAACGCCCCAACAAAATTTTACATATACTCGTGAGCGTAATATTTGGGCGTTGGGCTCTCCCCTATTACCCTTCAACAACATAAAAAAAAGAAAAGCATCGATCTAATAGAGTCGAGGAAACCGTTTAAAGGAACTGGAAGAGGTCGAAATCTTGCACGTAAATGAAGGAATGGGAAAGCGAAGCTTAGCCTCCATATGGGCATGCCAAAAGGGCAAGGGTTTTCGCACCACTAGGGTTTCAAGGGCGACAGCCTTTCCTCCTGGAGCCTGATGTCGCATTTGAGGAGGATGAGCTGATCATCTCGATAATCGGAGAGGGTTTCGGGACCTAATTGGAATCCAAAAACCCAAATCGAATCGGACCTAGGGTTTGACATAATTCTCTGAAAACACCACTACAATGTTGGAGAGAGACGTCCCAAGCCGCCAATGCATGCGGTTTATTACCGGGTGTCGATCCCACCAAAATCATGTCACGAAGAAGTTTCGATTTCACACAATGATGTTGGCGACCAAACAACTCATTGCATATGACGGTATTGATTATATCATCGCTTTTTGATGAGGACACGCCTCCCACCATCCGAGAATTCCTCGGGAGCCCAAAGAAGTACTTTCGCCAGTATCCCCGTCCCTAATATACCCAAACCGCCGCTTTAAATTTTTAGCTAAAAAAGGTAATCCCAAATAAAGCCTCATGCCCATGCGATGCCCTCGGATACCCGTAATATCCCGGAAACGGTGTTGAGGCGTATGGTAGAGCCGCTAAATGGGTCAGCAGACTTGTCATAATTTATGAATCGAATTCGGAGGGCCCTGCTCATATCGCCTGTGCATATTATCGACAATGTCGCGCTTACAATCGCAGTCCTTTAACAAACAAGAGTCGTCAGTCCAAGCAAAGAAAGTGATGAGTAACGACAGCACACCCCTTTGCTACACTTATACCTTGAATCATACTGGCTTGCCGATATCCGAAAGTAGTACCGCGAAAACCCCCGCGGTACAGAGAACAAATAAGTACGCGACAACGGGTCCTTCATGTGATACCACGAGTCGAAAGTTAATCCGCTGAGCTTAATTCCCCATCATTTATTCGAATCTGTAAGAGATGATTCTACGATCGCATTATGAGGCTCACCCAACTCGATCGAAACCCATCCGTATTCATCACAAAGACGCAAATATCCCCACTCCACTCTATACGCTGATATGTCGAAGCTTCAATGCAAAGATAAACCACTTGCCCTCGATGATTCTTGATTTGATGCATACATTCAAACGCTTATAAGGACGTTATCAAGAATGAAAGCACACAGGATGAAAAGTCGCCTGGGGGGTCGATAATCATTCCGAAAGCACCTTATTTAAATCGATTAGTAATCGCCGAGCTACTATATTATATACGACATTACATAAACCGATTGACGATAGTCTTTAAGTGGATTAGGGCATTTTACCTTGGGTATATTTGAATTTCCACTTTCTTAGTTTTCCATGATCGCCAAAATTAAGGAATCGGGCCTTTTTTGGTTTTCCACACGGCCACGCCTAAAACATTGTTTTATTTTAAATTTTTATTTAAAATTGTAAGATACAATAGTGTTATATATATTAATTATATTTTATCGACTTATTTGAAGTATCCCGCACCCGTCCTAATTTCGGATCCTTTTGCGTGTCCACGCGATCCCAATTTTAAAAAAACTTAAGTATCAGGTTGGGAGATGAATTTAATAAAGAAGATTTTGATTAGATCCCAAAACCCCCGAGTATGACATGTTCGTGATAATCTTGATAATTGAGTCGATTCGGGCTTTTAGAGTGTTCGCGATGTTATCCGCACCTACGTATAATCGCGATATATAGATCAAAGTTAGATTCTCAAGACTCAAGAAGTTTCAAGTTTCAAGTTTCAAGATGAAACCGAGAAACCTAAGACTCTCAGATATCAATCAAGATATCTCTCAAGACTCGGAAGATTCTGAGATCGAGTAATCGGTTTCTGGCTTCAAGATGAAAACCAAGAAACCAAGTTTTAGTATGAAATCGAGAAATCAAGACTCAAGATGAGATCGAGAAACCAAGACTTCAAGATGAGATCGAAAACCGAAGACTCAAAGATATCGGGCCAAGATATTCAAGACTCTAAGACTCGTAAGACATCAAGACTCAAGACATCAAGACTCGTACACAATCGAAGACTCAAGACTCAAGACTCAAGATCAAGACAAGAAGATATCAAGACACAAAGAGTTACTAAAGACTCAAATTCATCAATGCCAAGATAACCCCAATGTTCCGGAGGCATAATAATATCTATCCTAAGGATACAAAATCGAAAAAACGCTAATACCGTAAAAATAGATATTGCCCAAAAACATTCTCATGCAGATAAAAGGAACTAAAACCAATGTTGTTAAGGTTATATCACTCCGTAGATATTGACCAAAAAAGAGCCGCTATGTTTGTCTACATTTATCAATACAAGAGCCAATCGTATAAGACAAAGATCGCATTTCTTTATCGACAATCGAAAAGTTTATAGGTCAATCAAGTATGTCAAGAAGACTATGTTCCGCATCGCAAAAAGTGGTGAGTGGTCGCATGAAAAGCATATTGCCTAAAACATGCAAGTGGAGTATCAAACCCTAAAAATAGTCGCTCATCACATCAATAATAAGAGGAAACTCATGAAGCTATCTCTTCCAATGATAGTTTTTCAAGAGTGACCTTGGTGATTGTCTATAAATATTAGTGACCCTCTACATTGAAGGTTACGGAAATTTGTAAGCAACTCAAGAGCTCAAACTTATTATTGCAAGTTGAAGCACTCAAAACCCAAGAATTTCACAAGTGCTTTACATCGAAGAGAGCTCATTCACTAAGCCTAGTTTTGATAAGATATATCCAAAGCTTAGTATAGATATCCTAGCCTTGCAGATTGTACTTTAATTGTAAAGGATATCTCATCCTAGTTGAAACCAACCAAGAAACCCCAAACCCTTTGTAAAGGTAGTTTGAGTGTGATTGTTGGTGAGTTGGAGTTGTAAAGAGTTAGTAAACTACATTGAGGTAGTCGAAAAACTCTAGAGAAGAAGTGAGTAAACTATAATGATAATGTAAAGCTTGTGGTGCTCGAAAGTAAGTAAACTATGCTGAGGTAATGTAAAGCTCAAAGTAGAAAAGATTAGTAAACTACATTGAGGTAGTTAGAAAACCTAGTAGAAGTGGTTAAGGAATTTCTCCGGAAGGCTCGAGAGAGACGACGAGCTTGAGTCTCCGAACCACTATAACTCATCATGGTTGTTTTGCTTTCGCAGACCGCATTGATTATCCGCATATATCTTTAACCGAAAAGCATATTTTCACTGATATTCACCGAATCAATCCAATCAACTTCAAGATTCAACCGAATCACAGTTTTTAATCACTGCTTTCATTAAAAGGAAGGTTTTCAAAACTTAAAAACGAGTACAAACTTAGGCCAACCATTCCAAGACATCTCGAGTAAATTTTTAACAGATAGTTACCAAACCGAACCCACTTTACCGAGGTTCAAAAGAAGTTAGTTATCCGGATCAAAGTACCAAGATCTCCGTAAAAACTCAAAGCTTCGGGGCTTGGGATTATCCGAGGCTTCCGAAGCAAACAGATCAATCGGGCTCCCCGCACTTTCGACCAGCGATCTCAAGGCTTCATCGTGACAAATCATCAGACAACCATCCTGACCCATCCTACCTTGAAGAAAAAAGTTTTGTAATTCATCAACACGCGTATTCCCCCATACACGTGTAAGACTTGTTAAAGATCGACCAACAAGGGTATCGAGCAAAGGGTTCAACTCGACCACCCACCGGCTTTGGTCAATTCATAGTCTAATTTGCTTAAAGACTCCCGGTCTACCAATGTATCTATTTGCCAAATTTACAAGGCTCGACATCATGCCTCTAAGAAACTTCCAATGTTCTCGGCTGAGAGCTATGATTTGTGGAGATTAAGAATGATGCTCATCCAGATTTGAAACCCGAAAAGAACGTGGGAGAGTGGTTTCAAGGACCATTCAAATTCACCGCTAGAATCCCGTAGTTATCGAAATTGGAGAGAAATGATCCTGTGGACTCAATTTTCAAAGTCCGATGATCAACTTACTCCCTCGATGAGAGGGGTTAGTCAATCTTGACTATATTGCCAAAGATACTTTATATAAGACTATTGATGATGGTGTTATGGGATGATTTCTCATTGTAATAATCGCAAAAGAGATACGGGATACACTTGCCGTGGATGTGCAAGACACGATCATATTAAAGAGAACAAACTTTCGCTATCGAAAGTTTAATAGCTTTGAAATGGAAGATGGTGAATCCATTGACAAACCGGAAGTCGATTCACTAAAGATAATGAATGATCTCAATGCTCTCGGGAAGAGATACCCACAAAAGAGAGGCATTGAAAATTCTTAGAGGATTATCTAAGAAATGGGATATTCATGCAAAGGGTGATTGAAAACACCAAAAACATTGATTCAATGTCATACCAACAAGTCTTCTCGAAATAAAGCTTATGAGTTTGTGATTGATAAGAAATCAAAGAAAAGCCGGACAAAGAAAGATGATTCTTCAACTAGTAAAAATGCCACTTTCAAAGCCAAAGAAAAATCCCGTAAGACTAGAGAGTCTGAGAACTCACTTGCCAAAATCAGGATGAGCTGTGAGGATAAGCTAGTACTGATGGCAAGGAGGTTTGAAAGGCTTAATAGCAGATATGGAAAATATAAAAAATATTACAGGAATCACAGGTACCAGAGAGACTCAAAAGCTGAGGACAGATCCACTGAGAAAAGAAAGGACTGAAAAGTGAAGGATCTTCATCCAAAAAGAAGGACTCCAAGACTAAGGAGGAAAGTGATCAGGATGATGATGCCAACAGATGCTACAACTGCCAAAAGAAAGGTCATTTCCAATATGACTGTCCTGAGCTAAGTGCGAAAGAGAGGAAAGAAAGGCAAGCAAAGAGAGACAAGAAGTTCTCCAGGAAGAAAACCATGATTGCAGAGGAAGAAGAACACTCTGAAGAAGGTTCCAGTTCTTCGATGAGATGTTCTCGATAGAAGTTGATGATTTGACACCTCGCCTAATGGCCGTGAGGAGGTAAATTTTTCTATCTCTCGCTGTCGCCCTACACAAGTTATTACGAGTTGTCAAGTTCTACCGTGAATGAAATTTCGACCGATGGATTCTTTTGAGAGTCTTATGAAGGACTATGATGTGTTACAAGAACTGCTAAATGAAACTCAAGAGCAGAACAAAGAACTGACTGCTGAGAATCTAAAGTGGAAAAACTCTAAGAATGCTGAGATCACTTCAATTGATGGGGAACTATCGATGAACTAGATGTTCAAAGTACAACTCTCTAAAAGAGAAGTTGATAGAGACCCTAAATGGAAAATTAGATAAATCCACTAAGGAGATTCAAATTTTATCGAATCGAAGTTCAACGACCCTTGAGAAGCATGAAACTCTAAAGAAATGCGAGGATAGCGGCGCAGAGAAAGTTAAATTTATTGAATCTCGTGATCTAAAGTTGATAGATGAAATTCGTAGCTTATCAAAGACTCGCCACTATAAAAGCCGGATCGGGATACATTCCGTGGGGAACCTCACAAGGTCATCTCAATGCCGCTTAGTAAGAACACTAAGACCGGCCTTTTGTTAAACAAGCCGCACCTAATCTTCTCGATCAAGAATCGCCCAAAGTTTTAGACAAGCGGTAAAGGACCTATGGTTCCGTAAAAACCTAATGTTCAGCAAGAAAGCCTGCACTTCGTGAAAAGGCTAGAAAAACCCGACCACTAAGAGGGAAATTCTCAGACAAGATTTCAAAGCCTCAAAGCTAAGAATACAAACCCCAAGAGATCCGCAGATCGAACCAAAGAGAGGAATTTTTCGTAAGAGAAACACTCGCCAGACATTCTCAACCTAAAAAGACCAAGTCCTCGACATCGAAAAGACTCCAATTTCAAGACAGAACCCAAACCCCCACTTGCTTAAGGGTAAAGGTTTCAACCCAAGTCAAGTCAAGACAAAGACCAACAAGACAAAAGCCAAAGTACTTGAACAAAAGGCCTGGTACTCAAGAAAAACTTAAGGCTCATGTTCATGCTAAGGCTTCCACTCATACAATGTGATATTATCAAGGCACCAAGGGTGGTGAATGTAGATGTTTATGGAAGACAAATCACCACTTAAAAGTAATTAGATTTGTTATGCGATTCGATTCCAAAAGGTACAACACCGGGTAGACCCTACACCAAACGGGTACCACATAACTAATATGTTTTTTCGTAAAAGAAAAGGGCACCGAAATAATGAAGACATCATAGCCTCGATGAAAGCGAGAGTCCGAGATGTCATTGTTGGGGAGATGAATTTCCTTCGACTTCAAAGAAAACGATTAAGGAAGAAATCTTCATCAACCAAGCAAAAGTACACCGTAGATCCGACAGAAGTATGGTGTATGGGATTGCAATGCGCTTAAATTCCCATGAATACTAACTACAAGACGGATCCCGATCTCAAGGCAACCAAAGAAGTCACACCGATTATGAGGGATTATCGATCATTAAGTATATCTCACAACAAGTAGGCATGATATAACATTTGGCCGTTGATATGTGCAAGATACCAAGCTAATCCTAAGGCTACTACATGGAGGCCGCCAAAAATATAATCAAATATCTTAAGGGCACTGTGAATGAGGATTGTGGTATCCAAATGATGATAACCTTTGAATTAACCGGTCATTCAGATGTCGACATGGAGGATCGAATTGGCAGAAGTCCACCACAGAACTTGTCAATTTCGAAGTAAGTCGATATCTTGTTTTCAAAAAAACATACCTCAAGAGGCAACCAAAGATTACCGTCAATACATGGTCATAGGAAGTCACAGTACAAATTTTTCGCTCGCATAACAATTGGAGGATTATAAGATTATAACCAAATGGTACCAATATTTTGTGATAATAATAATATCAAGCTATTATTACACAAAAAATGCATTGCACACCGATGTAAGCACGGGATATCGTACATCACTTCATCATCGATATCATGTTGAGAAGAAAGACATCGATGGAGAAGATTCATATCGATAATCGTAGAAATCGATATCTCGACTAAACCTTTCAGTCAATCAAGATTTCGAACTATCACCGAATTGTGGATGTCGATCCAGTGTGTATAGAGCAAATCAAAAATCAAGGTTTTCGACGCATGAAGTTTTCAGATTCTACTTTAGAAACCGTGATAAAATTGTAAGCATCAAACTGAGTCTGGAAACTCGACATCCCGAAGATCAAGATTTCATATAATCGACCGCCTCAATCGAGATCATATCGAATTGCTCAATACTCAAGATATAATCGAAATTTTATCACAGTCAAAACTCAAGAAGACCGACAGAGGAAAATTAGTCCTAAGAAGTAATGACTATGCAACTCATTTATCACTTTAACCGAATCTCGAATCATCATGGCAATTAATAACAACACCGGCGGAATATTCGGGCCGGACCTTTGAAATACATGGAGAGGTCAATGGTCCGGCAGAATGTGAGAATTAATCGCGACTGCTCATTAATCACCAATAAGGTTAAATCATACAGATTATTCATGAAATCGCCCTTTCATATACCCGATTAGCTGTTTAATTCAACCGGGTGATTTATTCAATCGACACGATTTCCCACTTAATCAATTCTATGTATTCATTGAGAATTCATTCAAAAGCCCCATTTCATAACCTTCATTCTCAAAAAATTCTCTCGAACTCAAAAACCTATCTTTTGCCCAAAAACCCTCATCGCTTCAAACCTTCTACCAAAAAAAAAAAAATCCTTCAAAAATGACTTTTCCATTTATGATAAACTTGCTATCTCTAACAAGCCATGGTACGAAAGACGCTGTGTCGCTTTGAGAGTTTTCAATGCAACCCATGAAGAAGAGGGTGTTGATATGATACGGGTCGCAAGTTACAAACCTCGGGTCATGAAGTCAACCAGAGGCGGAATATTCGGGCGAGGTAATTGAATTTATCTCAAACTTGAAAATGGACGAGGAGGATCAGATTGAGTCACAAATTACGCTTTCACTTGAGCATAGCTTTCAAAATACATCGATTTTGTGTAGGAGTTGTACATAATTCCTAAGAATTTAAATGATGTATATGAGTTGTGGTAATGAGAGAAGACCCTACGATGTATATGTTGGGTAGGAACAGAATATCTTGATAGATAACATGAGTATCCTTAAGTTTGAGGCGACTTTAAATAAATGGCATTTAGTTCTAAATACTGAGTTTTGCCGATATTGTAAGTAAATGTATTATGAGTCGATCCCAGCTTTGAGCAAATAAGTACACGGGTTGAGGTTGATGGCGGTATAGAAGACTCACCCACCACCGATTTCAACCGGTTAAGGGATATCTAATCGAAAGTGGTGAGTGACCAAGCGGGCGCAAATCGCTAAGGAGGATGGTTCGGTTGTCATCAAAGGCAAAATCCTACACGCAAACCAAGATAGCCTTCATCTTGAGACGCGGCTATGAAGATGATATTTTTTGCCAACTCCTCACTCTTCCAAAGTCCAAAGTCCTTTTCGCTTAACTACAACAAAGAAGACTTTGAAGTGAAAGAAAGAGAAGAAAGTGGAATCACCGCGGCTGAGTCGCTGAAGAAGCCCATCGCCTGCGGGGAAGGCTTTGATGGAGGTGAAGGAGTAGCGGAGAAGCCCCTTCAAGAAGAAAGCTCGCCCTGCCGCCAGGTAGAGTTCACATTTCCACCGGAGAGAGAGAGGTGAGCGAACCCGGGGGGAAGTCCAACCCGAGGGCCAAAGAAGGTCGAAAACGCCATTACAAGTATCGTCAGCCGCCACTTCATGAAGAGCAAACGGTGAACATAGTTCTCTCGAGGTTCTGAAACATCTCTCGAAAGTGCACGCATAAATTTTCTCGTGAGATATTCAAGGACCTCGTTTTAACATCAGAGATGCCGCGGCCAAACCTCGATCATAGCCGAGCCTCAGAGTCGACGAATCTCGACATGCCCTGCGGAACCATTCTTTGATCCCCCAAAGACTAAGTCATTCCTATCAACCCGAGAGCCCAAAGTGTCAAGAAGGGCGAAAAGCGTAAGAGACCGAAAGGCGCAAAGAAGGGAACGGTTCATATCGATGTGTACCCCGAAGCCGAGCTCATATCCCCGACCTTCAGATCTCTTTCTTTATCGAGGACAACAGCCACATTCTCAACCGCATCGGGCCAGATGCTTAACATCGCCTTCATTCAGAGGGGAGAGGATCGTGGAATGAAGAGATCAGAGTGCTAACCGAAGTTCTTCGGGTTCGAAGACCAAGCCCGTGCATTGAAAGCTTCGTGATTTTGATGAGCCGGGTCGCAGTTAAGGTTGCCGAAAGAAAGCGAAGTTTGATGTTGCTCCCCGAGCTCAAAAGATAAAGATCAGCGGCTGGATCAACAAGGGAATGCCGAGAAGCAATCTCAATTGAGAAGGCTATCGATGCCGGATGTACCGATATCTCACATCCTCGACCGGTTAGTACTCTTCGTAACTTTGCACTACTAAAACATTACGCCAAGGCTACCGGGTTTCTATCTTTAATTTCGTATGTTCGATGTTCGACCGAGGCTCGATGGAGATCAAGCTCAGGTGGAGATCGAGGCTCAAAGAGCAACCAAAGAGAAGCAACAAGTCATATATGCTCCGTGAGATTGACTTCAGTCCCCATAAGGACAAACCGACAAGGTTGTGCCAATCAGGATAAAATTGCTCGACAAAGAGACATCGCCAAAACAATCCCGTAAGATAGAATCGAAGTTCTACTGTGACCGATGCAAATGACATCTCGAATGACAAAAATGACCGCTTTGTTAAAGCCGGGTAGATGGAGTCAAGGTTGAACTGAAAAAGTAGATGAAGCAGATGTATCGTGAGAGGACTTCATTTGAAACCAAGCCGGTGGGAGAAGAATGATCAACCTGACAAAAAGTGTTGAGGAAAATGGGCCTCGCTCATGACCAAGATGACAGAGATGCCGAAGATGTCTTCTAAATCCGCTTGCACCATTGTCCGAAGAGTTCTCTTCAGTGGGCTAAGAACCACTTGATTTAGGCCCGATAAGAGCATGACCAAATGGCCGAGAAGGCTAGTGTCGAAGAACAATATCACATGGATACCGCGACCGCTTCAACTTCTTCCAAGGTATGGTGCCAAGAAGGAAAGGCCCCGAGCCGAGTCAAGGAATTATCGGGCACACACCTTGAAGAGAAAGGCATATGAAGTCGAAAAGAAAAATCTTGTCAAGCCTTAAAATAAGTAGAAGCCACGAAAAGCCTTGGCACAAGCAAATGGAAGAGCTAATCTACACTCATGTTTCTCGAAAACAATGCAAGAAGTTTATGCGAAAAACCGAAAGCAGTAAGAAGCTATGGTAGAAAACAAGCTGCCTGCCGGACAATAACCAATCAAGAGAAAGGTTGTAGCCGCTGGTCGAACCCGGAAGAAAAAGAGCTAAAGATTCTAAAGCTACTCAAAGAAAACTAATCATGGATTTTGGAAGAGTCCGGGCAGTTAGGTTTAGAAGGAAGTCTTCAACACTAGAAAGCTCGAGATCACTTCAAAAGTGGAACAAGCGAAGAAAACTCACCGCTTCAAGATCGTGAGTCCCTTTAATAGCGAAGAAGAAAGAATAAGAGCGTAAACGCAGAAGGGTTTCAAGAAGTTCCCCGAGCAAAAGCGAGGGTACAATGAAAACTCGAAGGGTCAAGACATTGATAAATGGATGCCTATCCAATTCAATGATGCCCGAAGAAATTAAGAGAATCTTCCGTTCTATTATGAAGTTCGAGAGAGAAATGGAAAAGCTCAAACCCAAATGAAGCCTTCATTGATTATCTATTAACCTTTCTATCCAAAGTACTTTGGCAGAGTCGATCAATCTTGCAAATGAAGGTAATACACAAATTGTTGCCCCCGTCCATATACATACCCCGCTTCCTGCATTGAGAGAATGGCCCGTGAATGAGACAATCCATATCTCAAGAAATTGCTCAAGATGCCATCCAATTAGGATCGACAGAAACAACCCCGATATCATCAAAGAAAGAGATGCATTGAAGAAGAGATATTATGAGATGTTCAACCCGGAGGTTCCCGAGGATGAGTTTGAAGAAGATTAAAGAGTCAAGTCAAGATTGAAGAAGATCAAGACCAAAGACCTAAGACTTTTTGTAATTCTTTTTTTTTTTTTTTTTTTTTTTGATAAGTTCATTGTACTCAGAACTCTATTCCTACAATCAATGAAACTTTATCTTTATGCTCAAATATAATATCTCATTATCTTTTTACATGTCTTTTATATTTTGATATGCCTCCGTGATGAAATTGTTGGGAGAATTATTGGGAGATTTGTCATTCTTGGATTGTAATAGAAAAAAGCAAACCCGAGTATAGGTTAAGTTTTTGTAACAAGATGGTTTTGGCATCATCAAAAAAGGGGGAAATTGTTGGGAGATGAATTTAATAAAGAAGATTTTGATTAGATCTTTCGTAAAACCCCGAAAGATTACATGCTCGGTGATAATTCGACATTGAGTCGATAGAGGAGTCGATGTTATCGCACTATGTATAGTCACAGACATATATGTTTAGATTCCGGCATCTATGTATAGTCACAGATTTCAAAAGATGAAATCGAGAAACCGGAAGACTCAGATATCAATCAAGATATCTCAAGACTCGTAAGACTAAGACTAAGATCGAAAGCCAAGTTTCAAGATGAAAATCGAAGAAATCAAGTTTCAGTATGAAACTTAGAAATCAAGACTCAAGATGAGGACCGAGAGAATCAAAGACTCCAAAAGATGTAATCGAGAAATCAAGACTCAAGAGGAGATCGAGAAATCAAGACTCAAGATGAGATCGAAAATCAAGACTTTAGATATCACCAAGATATCTCAAGACTTAGGAAGACCAAGACTAGCAAGACATCAAGACTAAGATCAAGACAAAGAAGATATATCAACACATGAAGTTACTAAAGACTCGTGACCCACTCGATTGCTTTTGATAACCCAATGTTCCGGACAATCAATAATATCTATCCGAAGGATACAAACCGAGAAAACGCTAATACTCAAAAATAGATATTGCCCAAAACATTCTCATATGCATAAAAGGAACTAAACCAAGTGTTGTTAAGGTTATATCACTCTTAGATATTGACCAAAAAGAGCCGTTATGTTTGTCTACATTTATCAAGACAAGAAACAATCAATAAGACAAAGACTGCATTTCTTTACTAACACCGAAAATGATAGGTCAATGGGGTTACGTCAAGAGTACTATGTTCCGCATCGCAAAAAGTGGTGAGGATCGCATGAAAAGCATATTGCCTAAAAACATGCAAGGGAGTATCAAACCCTAAAAATAGTCGCTCATCACACACCATAAGAGGAAACTCATGAAGCTATCTCTTCCAACATATAGTTTTTCAAGAGACCTTGACCCGCTTATAAATACTAGTGACCCTACTACATTGAAGGTTACGGAAATTTGTAAGCAACTCAAGAGCTCAAACTTATTATCGCAAAGTTGAAGCACTCGAAACCCAAGAATTTCAAGTGCTTTTTACATCGAAGAGAGCATATTCACTAAACTAGTTTTGATAAGATATATCCAAAGCTTAGTATAGATATCCTAACCTTTGCATTGTATTAATTGTAAAGGATATCTCATCCTAGTTGAAAACCAACTAAGAAACCCCAAACCCTTTGTAAGGTAGTTTGAGTGTGATTGTTGGTGAGTTGAGTTGTAAAAGAGTTAGTAAACTACATTGAGGTAGTCGTAAAACTCTAGAGAAGAAGTGAAAGTAAACCATCTTGGATAGTCGTAAAGCTTGTGTGTTTTGAGTAAGTAAACTACAAGTGGAGGTAGTCGTAAAAGCTCAAAGTAGAAAGGTTAGTAAACTACATTGAGGTAGTAAAAAACCTTGTAAGTGGTTAGCGAATTTCTTCAAGGTCGTAGAGAGAGCGATGGACGGGGAGCTTGGAGTCTCGAACCACTAGTAACTTGGTCGTGTTGTTTTGCTTTCAGACTTCATTGATTATTCGCTGTATATCTTTAACTCGAAAAGATTATTAATCGATATTCCGCCAGAATCAATCCACTGAACTTGCATCTAACAATCAATCACATGCCTTAATCATCGTTTATTAAAAAGGAAGGTTTTCAAGAAAACTTAAAACGAGTATAAATTTAGGCCAACCATTCCGACATCCGAAAGAAGCGTAGAACAGAAGTTACTAAACCGAACTCCACTTCACCGGTTCAAGAAGTTAGTTATCCGATCCAAGCAACAGATCTCTCAAAGACTCAGTGCTTGGGATTATTCGAGGCCAAAAGGTACCAGATCACCGCCTGTAGATTTCACCAGTATGACCCGTGCTTCTCAGTACAAACTAATGACAACTTTGACCCATCCGACCTCGAAGAAAAAAAAGTTTTAAAATTCACCAACACGTGTACTCCCCATACACGCAAAGACTCGATTAGCACCGACTAACATATTAGACTTCTAGATACGCACCCGTGTCGGACACCCACACCAGTCCGAGCAAATATAGATCCAGATGACTGTCCACCAGATTGCTCAAGGCCATGTGAGGCCGTTTGTCCAGCTGATGCAATCTCGTTTTCTGCCAAATTTGGTGTATCCAAGGTACTACTGTCTCTCTCTCTGACACATTCATATAACATCAATAAACAGGGCGGTGTTTTAGCTGAACGATGCTACGGGTGTGGCCGTTGCTTACCTGTCTGCCCTTACGATAAAATAAGTAAGCGCCGTCACTTTGAACAACTCCTTTTCATGTCATTTTTTCGTCGGATTTACCATCATGCTTTCTAGATACTCAAATTTGGATCAATGCAAACATATTAAGAATATCATAAGCTCCTATTTTACCCTTACTAGATGTTTATATTTTTCGTTAAAGTAACACATTTATACAAAGTGTTTTAGTAACATGAGTAATTTAGAATAATGTAATTACTTTTACATTAAAAAGTGTAAAATGTCATTTATAGCAAACTGTTAATACAGATGCAATTACATACATAAGAGATGTTGTTGCTACAGCTGAACTACTTAAGCAAGAACGACATTGATGCTATAGAAATTCACACTGCTGGAAGGTAGTTGCTTGTATCTTATTTAATTAATAAAGTTTGTTATTCATGGTTTCAATTTAAAATCCTTGACTTATGTAACAGGTAGACGTGTTCTTTAAGAACTAAAACATGGCTTCAGTGTTGGTTTTTTTACGAAAATTAAAGTTATCAAATTTTAAATAGCAAATTGCAATAATAAAATATGCCTGAAAAGTGTTCTAATAAAATGGGAAAAAGCATGTCCTAGGTGTTTATCCTCTTGCAGAATTGGTCAATTTTTATAATTAGATTCTCACTTTTAATTTTAAGTTGATTGTTAATATGTTGATCTTTGTTCTTTGTTAATATGTGGCATTACTTCAATATTACTAAAAAGAAAGCTTTGCCAAAAGCAAAAGAAGATATTATCTACCCCTTTGTCCCTTTTATTTTGCCTTTTGACTTGCAATAATAAATAAGAAAAAATGACTTTTTGTGTGTTTTGTTGACTTTTCAATGGGGATGGAGGGTGGAGATTGTGAAATTATTTGCCATTTTTGGGTGTGCAAAATGAAATGGGCCACGAAATGAAAGTGTCTAAAATG
The DNA here is from genome assembly GCA_037126765.1 of Stenogyne calaminthoides. NCBI lineage: Eukaryota > Viridiplantae > Streptophyta > Magnoliopsida > Lamiales > Lamiaceae > Stenogyne > Stenogyne calaminthoides. Next base: position 21,168,959 of record JBBCBC010000011.1, on the reverse strand, counting down.
AAATGGGACGGAGGAGTACATACTATCTTGAAATGCCATACCGGTTTTAGAACTTGAGTTGGAATTTTTCCCATATGTATCTACATACTAATTCAAAATCTGAATTATGTTGGTTAATGTAGTGATCATTAATAGGCAGGAAGAATCATTCCAACAACTTTGGGATGGTCTTGGAGATTCTATTTATAATCTGAGGCTCATTGCGGTAAGTTAATTAATCTCTGTTTTGTGAATAATAATTTTATGAATATATATCAGAATATACTTAATTAGAAGTTATAAAGTAACGCAATATCTTTTCTGATGCAGGTTAAGCTTGTCTGATATTGGGGAGCTAACTATACCTACAATGAATTTCTATGTACACGACAATAAAAGCCAACTCAAATTACCTCAATTTATGGCAGGTGCAGAATGTGTAAAATTTTTAGCAGCAATTGTTTGTGTTCTTGCTTTGATTTTTTTTTTTTTTTCAAATCATTGATCGAGCTTTGCGTGTAGTTGGATGGCTGTCCCATGAGTGGAGATATTGGACGAGGCGCAACGAGAGAAGATCAAATTTGCTCTCCGTTTAGTCTCACTCAAAGACAAGCCAAAAGGTTTGTACTTTTGTGTATTAAATTTCTATCTTTTTCTTCTTGAATTATACATGTTAACTGGAGTTATAAATATTTTAAAGGAAACATCTTCGAGCTTTGTCTAAATTACTCTTCCCAAAAAGATTAATTATTTTTTTACACCTATGCAAATATGTGAAAATCAGAATAAATGAAATGATTCTTTGTACGTTTAGGGTGGTATATGGTAAATATCTAAAACTATAACTTTTTTTGATAATTTGAATAAATTTCGAGAGGGTTTTCGTGGTTTGCCAAGCTATTAATGAATCATTATGCAAGTTTCTTGTGTTTATTTTAACAGGCTTATAATTTAGCTGGTGGAACTAATGCTCTACACGGTCGAGGGCTTAAAACGGAGAGGTTATTCTCAAACTACCACCCTCTGATGCTGAATTGTTTAGCCACTATTTATATAGAATTACGAAAAATTCTCATCGAGATTTGTCCAAATTCTCAAAAATTCACGTGGTTTGATAATTACCAAATACTGTAAAATTATCTATTGATGCATTTGTGAAAGAAAAATCACAATAGGTAAAATGATTTTGCACAATCACATGAGCGTTTGGTAATTTGGACAAACCTCGAAAAGAATTTTCATAGTTAGTAGTTTTAAAAAGAAAGAAAAAGGAAATGCTTTGTTTCTTAATCTTAGTATCATGCAGATGGTGGAGATGGTGACTTTGAACTCGTCCTCAGTCGTCACATGCTTTTGATCGGTGGTGAGCCTACGGTGGCTATGCACGAAAAGGTAGCGGATAAGAACCTTATTCTTTTTCAATTTGATCTAACTAAACTCGACTAATCTAATCAAGCCAACTATAAAACTCATCTTCCAGATAGTCGGGAGGGTGTTGAGATCATTGCAGTTGGAGCAACGCTATGCTTTCGTCTTGAATGTCACCCTGATCATCTTCTTGAGAGCTACTGCATCTCTTGCTTTAGTTGGGACCGTAAAATGCTATAACGAAAGCTAGTTAGCAAAGCTTCTGAGACACCTCTTTGATGAGGATTTAGAGTTTGTGTCATCAATCAGGACTGTGTCGATGAAAATCAAAAGGTAACATATGTACAAAACAGTGCATAGCATTTTTTTTATTTCTTCAGATTTTGTGGACTTTGTCATCAATATGGACCTGTATATTGTTTTTTGGGGTATGTTTTTCGCAAATCATCCTAAATAGTAAAAAAAAAATCAATTTAATTCCATAACTTTGTTTTTTACTTCCAATTTTTGCAAAACAATGAGATATTTTGTTTTTTTTTTTCATAACTATCTTTTCTCAAACCGTCTCAAACAATGTAATATTTAAAACGATGACGTTTGACAAAAATGGGACATACAATGAGCAATGTATAAATTTATGGGATTAAAATGAATTTTTTAATTATCTTGAAACGATTTGTGAAAAAAAATAAAATTACGGACCAAAAATGTTTTAAAGGTTCTGATTTTTCTAATGTTAGTTCATAAAATGTTCTCATTTTATACAACACATTTAAAATTGAGGGCCCACATTGCAGTTAATGGGCTTTTGAAGGCCTTTTTAAGGTAGCTTGCAACATGATCCGACTATTGAGGCCCAACTCTGCCCAATATATCTTGTCTTAATTAATAATTTATAAAAATATATTTTCTAAAATAATTCATAAAATATACTCAATTTCAATATTAAATAAACAATAATATTATAATAAAAAACATAATATTATCTTATTATGTCCACAACAGAATTGTAGTATGTGGAAAACCACACTAACACTTTGGAAGGCAAGGAAGTGTGAGGGGCAAAATTGATTTACTGCACAATTTGTGACTACTTCCATCAAATGCACTTCTGTCAAAAACCCTCACCTCCCTTTCCTTTTCTTTCATTTCAAATGACCGAAAGAGACAGATCAACGCCAGACGCAAGATTCATAAATAAGATTTTAGTGCAAATATACTTTCTCTATTCCATAGTTAATGGTAAAAGAGCTATTATTTTTGTCCTATAGTTAATAGTAAAGTAGTCAATACCAACTTATTTACTATACGTCACCTCTCATACCCTCAACACCTTTAATAAATATTATTCTACTC